>JAOPSE010000023.1:12260236-12815388 GCA_029449295.1 Zea luxurians | reverse complement strand
TTCACAACTATTAGATCGTTTATATTTATCTATAACCGACGTTCTGTCTGAATGGTGAGCCACGTGCAATATCATGTCGTCAACGATGACAACAAACTAAACTCGGTCAAACAATGGCGATACATAGACTATACTCTAACACAAAACATGTATAGTTCATAAATTTCTTTTACCAACCACCTCTCATCTTTCTAAAAAAACTACCCCATCTGTTCTAAACTAAAATTTATTTTAGATTTTAATGGATCCATACAATATTTGATGTATGTGTTTTATATATATCTAGATTCATCTACATCTATTTAAATGTAGATATAAAAAATTAAGAATTTAAAACGAATACTAATTTGGGATAGAGATAGTACTAAATAACCAAATAAAATATATTGTGTTTTATCACCTAAGCCTTAATATCAACATAGAAAAAGAGAAACCCCGCTAAAAACCCTAAAGACCAAAAAAAATAGAAAAACCTTAAACTGAAACAAAAACCCATCCTGCAACTCAAATAACCATGTCCATAGACAAAAAAAAAAGAGCGCTATTTTTCACTTTGGACCCCGGAACATCCGCAGCTTCTCAAGGCAGCCCCTCCCACCTACTATTTCTTCCCTTGCTCCCACTCTTGCCCTTTCTTCTTCCTTTCTTCTCTCCTTCCCTGAGGGCTGAGGATATCCTTCAATACATCCACCTCACGAGGAATCCGCACTCGCGTTTGCTCCGCAATTTATTGCTCAGGGTTCTTGCTGGGTGGTGGTGGCGGCGGGTGGTGCAAGCAGTACTCGTTCACAAGAGCAAGCTGTTTTTGTGTGCGTGGTTTTATGCCTGCTTGCTTGGCGAGGGGAAGAGGAGGCGGCGGGAGTAGTGGGAGTTGAAGGGTGCAGGTACCGGCATTGCTGAGGCGGCGTGGGAGATCCGGCGATGTCGGAGGCCGACCGGATACGCCACCGCACGGCGGCACTGGTGCTGCACGACGATGAGGTAAGAGACAAACCGGACGCCAAGGCGAACGTCTTCGCGGATCTCGGCTCGCCGGTGTCGCCGCTGCGGGCGCGGGCGAGCGTGGCGACGTCCTCGTCCTCGTCCTCCGGGTCGGCCAAGTCGCCGGCGCCGTCGAATGCTGGGATGGCGGGGGGAGGAGCCACTCCGGCGAGCTGGTGGGCGAGTGCAATCCGCCGCGGCTGATGGCGCACAGGCGGTCCGGATCTGGACAGTTAATATTCTCTGGCGGCAGCAGCCGGGGAGCGGCGGCGGCGGCGGGGACCGTGGGAGCACGGCGAGCTCGCCGATACTGAATGCGCTCCCCTCCGGGAACATCTGCCCTTCCGGCCGTGTCCCGGCAACGGCGGCCGCTCCCCCTCCGCCGCGCTCCCGCCCGGACGTGCTCGGATCCGGCACCGGCCACTACGGCCACGGAAGCATCATGCGCGGCGCCGGCATGGCCCCCGCCAGGAGCAGCATTGACTCCTCTTCGTTCCTCGGACACTCCTCGAGGTCGCCGGCAAGCTTTCCGGCAAGCAGTGGGAGCCTCCAGGAGGTGACCCGCTTGGGGAACGAGTGGTACAAAAAGGGTAAGTACGGGGAGCACTGCGGCACTACGAGCGCGCCGTGGCGCTGTGTCCCGAGAGCGCCGCATGCCGCGGCAACCGCGCGGCCGCGCTCATAGGACTCGGTCGCCTTGCCGACGCGCTTCGTGAATGCGAGGAGGCTGTCCGACTCGACCCGGCCAGCGGCCGCGGCCACAGCCGCGTCGCAGGCATTTGCCTCCGGTGAGCTTACTGCAGTCTTCCTACCTTCCACCATTGCGCTGTAACCTGTAGTGAATTTTAGAACTGATGTGCATCAAGGTTCCTAGCTCAGTAGCTCTTGCTTCGATTTGTGCTTCATGGTTGCATCTGCATGTTGATGTTGCTTTCTTGGCTGGCTTTCTCTGTGAGCTAGACGGATGAGAAAGCAACATGAGTGTTGGGCCTTTCACTTTTTCCTTTCCATTGAGATGGTGAGATTTAGTTCTGCGATTGCTCCGTCGTCACACTCAATAGTCATTTTATTTTGCCCCTCAGGATGCAAGATATGATTTTTTTTTTTGCAATTCAAAATGTTTTTTTTTCTGATTTATCTGTATGTGAGGAAAGCTAATATTGTCTTGCTTTGGTTGTGGGTAAAATCGGCGTTAAAGCTTCCCATCACATAACGCTGAAAGAAGGGTTGTCTGCTTAGCTGTACTTTGTAAGGTTGCTTGATGACGATTTCGTTAGGTTCATTGAATTTAGACCACACAATGCTGATGCATCCTGCATTTCTGTTCCTAATATTGTTTAAACTGTATATTGTCCTGACTCTCCCCTGGAATTAGGTGTGGACTGATGGCATGCTGTAATTATTGTCTTTCTGCTGATATGGTTGTGAGGGTTGTGTTGTTTCAGATTGGGGATGATTGACAAGGCGCGGAGGCACTTCACCAGGCGGGTCATCTTCAGCAGTCAGACCCCACCGACTGGCAGAAGCTGCAGGAGGTGGAGGTGCATCTGGGAAGATGCACAGATGCAAGGAAAATTGGGGATTGGAAGAGCACGCTGAGGAGGCTGATGCTGCCATTGCTGCTGGTGCTGACTCCTCTCAGTTGGTAACGACCTCGTCATGGTTTATGTTTTGATGGACTGCTGGAGGTGTTGCTATGTTGTTTTGGTAGTGTAATTTATACTGACATGACTGCTTTCCATGCAGCTTCTTGCCTTGAGGTCAGAAGCACTTCTCCACCTTCACAAGCTGGAGGAGGCTGAGTCGACTCTTGCGAGCTTTCTGAATTGGACAATGCATTGCCCTCATCATTGACAGCAGCAAAACTCTCGGGCATGCTTGCTGAGTCATACGTACATATTGTTCGAGCGCAGATTGACATGGCATTGGGGAGGTGTGATTGTCTAAACTTGAATAATAATACCAAATTTTCATGATGCTGGGTCAAAATCATGTTAGCACTAAAGTTACTATTGGTCTATGCAGGTTTGATGCTGCTGTTGCTGCAGCTGAGAAGGCTAGAGATCTTGATCCCGGGAATGCAGAAATCAGGATGGTTTTGAATAACGTGAGACTAGTTGCAAAAGCCAGAGAGCAAGGAAATGATCTCTTCAAAGCTGCCAAGTTTCAGATGCATCCATGGCCTATGGTGAAGGGGCTGAAGTATGATCCCTCAAATTCAGTGCTCCACTGCAATCGAGCTGCTTGTTGGTCAAAGCTAGAAAAGTGGGAAAAGGGCTGTTGATGACTGCAATGAGGCACTAAGAATACAACCAAACTATACAAAAGCTCTCTTAAGGCGAGCTGCATCATATGCTAAGGTAAGCAATGAGCATACACATGTTTTTTTGTTGCTCTTAGTATTGTTCCATTGACATTGTATATATTTATTCAGCTTGAGCGTTGGGTGGATTGTGTGCGGGACTATGAGGTGCTTCGGAAAGAGCTTCCCGTGACAAGGAGGTTGCTGAGGCATTGTTCCATGCTCAAATTGCCTTGAAGGCGACTCGTGGTGAGGATGTATCAAATATGAAGTTTGGAGGAGAGGTAGAGATAGTTTCCAGTGTAGAGCAACTCCGTGCTGCCATAAGTTCACCTGGTGAGTCATTCTCTGCTGGTTCACAATCCATAGTGAGATTTACTCAGATCTTAGTATGTCAGAATTGCTTGCACTGCCTTGTTTACAATGTTATCTATTGCCATACACAATATGGTCTCTGTGTGATTTTGTCGCTTGTTTTTTTTTTTCTTAAAGGGGTATCTGTTGTCTACTTCATGTCGGCGATGAATCAGCAATGCACACAAATTACACCTTCAGTCAACACTCTATGCACTGAATGCCCCTCGGTGAATTTTCTCAAGGCAAGCTACTGACTTCCTCAATATGTCTCTGTCTCCAGGAACTCCTGGTAGCCAATTACAGGTAGGAAGGGTTTCTGAATGATGACTAACAAAGTACTATCTTCTGTGCAACCCAACAGGTTAACATCGACAGCAGCCCAATGGTGGCAAAGGCAGAGAACGTGCGGATAGTTCCGACGTTCAAGATATACAAAGGAGGGGTGAAGGTGAAGGAGATGATCTGCCCGAGCTTGCATGTTCTGCGCTACTCCGTGCGGCACTATTCTGTATCCAGTTGTTGAGAAGCTTTAGGTACCCGTACCCCAATTTCCCATTTTTCGCTAATGCATAGAGCTCCCCGTCAAACTTGCAAACACCACTAGCAGCCTCCAGAACATTTTCACCACCAGCATAACTACTCCCCTCCCCTATTGAGCATGAGCATAACGGGCTAAGACTGTCTGTCTGGTGGAAGAGGCCCCCCCCCTCAATTCCCCACCTCTCCTGTCAATTTCGCCTTTTCACCGTTCATATACCAACCCATTCAATTCAATATCTTTGTTCATGTTCCAGGCTCTCTCCACCTCAATTTGTACTTTGAATACTCCGTTTGGATTCACCTCATCGTAGTCCATAGGCCAGTACCCTGCTTCTCAAGGAAAAGGGAAATGTTTGTAATGTCGTGTAGGGTTTAGCGGTAGCGTCTATCCATTAGGGGAGGGGGACGGCGGGAGCTCTGGGGGGTTGTAGTTTTTCGTTACATGTACATACCTTATAGGAAAAACATGAGATAAATCCATTGGAAGATTTGTTCCCTGGAGAAAAGAGAAATGGTGGCATCGGATTGAGATGAGATTTTGGCGGTTGGGGTCAGGTAACAGAGCTACTAGCTGTTTTGAGTTCCTATTAGTCTTTATCTACCTATATCTATCTTTAGAGAGAGAGAGAGAGAGAGGTGTTAAGTTAACTGATGATGCAGACATGGTTTGGTGTCCATTGAAGACGATGATGTCATGTCCTTTTGCTGCTTCTGTTGGTTTTTATGGCGCTGATGATACCATATATATGCTACCATTTCCATGAATAAAAAAAAACATTGCAACATTCGTTCGTTTTTTTGGCTGTTGTTTCTCCAACCTGTCAGTTAATCATCTCTCTGCTGTTTCTTCTTTGCTGCTGCTGTGATGGTCTCCTTGCCTGTATTGATATCACGTCTGCCTGCTCGCAGTCGCGTCTGTGTCTGTGCATTGCAGGGTTTGGTCTGTGTGGCGCCGTGCTTGCGCTTACGATCACCTGGTCATTGCCTGTATAAGCTTTGATCACCTGAAAGGATTGACTCTTGGTTGAAATCCTGGACAAGGTATAAGTGTTTGTTTGGGAGTAAGAAGGTTGGAGGGGATTGAGGGGGGGGGGGGGCTAAAATCTCTCACTATTCAATCGTTGAAAAGGTGAAAAGCGAGTGATTTTAGCTCTCAGTTCTATCTGAAACCCAAATAAGGGAGGGCGGGGGAGGACTTAAGGAGGAAGAAGAAGACGGCATCGGCAGCGGGGCAGGACGCTGGGGTCCCGTCCGTTGCGTGGTGTGGTCAGGTCAGGCTGTGTGGCCCGTGTGTGTGTTGTTGCTTGCGTGGCAACGCGACTGGCAGGGAGCATAGAGACGAGAGAAACAGATCGCGTGGCGCGCCTCCCGACGTGCTTAGGAGTGAGAGAAAGCAGAGACTTTCTAGGGCCGTCTGTTGCTACAGGAGTAGGCGTCCAGCTTGGGAAAGAACCGTTGGTACACTTCTGGCCACAAAGGTGACGAATTTATTATTAGATTTGATTTAAACTTCATTTAAAACTCCAAACAAACGAAGCACCATAGAACTCCGCTGAAGCTGCATTCCTCGTGGGATAGAGGCAAGTAGCCCGTACCTACGTTAGAGCGAATTGAAAAAACCCCAATTTTGGTTTATTATTTGTTTGTTTGTTTTTTCTCGTGTTGACGTTGGGGATGGCGATCAGATCTGAGGTACAGCCGTACAGGCTGTCTGGCTTTCAATGGGGATGGATGGGTGTGGGTGCACACACCCTCATTCATTGCTCTCATTCAATCGGGATCCAAAACCAAAATGGAGCGCACCACGCTGGCTGCACACTGTCTTCAACCATCAACGTCCCGGCCGCTGGAATGGATGGAACAGTTCCCCTTTGGCTCTGACTTCAGCTTCGTGTGTCCCTGTTACTGTTAGCCTTGCCGGCGGCCGCCACCCTCACTTCTTGGCCGCTTCCTGTTCCCTTGCCGATCCGGCGACCCAAAGAAATGCCCGAGCTAGCTAGCCCTCCCTGGCCATCGATGTGGGTGTGGTCGGTACGGAGGGCGGTCGCCATTGCTATGGTACAACAGCAAACAGAGCACGGGTACATGTTGGGGGTGGTACTACGACGGGTACGCATTGGTTGCCACTACTGAGTGTTGCCTCTCCTCCCTTTGCATCGACAGCTTATCCCTCTCGCTAGCTAGCTTGCTTTGGGTCTTCCAGAGGACCCGCCATCCTTCTCGAGCTTTCTTTCGACTTGGATTCTATCCACCTGTGCTTGTTTTTATAATTTGCATCCATCCTATCCCTCTCCGTGTATTGTCTGGGGTCCGGAAATTATTAAACACTGTGGACCACACGCGCATCAGTAGGCCCGCTTCGGCGGAGACTTCTATGGTACAGTTCGAGCAGCGCCAATACTTACGTATAATTTTACTAATCCGTATCCTAAATTAAAATTCGTTTTACCTTTTTACTTAATTCATACTATATATATACACACACTATATGTTATATATATAATCATCTATTATGGACATAAAAATTTAGAGCTAAAATGAGTACAAATCTTTAAATATTATTTTCTAAATATGTTAAAACACCTTGTCACCGGGTTGAGTCGGACTAGTCAATTTTTCCGTTTGTTTTCATCTTCTTTCCGCAACTCGATCTCAAAATTGTGACCTCGTCTGCTCTCTGATTCAACATTCTTCTTTCCGCAACTCGATCTCAAAATTGTGACCTCGTCTGCTCTCTGATTCAACATAGAGAATTGTGTTGCCCTTTCGATTTGTCTGCGCATGCAGGTAGACCATAGACGCGAGCTTTGTGGAAGAGGCCAACTTAATGTCGAAAGACTCGGCGCAATCATAGCAGGTAGTGGATAGACTCGCGTGAGTGTTTTGATCTGTACAGGGATATCTCCTCAGTCGGCTATATAAGGCTGAAGGGGTACCCCTATAAAAAGTTTAGACCCCGCTAGATCACTAGACCAGACCACCTTCGTCTCCTACCTTCAGCAATCACCTGTAAACCCTCGAACTCAGAGCAATACAATCTCTAGAAATCTACAAGGCGTAGGGTATTACGCCTCGCGACGACCCAAACATGTATAACTCAATGTGTTCCGTCGTGCCTTGCACGAACCATAGAGCTGCGATCGTTATCGTCGTCCTCCCAAAAGCACTGTGTGGTATGCCTCGTAGTGCGCCGTCGATATCAAACAACGATATAGTTGGCGTGCCAGGTAGGGGGTGCGACGTTGACTCCCGACAGCTCCATGGCTGTCATCTTCAACATCGTCTTCAACTTTGTCGTCGGTGAGGTTTTCCACTTTGGATACCCCTTCTGCGACGTCTACCAAAGGGGCGCCTTGCACTGCGTAGCGAGTGCAGGGAAAGGCGCTCCGAGATCTCGTATCGCCAGCCTCATGGAGAAGGGGCCCTCACCGAGATCCAAGATAGCCCCGGTGACAGCCATGATTAAACCTCGGTTAATCACGGCTCGACCCGCTCCGGCACGTTCCCGGACCCACATGCACCAACTCAACCGTGCGCCACGTCGGGCTGCCTCTATGACAACAAAGCACGTGGTCCTCTTGACACCTCCACCTCGTCTGACCATTACGACAATCCTAACGTGGTGGACCCCACTATCCACCTAATCGATCCGGGTCTAGACCCGGATCACTCAGAAGAAGGACGAAGCCAAGGTCCCCGTCATTCCTTGGGTCGGAAGGGTGCGACCAACTGAAGTCATGATCGCTCGGCCCCAGGGAGCGGTCGTCGCACTCGTGGCACCGAGATCCCCGCACTACTACCCTGACGTACTCTGCATCAACACGGCAAGTGGAGGTTAACACTATCTCCGATGACGAGCCAACCATACAAGGGAAGGAGCCCCCACAACAAGAGGCACATCGCCGCAGGAACCGCTGCCACAACATCTGGCGTCACCATGTTGCCGGGGAATAGGACCCGACCCAACCTGTTTCCTTGGATGAGGCATCCAAGGTGAGGGAGACTCCCAATGAGTGGGTTTTTCGCACACAAAGGAACTCCCACCGTCGGAATCACTACCTCGCTCAGGAGCATGAACATGAAGTAGCCTGTTGTAACGCCGGGACCTCTCAAGAGCATAAACTTCTTCCCCATGATCCGCAACCCCAAGTTAGGTCGAGGTTGTGCAGGCGAATATGGTGAACGATCTACCGCACACGCCTAACAATGAGTGTTGCTGGTGGATCCTTACTCAAGCGGCAAACCACCTCCTACTGCCAGCCCACCCAGACGGTGACATGAGCCACAACATAAATAGCCGACACGACGTGCGGACCGGCATTGAGGGGTCATGCGCTCGACAACACAAAGAAGGGATGAGACATCGTGAGGAGTACGAGCGAGAACATGACATCCCACAGCGGGGAGCCATGGGCCAAGCCGGCTCCATCACCGCTTCGACAAACGGTGTGGTTCCACGTCGGTCGGCTTGAGATCGACTGTAGGATCCACAACATCCATTGTCGCCATGAGATCGACAGTGAGATATACGACATCCGCCGCCTCCCTAGGATCGACGCGACAACCACGCTCCCGACGATCATCCAGACACTCGATGATTGTTCAGGCTCTCGGCTTTCTCCCCTCGGTTGTGTGCGGTCCCATGGCCACCTAACTTCAAGACCTCCAATGCTGACAATTACGAGGCCAAGCTAGACTCCGAGGGCTAGCTGGCCGTTTGCTCGACGATGGTGCAGGCCACCAGGGCGTAAGACAATGTCATGATGGCATACCTCTCGATCATGCTAGGGCAAGACGTGCTCTAGTGGCTCCACCATCTCCCCTACCACTGCATCGACCACTAGGCCGACTTCTACAATCGCTTCATCGCCAACCATCAATCACTCTCTGACAAGCCCGCCTAACCATGGGACCTCAAGTCAATCAGGCATAATAACGACGAGTCCCTCCGCTCGTTCCTCAAGCGTTTCTAGTCCATGAGAAACCATATCCTCGACATTGCCGAGACGGTGGTGATCGAGGACTTCTTTTAGGGGTCCCATGATGGGGCATTCATTCGGGCTATCCTCTAGAAAGCCCTCGCGACCTCCGAACAACTCTTCTAGGAGGCTGACGTCTACATCACCACTAACGAGTGGGATCGTGAACTCATCGAGAAACCAAGGGTGCTGTCCCAGAAGGATGGGAACCTGCCGCAGGACAAGTGCTGGGCCAAGAGGCCAAGAGATGAAGTCCACGTGATGGGGCCATCGGTGACTCGCGCGTGGCGCTCCCTACAACCGCAATCAGTGGACGCTGAACGAGATTCTCGATGGCCCATGTCCTAACCAAAAGGAGATGTGTCACACTCTGTGTAACTGCAGAGACTTCAAAAACTCAATCGGCGAAGGTCGACCCTTCCAACCGCTCCCTCCTCCTCCGCCCCGCCGAGATCAAGGTCTGCAACCTCAGCAGCAGGGGGTGAGTGGAGGAGAGTTTTCCCACGTTGACAGGGAGGTCAACATCATCTATGGGGGTCACATCTCCCAGGAGAACAAGAGGCAACAGAAGCTCACCGATTAACAAGTCCTGTTAGCTGCGACTGATCCATCGAAGCCATACATGTGGTCGAAGACACCTATCACCTTCTATCGGGTTGACTAATGGCTTAGATTCGATCATCCGGGCAAGCACCCTTTGCTTATTAACCTGGTTATAAAAGACAGTCATGTCAAGAAGGTCCTAATGGATGGGGGAAGCAGCATCGACGTCACATTCCCCCGGACACTCTAGGCGCTTGGGATATCCCTCTCCAACCTCCACGAGTTGGACACCCCATTCTTCAGCATCGTCCTGATTGAGGGAGAGTACCCCCTGGGTCACACATCTCTACCCGTGACGCTCGACACACCGGACAACTACCGTGTCGAGTACCTCTGCTTTGAGGTGGCCCGGTTCAATTACGCTTATAGTGCCATCATCTAGAGACCAGGGCTAGCAAAATTCATGGTTGCCCCCACTACTCCTACATGATGCTCAAGATGTCAGGCTTGCAAGGCATCATCAAGGTGAAGGTCGACTTCCAAGCCTCAACGGAATACTGCCGAGGTGCTATCCAGGCGGCTCTTGCTTCAAGTACCTCGGTAGCATAGAAGTGACTGATCATGGAGGTAGACGCTCTACCAAAGGGAGACCTCCTGACCCCGATGACCGAAGCAAATGTGACCCTGACAATGCAACCAGCCTAGAAGACCAAGAAGGCCAACCTTGGCCTCCCGGACGCACGCAAGACGTGATCATCAGCTCCATCCTCGCCACCAAATAGGAAAGCGCGCTCGTTCAACTTTACATAATTGAAGGAGAGAAGGTAAGAAATGAGGACGAAGGTGAAATGAATTGCATAAGTATGGGAATAATCAAAGAGTAAAACATGCAACTCATCTTTTATGCCTTGGCCATTATCATTTTTCCTTCTCAATATAACATATGAATTCATGCATACCTTCGGCTTTACATAGGAAACAGTACGGAGGTACTTTGAAGGCTAAGCTAAATGAAACTATGGGCCTCCAAAAAGGTGAATTTATGTAGGGCACTGTTTACCTATTTATAGGGAAGTTGAACAGCTTTGTAGGTAATTACAGATATGCCCACAAAGTTTACACACATGAATTACGAATGATGTAAGGACATCAATGTCTTTTCTCTTTCTTTCTTGCCGCACAAGTCTTGGACTTCTCCTTCATTGCTTTGTATCCGAAGCTTTTACCATGATGAGACTAGCGACCTCGACTCGCACCTTCATTGCATGTGCATATGGACGAAGTATTTTTGCATAGCACTTCAGCCGAAGGCCAGCTTCCTTCGTTCTTTGCTTCGTGTCTGGCATCAAAAACACATTTCCATAACCAAAGCAAGGGCATGTTGAGGACCTTCGGCAAGGTAGGCCCCCAACAGTAGCCCCTTGCAAGATGAGTTTGTTTCTTCATAACGAGCTTAGATCACAAAAACACAATTGGGAGGAGAATGTTCGAAGGTCTGAAAAACACCTTCCCAAAGCTCGTTATGAATCGTTACCTTGGGTCCACTTTAATTAGTGGGCCCAGTGTTTAGAGGGTGCAATGGTTAAATTTTAAAACTTGCTCGTGTAAAAGGAATGATGTCCAGCGACGTTGGCACGACATTTGCTATTTGCACTTGTTGTTGCTAGAGCATACTCTGCCTTCGAAGCTTGCTTTGAACGCCTTTTCTACCATCAAAACAGCCTTAGTTAGCCACAAAAACTCATGTTTTTTTTAGAAATGGTTGGAGAGCAATCTGCCCCCGAGGTGTATTCGGCATCTTAGTCAGATGTGCCCGAGACGAAGATTGAAGACTTATCCTTGGCAATAGAGGCTACTGCCTCCTAGGCCAAAGTTGCTGCTGTGAATCCAACTGAATACAGTGATGATATTGATATCGAGGAAGATAGTACTATCATTCGTCCTACAAAACCAAGTCACGTGTACTTCGGTGAATCGAAGATCAAAGGAGGGCACATTGAGGTACTTACTCGGTTTGGTTATATTGACAATGTTGAATGGGTCCGACTAGGGGCTGTTGGTCACTTGTTCTCAAATGTTGTGAATCAAGAACAAGGCAACACAATTGTTAAAAATTAAGGACCTTCGCCTTTAGAAGCATTATCTCCACATGGGTATAATGCTCATCAGACGAAGGTCAAGAAGGACATACCTTCATCATTTAGCATGCGAATAAGAATGCATAAGGATGAAAACAATAACTACATCTTACTGATTCATCCATATTTGTATTCCATAAAATATGTATGAATATTAACAGAATTAACATTACATTGGTACCTTCGGCTTGCTCGAAGGTGTGGACGCGAGAGAGTGAATACAATCCAGCATGAACAGTACGATGTTATTGTTCATCTATTTATAGGCACGGGATGCAGCCCGGGTAAAATTACATTTATGCCCTTGAACATTTGTTTATAAGCAACTTAAACTAATAAGGTCTATCTAGCCTTTTCCCTCTTTGCTTGATCTGAGCCGAAGCTACTGAGCTTCGACGTTCTACATCGTTGCTTTTTTTCCGAGGTCTTCCTCTTGAGAACTTTCAGCAGAAGTGGGGCAGACCTCTTGTGGAATTTTGCCGAATGTGTTTATGTCTTTAGGACCTTCGGCGGAGAAGAAGACCCCAACAGTAGCCCCTTCGTGGTACTAGATCATTTTTTCGTAACGAGCTCGGTCCGCGAAAAATACGAAGGCTTTGGAATGCCGAAGGTCCGAAAACACCTTCCCTGAGCTTGTTATTGAAAAACGATTAAAATATTCTGTGCGGTAGGCGGTCCACCGTTCAGCCAGTGTAGACGGTCTGGCGGTTCGCCTTCTTCTCCTGCAACACTATATAAGCAGACAAGTTGGTGAGAAGTTACCACAACATTCATTACCATCGCACTGTTGTGCTGTTAAAAATTTTAACCGAAGCCAAAGCTTTCTGGATCGCGCTTTTGAACAAGCTCTTCGTCACTTGAAATTAGCTTCGTAGGGGTCTAAACACTGAAATGGCCTGAGTAAGATCCACTACTAGGGTGTCCCATGAGGGAGATGAGGCTGAAGCGACTGAAACGACACCGATATCAGAAGTGATGAGACGATTAGGTCTGGTTGTCTCGGAAGATGCTACTGCCGAAGCTAAACAAACTGTGGCTGAAGGCGGAAGTGATGATGAAAGTGAAGATGACAACATCATTCTAAGCCCATCAAAACCTAGTCACATTGAATTTGGAAAATCGACCGTAACAGAAGAGGACTTAGTTGTGATGAAAAAGTTGGGCTATTTTGGGGAAGATGAAGGTAAACTTATTCGCTTTGTTGGCGAAGAAGTGATTCTGAAGCTGAAAGAAGGTAAAGTTGTTGTGTTTAGGAGCTTCTTCAAGGCAGGGTTGCGGTTTCCCCTGTACGATATGATAGGAGAAGTTTTGAAAAGATTTGAAATATATCTCCATCAGCTGACACCGAATGCCATTGTCAGGCTCAGTGTCTACATATGGGCTCTCCAAAGCCAGGGTAAAAGTGCAAATGCCGAAGGGTTCTACCGAGTGCATGAGCTGCACTATCAGACGAAGACCAGAGCTGATGGTCTACACAAAAACTTCGAGTGTTATAATTTTGTATACCGGAAGGATACCAAGGCCCCGGTGATCGGCTACCGCACTAAATGGCCGACAGGTGGACTAGCGAATGGTTCTATGTGGAGGCTAATGAGAAGAAGAGAGAAAAACATATGACTATGGTAATGAGTCCTCTGAGATTAAGCTTCGGCATGACGAAGCCACTGTGCAATATGCAACTTGGCTCCCCATGCCAGCTGGCTGAAGTAGAATTCAGGGTGGTAGCTGGTCAAATTAGCACTAGGGACAGTGCAGGAATATCTGGCAAACAAAACTTTTCCAACCTCTAGCGGTTGGGGGATGCCGATGAAGAAAGGAGGGAAAATATGAACTTGTTTGACTCCCCTACCATTACAAATTTAAAAAGTAATTCAAAAAACCATGTTATGAATGGTTAGAAATGATAGAAACCATGTGCAATGAGATCCTTGGAAATTATACAAAGAAAAAAGATCAGTTAATGATTGCTGCCTTCGGCACCTGGCCGAAGCGAAGGTTGAATCGGGTGATGGATGCCCTGAATTTTGAATACCCAGATTATGACAGGCTTGACGAAGGGACTGAAGGGGGTAAAAGGAAAAGGATTGTAAGTATTCTGGGTAGGCAAGCTGCCCGATCTATCAAGGAGGACCATAAAGCTTCGAAGAAATAGAAGACTCTTCTGGAGCCGAAGGATTCGGATCCCGAGAAGCGGAAACTCGACAAGATATCTTTTGCCGATACGAAGGTACAAGATGTGCTAGAGAAGATTATGAGTCCACCTTCACCCTCTGCTGCTGAAGTGTCGGAGATTCTGAAGGTAATGACTGAATCTATACCATTTGCACTGCTAAGTCCACTAAGGTTAGATCTGATTAGCCTTTTACAATCAAAGGAAACTACTTCGACTACGGAGGAGAAGGTCGGGGCAGAAGAAATGGCGGATTATGAATGTGATTTAAGCAATTGAGCAGACGCTGCCCTCAGCTTTGGTGGCAAAAGCAGCGATGCCTGTCGATACCGAAGATGCCGCCAGAGCCGAAGCTGAAGAACTCGCAACCATAATGTCAGAAATCAACAAACTCATATCAGATGTGGTTGCCGAGAAAACATGGCCGCAGCGCCTGATTAGGGAAAAAGAATTGAAGATGCCTCTTCGAAAGTTAAAGATTTTGACCTTCGGCACCTAGGTGGCCAAGAACTTTCTGAAGAGGATAAATCAGAGTTAAAAAAGTTTGCTATATCCTGCGGTTACCAGCCCAGGTCCATACTCTTCGGCGGGGTTGACGAAGAGATTTTGGGATGCATTCGCGAACGCGCCGGCGCGAAAATTATAAGCACCTTGTCCAAGAGTGTTGGATTTCCGAAGCTGAAAACTGACATTAGCTGCTACAAGCGGCAACACATTATTAGCAGTTTGTTCTACTCTAATTTCAAAGTAAGGTTTTTCTATAGCTCTCTATTATTACCTTCATGGTGATTTGGGTACTCTAACTTTGATTTGCTTTGTAGAGTCTGCTGTAGAGCAAAGCCTTGAAAATGCAGCAGGATGTCGAAGATAGAAAAAATAAAATCATTATTGAAGGCTTAGAAGATAAAATTAAAAAACTTGAAGATTTCTTAAAGGAAAAAGACAACCTGCTGCATTCAGTCGAAGGCTCACTCGCTGTGGCACGATCTCAAAATGATAAACTGAGCAGAGAGCTAGACGAAGCTGGAGCAACTTTGGATAATATATCAGAGTGCTTCGACCACGAGTCCAGGAAATTGAATGCAAAAGTTGAAGCAGAAGCTAAAAAGAACGCGAAATTAAGTGAAACTGTCACAAATCTTCGGGATAAATGCTTCGGCTTTGCTACCCAATGTATTAGCCGATTGAAGGGGATATTCAACTCGGTCGGAGCCGCATCTGAAGAAATCACCCCTTCTATCGAAGATATTCCTAGAGCCCTCGAGCATATTGAGAATGAAGTTGAGGCCCTCGACGAAGTCATAACTGGACACAGAGATTTCTGTGCTCTAGTGGCTTCTCATGGCACAACTGCAGCATTCATGAAGGTCGGATGCAATCATGTGAGGGCTGTAAACAGGCTAAACTTCGGCCTATCACCGTCTGATCTGGTTGATATTTCGGCCGAAGCCCAGAGTATAGGTAACAGATTCATCACTTAAATCTGGGCGAAGGGCGGTCGCGAGCTGGCTGGAGACAAAGCTCGGAATCTGCTTAGCAAAGTATAGAAAATCTCTCTACCATTAGTCCTTTATTTTATATTTTCCCTTACCATGTTCCTTATTACCCTTGTTGTTGTCCTTTTTTAAGATGATGATGCCAAAGGTCGATGAGCCGAAGCTGGTTTTGAAGCGTCGGGGGCCTTAGGAATTCCTTTTGCTGATATCTGTAGAAACACTTAGAAACTCTTTGTACAAGAAAATGTATTATTTGACAAAAGAGTTGTTATTGAAAGCGAACAAATTATTGTAAATGTTTGTAAATGCTTTGTAATACTATTTACCTTTCGCTTATATGTCACCTGCTTTGGTGTGGATGAAACCGACACTTGTAGCTTTTTGAGCCGAAAGCGAAAAACACCTTCCCTTCTTTTCGTTCACATCGAAGCACCTTTTGTATACAATGAAATTTCCTCTGAAATGAAGCACCTTCGTATAAAATGAAGTTTCCCTTAGAATGAAGCACCTTCGTATAAAACGAAGCATTTTCTTATTGAAGGCAGGAATCCCCGATTTCCCTGTTAATGCTTCATGCTTTTTGTGATGATGATGAACCTATGAATGCCTAATTTATGGTTGTATGAATGCAAAAGATGATGTGATGATATGTGCAAATGTATGTCGAAGATAGAAAAGTCACACAAATACACATCCAGACTCTGCATCCTGTTAGGAATGACTTTGGAGTCCCTTCACCTTTTACTTAGGTGGTATTTAAGCTCTGCATCCCCTTAGGAACGACTTTGGAGCTTCTTCACCTTTTTTACTTAGGTGGCATTTAAGCTCTGCATTCCCTTAGGAACGACTTTGGAGCTTCTTCACCTTTTTACTTAGGTGGCATTTAAGCTCTGCATCCCCTTAGGAACGATTTTGGAGCTTTTTCATACTTTTTTACACTCGATGGTGTAATGCTAGATTTTACATTTTACATGTGGGGGAATTTGGCCCTTGTATTGCACAGGGTTGCGCAAGAAAAAAATGAAAATTACAACCTGTGGCCCCATTAAAAACCTTTCACCCCTCTTGAAAGGAAAAGGGTGCCATAGGGAAAAAATAAGAAAATTACATAGTTTACACATAATATCTCCGAAGCTCATCTGCATTCCAAGACCTTGGAATGTCATTACCTTCCAAGTCTTTCAACTTGTACGATCCAGGCCTTGACGAAGATATTACCAAGAAAGGACCTTCCCACTTAAGCTGAAGCTTCCCCACCGTATCTGGATTGGCTACCCTCCGAAGCACTAGGTGCCCTGGCCTGATGTTCTTCAGTTTTACCTTCCGATCATGCCATTTGATTGTTTCAGCCTGATACTTATTGATGTGGTCTACTGCTTAGAGCTTGGTCTCTTCTATGGTGTCTTTTGCTATTTTGCAATTCTCTTCACCTTCTGCCGAAGCCAAGGTCCTTATTGAGCCCCTTCTTGCTTCTTCCGGTGTTATTGCTTCATCACCAAACAGAAGCTTGAATGGGGTAAAACATGTTGACCTTGAAACAGCAGTGTTCTGGTTCCACACCACCTTTATTAATTCGTCTGGCCACTTTCCTCTGGGTTGATTGAAGATTGACTTCATTATTCCCGTTATTATAATTACATTTGTTCTTTCTAGAAGTCCATTTGACTCCGGATGTCTCACTGATGCAAAGTGTATTTTTGCGCCAATCTGATCACAAAAGGTTTTGAACGTTTCGACATCAAATTGAGTTCCGTTATCAACCGTGATAGCCTTCGGCACACAGAAGCGGCAAACAATATTCTGCAAAAAGAACTTTTGAACTGTGGCCGAAGTTATTGTAGCTAGGGGCTTAGCTTTGATCCACTTTGAGAAGTACTCCACTGCTACCACAAAATATTTCAAGTTACCCTGTGCTGGTGGAAGTGGACCTAGCAAATCTAGGCCCCACCTTTGCAGTGGCCATGTGGGCTATATTAGTTGGGTTAAAGATGAAGGTTGTTTGTGGTCTCTAGCACATCTCTGGCAGTTTTGACATTTTTGAACCAAGTCTGCTGCATGCGAAGCTGCCTTTGGCCAATAAAATCTTTGTCTGGAAACCTTCCCCAGTAAAGGCCTAGACCCAATATGAGCTCCACAAAGTCCTGCATGTATCTCCTTCATCAGTTCTTGACCTTCGGTTCTAGACAAGCATTTTAGTAATGGAGAGTAGACTCCTTGTTTGTACAACTCTCCCTCTATGATTACATAGGGTCTTGCTCTTGCTTCCATTCTTTTGTTGTAAACTTCGTCATCCGAAAGGCAATTTCCTTGGAGGAAAGATACAATGTCAGTCTTCCAATCTTCGTTGTGCACTGACGAGATTGTAAGCACTGCTCTCTCCATGAGCTTAACTGAAGGTGCTTTTATTGTTTCGAAAAATACCTCCGAAGGCAATGGAAGCCCCAATGCCGCTGACTTAGCTAACAAATCTGCATGTTCGTTTTCTCCTCTCGGGATGTTTTTTACAGAGAAACCTTCGAAAGAGGCTTCCATCCTTCGGACTGCATCCAGATATTTCTCTACCTTCGGGTCCCTTGCTTTACTACTCTTGTCAACGTGAACGGAAATGACTTGTGAGTCGGATTTGAGTATTGCCCTTCTTATTCCCATTGCCTTAAGTTTTCGAAGCCCCAAGAGAAGGGCCTCGTACTCTACAATGTTATTTGTGCAGTTGAAGTCCAACTTTGCTGCATAGCAGGTTTTGATTTTTGATGGTGAAATTAAAACAGCAGCTGCTCCTGCGCCGAAGGTTCCCCATGACCCATCACAAAATATTGTCCAGGCTTCGGCATCGTTTGTTTTCTCTTCGTTCTGAGCCCCTAGCGTCCAATCAGCAATGAAGTCTGCTAACGCTTGGGATTGGATTGAAGATCTATGAATGTAATCAATAGTGAATTCATTCAATTCTACAGCCCATTTTCCAACTCTTCCCGTGGCTTCTCTGTTTCTCATTATATCCTTGAGGGGTTATGAAGAAGGTACTATGATATGGTATGTTTGGAAGTAATGTCAAAGCTTCCTAGAAGCCATGAGTACAACATATATTACCTTCTCCAACTCTGTGTAATCTTTCTTTGATAGACTAAGTACTTCAGAGACGAAGTACACATGCACTTGCTTCTTTGCCTGGTCATCCTGCTTTTCTTGCACCAGCGCTGCACTGATCGCAGTGTGGGAAGCAGCTACATACAACAACAATGGAGTTCTTGATGAAGGTGGGGTTAAGGTTGGTAGTTCTATCAAATACTGCTTCAGTTCTTCGAAGGCTTTTTGCTGAGTTGGTCCCCATTGGAAAACTTCGGCTGACTTTAGCACTTCGAAGAATGGCAAGTTCCTCTCTGCTGATCTTGAAATAAATCTATTCAATGATGCCATCCTACCTGTTAATCTCTGGGCACCCTTTCGTGACTTCGGTGGTTCCATCCGAAGTATAGCTTCTATCTTACTTGGACTTGCTTCAATCCCCTTTGTTGATACCAGGCAACTAAGAAATTTTCCCTTCTTCACTCTAAAAACACATTTTTCTGGATTTAACTTGAGACTAGCTGTTCTAAAGTTAGCAAATGTTTCTTGTAAATCAGCAATGTGATTTTCTTGCTTTGTGCTTTTTACTATGATATCATCAACATATGTCAGCACATTCCTGCCAATTTGGGAGTGAAGAACTTTGGCAGTCATCCTGCTGAAGCTTCCTCCAGCGTTCTTGAGCCCCTCAGGTATCCGAAGATAACAATAGGTTCCACTGGGGGTTATGAAGCTTATCTTGGGTTCATCTCCTTTGTTCATCCAAATTTGATGATAGCCTGAATAACAATCTAATAGGCTCATTAGCTCTGAAGTAGCTGCTGCATCCACCAGAGAGTCTATTCTTGGTAAAGGAAACTCATCCTTCGGACATGCTTTATTAAGATCTATGAAATCAATGCACATTCTCCATTTTCCATTAGCCTTCTTCACCATTACGGTATTGGCCAACCATTCTGGATATGTTACCTCTCTGATTACTCCATCACTCATAAGCCTTTTGACTTTGTTTCGTGCACCTTCGGCTTTGCCTTCGGACATCTTCCAAAGTTTCTGCCTTCTTGGCCTGATAGCAGGATCTACATTAAGTGAATGCTCAATGACGTCTCTGTTGACACCACAGAGATCATTGGCTGACCAGGCAAAGACATCCTTGTTGTTGAATAAGAATTTCAACAGGGGTTTTTCTTGTTCGTCAGACAGTTGTGATCCCAGTAACACCTTCTGCCCAGCTATGTCCTCGCATAGAAGCATGGGCTTTGGTTGGTCTACTGAGGAAGCCTTATCTCTTTTGTGCTTGTATTGTTTATGGGCTTCGGCTTCATCTATGTTATGGATAGCCTTTGAATCTGTCCAGTTTCCTTCAGCCCTTCTAGTAGCTTCTTGACTCCCATGCACAGCTATGGGGCCTTGGTCTGATGGTATCTTCATGCACAGATATGTTGGATGAAGTATTTCTTCGAAGGTATTTAGTGTTCCTCGCCCAATGATTGCATTATAGGGATACTCCATATCAACAATGTCAAAGACAACTTGCTCTGTCCTTGTATTGTGAACATAGCCGAAGGTGATTGGCATAGTTATCTTACCGAGCACTACTATTTGCCTTCCTCCGAAGCCGCAGAGGGGGTGTGTTGCATCATGTATCTTGTCATCCTACTCTTGCAATTGCCTGAAAGCTTTCGCAAAGATAATGTCTGTTGCACTGCCTGTGTCTACTAAGACATTGTGAACCAAGAACCCCTTGATGACACAAGATATAACCATTGCATCATTGTGAGGATAATCCTTGAGCTGAAGGTCTTCCTGGGAGAAGGTGATTGGTATGTGAGACCACTTGGACTTGATGAAGGGTCCTTGCACTCCAACATGTTGTACCCTTCTCTGTGCTTCCTTCTTTTGCTTCTTATTGGCTGGTTCAGAACTTGAGCCACCTATAATTGGGAGCACCAACTTCGTAGTCGAAGGTGCCACAGTTTGGTTGCCATGCGAAGCCATCGTCGCAGTCGTGGAAGTGAGTTCACCGGAGGTGGGCGCCAATGTTGGTCACTTGTTCTCAAATACTGTGAATCAAGGACAAGGCAACACAATTGTTAAAAATTAAGGACCTTCGTCTTTAGAAATATTATCTCCACATGGGTATAATGCTCATCAGACGAAGGTCAAGAAGGACATACCTTCATCATTTAACATGTGAATAAGAATGCATAAGGATGAAGACAATAACTGTATCTTACTGATTCATCCATATTTGTATTCCATAAAACATGTATGAATATTAACATGATTAACATTACATTGGTACCTTCGGCTTGCTCGAAGGTGTGGATGCGAGAGAGTGAATACAATCTAGCATGAACAGTACAGTATTACTATTCATCTATTTATAGGCACGGGACGCAGCCTGGGTAAAATTATATTCATGCCCTTGGACATTTGTTTACAAGCAACTTAAACTAATAAGGTCTATCTAGTCTTTTCCCTCTTTGCTTGATCTGAGCCGAAGCTACTGAGCTTCGACGTTCTGCATCGTTGCTTTTTCTGAGATCTTCGTCTTGAGAACCTTCCGTAGAAGTGGGGCGGACCTCTTGTGGCATTTTGCCGAAGGTGTTTATGTCTTGAGGACCTTAGGCGGAGAAGAAGACCCCAACAGGGGCGATGACTTAGTGTCGAAGCCTATGGAGGACAAAGTTGTTGTTTTTCAAAGCTTCCTAAAAGCTGGTCTTATAGTTCCTTTCCACAAGGTGGTAGTCGTTGTTTTGAAGAGATTTAATATATATCTTCATCAGCTTACTCCGAATGCCATAATGCGGCTAGGAATTTTTATTTGGGCCGTGCGGAGCCAAGGCGTTGAGCCTGAGACCGAAGCTTTTTGCGAGGCATTTTTCCAAATTAATGAATTACACTTTCAGATGAAGGCAACTAGGGGCCTTCACAGCAACTTCGGGTGTTATAACATTGCTTATTGAAGGGGTGCCTTGATTTTGACTCTTGCATACTGAAGCAAATGGCCAAATGAGTGGGCAAAAGAGTGGTTTTACATGAAGAATGACTTGAAACAACGGGCTGATATAAAAGGGATTATTCAAACACCTATTCGTGCATGCTTAGGATATGAAAAACCAACTTGCTATATCAATTTCGAAGCTCAAGCTGCTATAGTTGCTCTCAACATTTTTTGTACACTTATTGGGACAATGGATCTTGTTCAAGAGTATTTGGATTCTAAAACATGGCCACTAAGGACTGAGTGGGAGATGCTGGAGATGTTTGAGTACGATGCTTCGGATGCGGAGCCTGGACTAATCAGACTTGTCTATAGTATAAATTCAAAGATGAATTTGGGGCGCCTTGTGACTAGTGGTTAGATTCTATTGAAGCAAAATGTAATGAGATTCTTGTAAATTATAGCAAGCCAGAGACCAAAGCTTTGCATCGGGCTTTTGCAGCACTAAAGAAACGCCGACTGAACTACGTTTTTATGCTATTGTCTTCTTTTATCCTCACTACCCTCATGCGATTCAGGAGTCAAAAAAGAGGAAGAAAAAGAAGGTGACAACAAAGCATGGCAAATTTCCGAAGATAAAACCTGGGGCAACATCTTCTCAAGCCTTGGAGGAGATTCTGGTATGATGAATTTTGAAATCTGTTATTCTAACTTAATACTGCTGTGTTGACTCTTGTTATTTTTAACTTTTTTAGGTTGCGCTTGAAGCTGGGACGACACCCATGGCTGGGGAAAATCTCTTGGTTGGTACAACTTCGGAGGCTCGAGAAACTACTACCTCGTAGGCCTAAGAAACGAAGATCGAGGATGTCCTTGCTCTGATGGCTCAAGGAGTTACTCCTCTAGAACCATTCTTAAACAACGAAGAAGAGGAAGATGAGGAACATATTGCTTCAGTAATGAGCTCATTCTTTGATGTCGATGAAGACAACTCTAGGGACAAGGATACTACTAGCACAACCTTGGAGACAAAGGATGTTATACCGCCTGCTGCAAATGTGGCGATACTAGAGAGCCTGGAGATTCAACCAATGCCTATAGTAGTAACACCTTCAGCAATCCTAATGGTAGAGGAGATAATTGGTTCTTTGAGGCTTATGATGGCAGAAGGTAAGGGCAAAGAGCCCGCAAGAATCGAAGAGGCCAAGAAGGCTATTGAAGATGACACGCCGCTTGGTGAGGGCCTTTTGATCAAGAGTTGGGAGGCCGAAGATATAGAGTTCATCAAGCTACTGGGAAGACCATGGGCACAAATTAAGCAGTTGGCTGAAGCTATTGGCTTTGCTGAACAACTTGGGTACCCTTCGGGGTCAACAATCTTTAGGGGAGGGCCAAACGATTACCTATGTTGGTGCCTGGACAATCTAGAAACCGAAGTATGTGGATACATGGCAGATAATATATGCTTTCCAAAGCTGGAGGCCATGTTATCAACTATGTCCTCTGAAGATTTCTCAGACTTCCTCGTCTATACTCATCTAAAGGTAATGTTTGCATTGATTTTTCTCTTCTATGCTTTGGATTGAATTATTACAAAACTTAGTTACTTTTTGTTTTTAATTTTTACAGTGCCCGTTCTTGAGCAAAGCCCTAAGGAATAACAAAAATGTGGAGGGTGAAGCTGCCCATAGGGAAATTGTGAAACTTAAATTCGAAGTATCCAAGCTTCGGTATGACTGTGGAAAGAAGGAGAAATCCTTTAAAATCTTGAAAAAAGACTTTATTGAGAGTCGAACTGAAGTTCAGGCTCTATCTGAAGAGAGAAACAAACTCAAGGAATCGCTGGAAAACAAACATCCGAGTTTGAAGCTTTGAAAATGGAGAAAGGCGAACGCATTACAACGCTCAAAGCTAAATTAAGGCAAGCAAAAGAAGAGTTTGAAGTAGAAACTACTAAAATAAGACAAGCGTCCGCTGAAGCAGCCATTGACTTGAATATTGCTCAAGTAAAAATGGTGGATCTTGTCAAAGAAATGAATCATGTCGGGCAGCTGAACGAAAATTTCGAATCTTGATGAAAAACTGCTATACTCTAGGTAATAGATGCTGCAATGAATTGACAAAGACCTTCTCTTCTGTCGAAGCAAAATCTCAAGAGAGAAACATTGTAGATGGCGACCAGGAAGGAATGATGCGGTGGATCCTTAGTGAAACTCGTGCATACAAAAAACGTTCTCTGAACTCAAGAGGACTACTACGCATGGATAGGCGCCCGAAGCACTGCTTTGGTTCTACTGAAGGCTAGGTGTAATCATGTGAGAACTTGTACTGAACCCGACTTCAAAGTTTCTGCTAATATTGTTCGAAGATCGGTTGTCGAAGCTTCAAAGTGGGGAAAAGTTTTTATCTAATATATGGATGAAGGACAGAAAGAAAATCAGTATTGAAGAGTCAATGAAAAACAAAGAGAAGGTTTGTACTTAGTTGCCTTCGTCTTCTCTTGTGCGAAGCACACACACTTTTTAATATCCAATCCTTTTTTGCAAACTCAAAAAGCTGCTGAAAAGGCTACGAAAATTACGAAAGGATTGCAGCCGAAGGAAGTTAAAGGTATCTTCTTCTTGTTGCTTTCTCCTAAACTACTTTACGCACATGCTTATAATTTTCTTCTAAACTTTATGGGGAAGTTTCTAATTGGCATGTAATAATTGAAGTTAAACACACTGAAGCCGAAGCTGAAGCGGCTGGCATCGAGGCCAAAGCAATAACCGCGAGGGCTGCAAAGAGGGCCACAGATAACATAGTTTTGAAGATATGCGAACAAATTTATGACAAAGTGATGCAGGGTCGATAAACATTTGGTAGAACCTTTTATTGTAATATTTGCGATGCAAAGAGCATGAACACTCAAAGCTCTTTAGCACTCTTGGTGTAATTTAACTCACTTTTACCTTGATTTGCTATTTTGTTTCTCCCTTTGTGACGTGTGAAACTTATATGTGATGTGTCTTTGAGCCGAAGGCGAAAAATACCTTCCCTTCTTTTCACACATTACAAAGGATCTCCCTTCGTAGCTAAGGCTTCGTCATGAACTAAGTTTTGTGGCTGCATTTCATTAGAGACAAGTTTGTTCATTCCCTTATGAATGGCTTCAATTTTTTTGCTGTTGCTTAGGTGATTGCATAGAAGCTTTGCATTCCCTTAGGAATGACTTCTGACCTTTTTATCGTTACTTAGGTGATAAAATCGAGCTCTGCATACCCTTAGGAACGACTTTGGAGCTTTTTCACCATTACTTAGGTGACAGAATCAAACTCTGCATTCCCATAGGAACGACTTTAGAGCTTTTTCACTATTACTTAGGTGATCGAATCGAGCTCTGCATTCCCTTAGGAATGACTTAGGAGCTTTTTCACTATTACTTAGGTGACAGAATTGAGCTCTGCATTCTCTTAGGAACGACTTCAGAGCTTTTTGCACACGAAGCTTCGATTGAGACACTTTGTCGGTGCACTCGAAGGTGACAACTTATTATTAAATTGATTTGCAGGAAATAAAGAGTTTGCAAAAATAAATGTAAATTCATAATAGTATCTCTTTTCCTGCTTCAGGTTTACTTACCTAGCCCCTTAGAGTTTCTTAGTATATGTGCTTGGTTTCTAGGACCGTGTTGTTGACAGTACGAGCTTCGAAGGCTTCCCTTCTATCCCATTGTTGCATGTCTTGAACTGTGAATTTGGGATGACCTGCAGGGGCCTGATCATAAGGGGGCTCGAGATTAAGGTAGCAGACAGCGACCACGCGCTCATCACAGGGTTACTCGAAGCATTTGAGGCCGAAGGTTGAAGCATCCTTGGCTTCTGTGATTGAGGATGGACATACTGTGGAACGTACGGTGAGCAGTACAAAGATTTATAGAGCACATCCTTCGGCTGAGAGGGTTGAGATGCCGACGAAGCAATATCTTTCTGCTTGTTAATGATGTGGTGGCAAGTTCTTGTTGTGTGGCCTTTATCTTCACCACAAAATAAGGAGAACTATTTCCTTAGAGGTGCATCGGACCTGCCACCAAAGCTTTGGCCTCCCCGTCCCCCTCCTGGGGCAGACGAATCATGCAGTGAGAAGGATGTTGCTGAGAGCTTGCTTGTTATTAGCCTGGTTGACCTTGAAATTGGGTCGTCTTTAATTCACCCTGCACCGGGTTATGAATGCTTTGGACATGCCTTGGGCGGAATCTTCCCCCGAAGCCACTGGTGTCTTCGATGTATCTGTGTAACTCCTCCCTTCTTTAGCGAAAGTCGTTGTCGGCTCTTATTGAAAGGGAAATAGGGTCAAACCTTTTCCTATATGAATTTTGGTGGTTGAATTGCCCAACACAAATTATTGGACTAACTAGTTTGCTCTAGATTATAAGTTCTACAGGTGCCAAAGGTTCACAACAAACCAATACCAAGTCCAAGAAAGGGTTCAAATAAATAGAGCAAAAGACAACCGAAGACTGCCCTGGTCTGGTGCACCAGACTGTCCGGTGCGCCACCGGACAGTGTCCGGTGCACCAGGGAGGATCCACTCTAAACTTGCCAGCTTTGGGTTTTCGGGGAGCTGCTCCGCTATAATTCACTGGACTGTCCGGTGTAGCACCGGACTGTCTGGTGTGCCAACAGGAGCAACGGCTACTCGCGCCAACGGTCGTATGCAAAGGAACAGTGAAACGCTACAGTGCGCGCCTGCGCGCGCAGAAGTCAGAGCAGGCGTCAGAAGGCGCACTGGACAATGAACAGGACCTATCCGGTGCACCACCGGACTATCCGGTGGCCCCACATGTCAGAGCTCCAACGGTCGAACCCTAACGGTCAGGTGACGTGGCTGGCTCACCGGACAGTGTCCAGTGGCGCACCAGACTGTCCGGTGTGCCATACGACAGCAGCCCCTCCCAACGGCCACTTTGGTGGTTGGGGCTATAAATACCCCCAACCACCACACATTCAAGGAATCCAAGTTTTCAGTCATTGCATTCAATACAAGAGCTCTAGACTTCACTCCAAGACACAAACAAAGAGATCAAATCCTTTCCCAAGTCTAAAGATCATTCCAATCAAATAGTGACTAGTGAGAGAGTGATATTTGTGTTCTTTTGAGTTCTTGCGCTTGGATCGCTTTCTTCCTTCCTCATTTCTTGTTCTCAAGTGTTTTGTAACCAAGGCAAGAGACACCAAGTGTGTGGTGGTCCTTGCAGGGTCTAAGTGACCCGTGAGATAAGGAGAAAGCTCACTCGGTCTAGGTGACCGTTTGAGAGAGGGAAAGGGTTGAAAGAGACCCGGTCTTTGTGACCACCTCAACGGTGAGTAGGTTTGCAAGAATCGAACCTCGATAAAATAAATCTCCGTGTCATCCGCTCTATTTCTTTGGTTGATTTGTTTTCACCCTCTCTTTCGGACTCGTTTATATTTCTAACGCTAACCCCGGCTTGTAGTTGTGCTTAAAGTTTATAAATTTCAGATTCCGCCTATTCACCCTCCTCTAGGCGACTTTCAATTGGTATCAGAACCTGGTACTTCATTAGAGCCTAACCACTCGAAGTGATGTCGGGAGATCACGCTAAGAAGGAGATGGTGACCGACGAGAAGCCCGCCAGAAGCCACAGGAAGGCTCCATCGGGAGAGTCCCGCAACAAGAAGAAGGAGGAATCACCTCCTCACAAGTCACATCGGAGTGGCGACAAGAAAAAGAAGATGAAGAAGGTGGTCTACTACGAGACCGATTCTTCGTCGCCATCCACCTCCGGCTCCGACGCGCCGTCTGTAACTTCTAAGCGCCATGAGCGCAAGAAGTTTAGTAAGATCCCCCTACGCTACCCTCGCATTTCTAAACGTACTCCATTACTTTCCATTCCATTAGGCAAACCACCGGTTTTTGACGGTGAAGATTATAACATGTGGAGTGATAAAATGAGGCATCACCTAACCTCACTCCACACTAGTATTTGGGACGTTGTTGAGTTTGGAGTGCAGGTACCATCCATAGGTGATGAATACTATGATTCAGACGAGGTTGCCCAAATCCGGCACTTCAACTCCCAAGCCACCACTATACTCCTCGACTCTCTAAGTCGAGAGGAGTATAACAAGGTGCAAGGGTTGAAGAGCGCCAAAGAGATTTGGGACGTGCTCAAGACTGCACACGAAGGAGACGAGGTGACCAAGATCACCAAGAGGGAAACGATCAAGGGGGAGCTCGGTCGTTTCATGCTCAACCAGGGAGAAGACCCTCAAGCCATGTACAACCGACTAAAGACCTTGGTAAACCAAGTGCGCAACCTCGGGAGCACCAAATGGGATGACCATGAAATGGTCAAGGTTATTCTTAGATCACTCGTATTTCTTAATCCCACTCAAGTTCAATTAATTCGTGGTGATCCTAATATAAACTAATGTCTCCCGAGGAAGTGATAGGAAAATTTGTGAGCTTTGAATTGATGATCAAAGGCTCCAAGAAAATCATCGAGCAAGGCGCCACCTCAACATACGAGGTGCAACCCGTTGCATTCAAGGCAACGGAAGAAGAAAAGAAGGATTCTACACCAAGTAGAATCCCCATCGATGCCTCCAAGTTCGACAACGAGGAAATGGCGCTCATCATCAAGAGCTTCCGCCAAATCCTCAAGCAAAGGAGGGGGAAAGACTACAAGCCCCGCTCCAAGAAAGTTTGCTACAAATGTGGTAAGCACGGTCATTTTATCGCTAAATGTCCTTTGTCTAGTGATAGTGACAGGGATAACGACAAGAGGGGAAGAAGGAGAAGAAGAGATATTACAAGAAGAAGGGCGGCGATGCCCATGTTTGCTAGGAGTGGGACTCCGACGAGAGCTCCACCGACTCCTCCGACGACGAGGACGCCGCCAACATTGCCGTCAACAAGGGTCTTCTCTTCCCCAACGTCGGCCACAAGTGCCTCATGGCAAAGGACGGCAAGAAGAAGAAGGTAAAATCTAGATCCTCCACTAAGTATGCAACATCTAGTGATGAGGCTAATTCTAGTGATGATGAGGATGATTTGTTTACTCTTTTTGCCAACCTCAACATGCAACAAAAGGAGAAATTAAATGAATTAATTAGAGCCATTCATGAGAAGGATGAACTCTTGGATAGCCAAGAGGACTTCCTTATTAAGGAAAACAAAAAGCATGTTAAGGTGAAAAATGCTTATGCTCAGGAAGTAGAGAAATGTTAAAAATTGACTAGTAAGCTAAGTACTTGCCATGACTGTCACACCCGGCTTTAAGGAAAAAAGCCAGGTGCATCTCATACATGCGCCAAGAAGACAACATATATAATAACATAGTGTAAGAGATAAATGTCACAAAACATCAGAGTACTTATTACATAGCGGAAGACTTATTACAAAATAAAAGAATAAACATAAAACGAACTAAGGATCGTCGGTGCCAATGTCAACTGAGAAACGCCACCTAGATTAGATCAAACTCCTCGCCTTGTGGCTCCTCCTGAACCACCTGTTCTTCTCCTGTGGGGGGGTGTGAGACAGCAAGGGTGAGCTCACACATGATCATAGCTCAACAAGTTGTGGGGAACCAGTGGACATAAACTCACAAAGGTGTGAGTTCATGTGATGTGTAAGGCTAATCAATGATAGGAGTTAAAGCTGAGCATTGCTTTTAAGTAGTTGGTCAAAATTTTATTAGCAGTTACTAAGTGTAAGTAAATACCAAACCTTAAGTAAAGTAATAGAACAAAATTAATAATAAACCCATGCAATGCAAATGACAAAATTGAATTTAAGTTCCATAATTTAAACATCAGAGAGTCCTGAGCTGCTCATGACCGTGAGCTCGGCTAGTATACCAGTTTTACACTCTGCAGAGGTTGTACCCTTTACCCACAAGTCATGTTACCCATCTACCAAGGGGTCATGACTCCCATACACCTCTACCTAGGAAGCGCGGCAGGGCAACACTACGAGGCCTTTACAAAGTTCCACTAGCTTCCGAAAACCCGCTACAGTTTATGGGAAGAGCACTTGCAAGAATCCCCCGTCTGACCGCCATCGCAGCTAAATCAACCCGAGAACCTCCTTGCATGCAACTCCCCTACTGCCCTTGCCCCTTTCGGGTAAGGTAGTCTTCCACTAGCTTTCCTAATTAGTCAGCCAAGGGCGTCCCATTAAACCCTTGTGGTGGCACGTGTTTCTCAAGTTAAGCTCTATGTTCCAATTAACATTAATGAACTTGACATGAACATAAATAGAATAACAAGAATAATTGGAACATAGATATAATAGATGATTATCCCAAAACCATGTAAAGCAATAGCAAACTACCCAAGTGATTCAAGGGTAAACAAGGTAATGAGATAAACAATCTAGGGTGACCTATTGGGTCCCATCAAAATTAACCTATGCATGGATAAGTGATATTAAAGAACATTATTGGGTAAAAAGTGGTCAAGGGCACAACTTGCCTTCAATGAGCTCCTGCTCAGCTACTTCAACCTGCTGCTCACCAGGATCCTCGGTCACGGGCTCTTCTACTCGCCACGATACAAACAAGCACAGTGCATATAGAGAAATTAACATTACACCAAACATATAAACAAAATACACAGTAATAATCTACACATTAAAATAAAATTCTAGGAACAGGAATCATAATTTTTGGAGTTATAAAATTTAAGTTATGAATTTTCAAAGGTTTTATGTGTTTAAAATAGGATTAAGTGTGGGATTAATTTTCTTACTGTTGTCATGATAAAACAGAGACTCTAAGTGATAGAGAATTAAATTACAAAATTTTAGAAAGTGGAATGTATTAATTTGGAGCAAGTATGAATTTTCTATGAATTTATTAAGTTCTAGTAGTTATTTTCATATTAAAAATCCATTTCCTATTTCATTTACTCAAATTAAACGATCTCTGGACTGGGCCTCATTTACTGAAAAGGTTAGGGGCCCCGGTGTAAGATCTCTAAGACACAGTGAACAACCCTGCACGGACCGCGGGTGATTTCCCTAAAAATAGAGGGGCCTAAACGCTAAACCGACCCGCCGAAGGATACCAGAGCCGCCCGATCGTCAACCGAGGGTCCCGATTAGGTCAAGACCATAACCGAATCGGTATGTGATACTATGCGCTGGATTGGCAATCGACGGCTACCAACGATCCCCACACTCATCTAATCCTGACCGACCAACCCGGGATCGACGGCCAGCACCCATCGTCCCCAACGCACTGACCGTGCGCGGCGGCGCCGCCTAGCTAATCCACTGATGTGAGCACGGCGGCGAACTACGGATCAGCGATTTGGCGAGCTATTCCGAACGCGGTGATGAGCAATCGGTAGTGGTGATTATGGCGAACTCAATGGGGGCAATCTTACCGGTGGTTGATTGGTGTAGAGAGCCGACGACGGGGTTTGGCGGCGGTAGCGGCCTCCGCCGAGCAATTATGGAGGTCCATGGGCCCTTCTCGTCCAGCGATGGGATGAGCGGTTTCAGTGGTGTCAGGCGAAACTCCCTGCACACCAATTCGGTCATGGGTGGCGCGGTGGTCTGAGAACGAGTACGGCGGCGACAATGGTGTTTGGCGAAAAGCCCTGGCGCAAGCCGATTGGGACATATATGCATGCGCAGGTGGACTCGGTAACCAGCCCAAGCTCCGATGAAGTCGCAACGTCCCCGTGCCGCCTTGCACGCGCAGGTCGTTCAGCTCCACGGTTTCCGGCGTGCATGGAGGAGAAGGTAGCGCAGACAAGACGGAGTCGCGCGCGTCTTCGCCGCTCCGTTCGGGGAGAAAGACGGTGACGCTCACCTCCCTGACGTGTGGGGGCCGTGGTCTAGTGAGAAGGTGAGAACAAGCGCGAGGAGAGACTGCCCCGGGGGGGGGGGGGGGCGTGTCAGCGCACGCCCGCAGCGCGAGATATGGGCCGCGCGGTGGGAAGCGGGGGTCGGGCTGAAATGGGTACAGAGGCCCAGTTAGGGGTTCATTTTTTTCTTTTTGCTTTCTTTTTTTTGTCTTTTCCCTTCTTTCCAAATTCAAACTTCAATTCAAATTCAAACTTTGTGGCACTTTGTACACTGGCTAATTATTTATTTTGATCATACCAACTGTGGTGAAGTTATTTAATTATGATTTTACTTGTATTGTATAATATTCATTTCCTTCCTTTTTTTTTAATTTCTAGAGTGCAAATTGGGTTAGGACTAATTCTCTTCTTTTAGGTATTCTTATTATCATTACCACTGTAGACAAATGCACGAACCAATAAACACCAGCATGATGCATGATTTAATTGTATTTGTATTCTTATTAATCATTTATTTTCAAATGAAGTGTTCACATGTGATGATAATTGGAAAGAAAAAATCACATATAAAGGAAAAGAAATTCTCCTTTCATTTCTTTTACAAAATGGGTATTACAAATCCTACCCCCCTTAAAATAATCTCGTCCTCGAGATTTAGGAAGAACGAGGGAAAAGGTGGGGGAAATCTACACGAAGCTCTTCTTCTCTCTCCCACGTAGCTTCATCTTCGCCATGGTCACTCCATTGCACTTTGCACATCTTTATCACCTTATTTCTTGTACTCGAGTCAATGTATCAAGAATCTTGATCGGATACTCGATGTAAGTCAAATCGCCCTGAACACTGAGCTCTTCCATTGGTAACTGTTCCTCGGGGACACGGAGACACTTCTTAAGTTGAGATACGTGGAACACGTTATGCACATCCGATAGAGTAGCAGGTAGATCGAGTTGGTATGCCATCTCCCCAACTCGCCTAAAGATCAAGAATGGTCCAATATAGCGAGGGGACAATTTGCCCTTAACTTTGAATCTCCTCATTCCACGAAGTGGTGACACCTTGAGATACACATAATCTCCTTCTTCAAATTCCAGTGGTCTTCTTCTATTATCTGCATAGCTCTTTTGCCTAGTTTGAGCCACCCTCAAATTCTCTCGAATTATACAGACTTGTTCTTCTGCTTCTTGAATCAGCTCAGGCCCAAAGAATTGTCTTTCTCCAGTTTGATCCCAATATAGAGGAGTCCTGCATTTTCTCCCATATAAAGCTTCAAAAGGTGACATCTTCAGACTGGCCTGATAGCTATTATTATATGAGAACTCAGCATAAGGTAGACTCTTATCCCAACTTCCTCCATGCTGAAGGGCACATGCTCTCAACATATCTTCCAACACTTGATTAGTCCTTTCAGTTTGTCCATCGGTCTGAGGGTGATAAGCAGTACTGAAATTCAACTTTGTACTCATATTCTCATGAAAGCTTCTCCAAAATCTCGAGGTAAACTGCGAACCTCGATCAGACACGATCTTCTTCGGTACTCCATGCAAACACACAATCCGAGCCATATATAACTCTGCTAGCTGAGAACCTTTATAAGTAGTCTTGACAGGAATAAAGTGAGCCACTTTAGTCAATCTATCCACAATCACCCATATAGCATCATATCCTTTCTGGGTGCGAGGCAATCCAGTAATGAAATCCATACCAATCTCTTCCCACTTCCACTCGGGTATCTTCAGTGGGTGCAATAGTCCAGCTGGCCTCTGGTGTTCAGCCTTAACTCTTTGACATACATCACACATAGCCACATGTGCAGCCACATCTCTTTTCAATCCATACCACCAATACTTCCGCTTCAAATCCTGATACATCTTAGTACTACTAGGATGAATAGAATAATCCGAGTCATGGGCCTCCTTCAATATAGTCTCACGAAGGCTTTCAATATCAGCAACACACATCCTGTCCTTGAACCATATGGTGCCTTGCTCATCTTCTGTAAATTCCGGAACTCGACGTTCAGTAATCAGATCCTTAATCTCTTTTATTTTAGCATCATTAATTTGACCTTTGCGGATTTCTTGCTCCAAAGTAGGTTCCACATCAATAGTAACTCCTTCTGTGTGAGCAACTATCCCCAGGTTAAGTCTCCTGAAATCCTCAACAATCTCATCAGGTAGCTGGGCAACAATAGCTGAATGAACATGCTCCTTGCGACTCAAGGCATCTGCAACCAAATTTGCCTTGTCCGGATGATAGTGAATCTCCAAATCATAATCCTTAATAAGCTCCAACCAACGGTGCTGCCTAAGGTTGAGATCCTTCTGAGTGAATATATACTTCAAACTCTTATGATCCGTATATACTTGGCACTTGGTCCCCATGATATAATGTCTCCAAATCTTAAGGGCATGCACAACGGCTGCCAATTCCAAGTCATGAGTGGGGTAGTTCAATTCATGTTTCCGCAATTGACGAGAAGCATAAGCAATCACATGTCCTTCCTGCATGAGCACACATCCTAAACCTTGGCCACATGCATCACAATAGATATCAAATCCTTTCTGTAGGTCTGGCAAAACCAATACTGGTGGCGACATCAATCTTTTCTTCAATTGATCAAAGCTGTCTTGGCACTTCTCGTCCCACTTAAATTCTCTTCCTTTCTCCAAAAGCAAAGTCATAGGTTTAGCAATCTTAGAAAATCCTTCAATAAATCTCCGATAATATCCAGCAAGTCCCAAGAAACTCCGAATCTCCGTAACTGTAGTGGGTACTCTCCACTCCATTATCTCCTTAACCTTAGCAGGATCAATTGAAATTCCTCCATTAGAAATAATATGACCAAGAAATGGCACCTCGCCAATCCAAAACTCACACTTGCTGAACTTGGCATATAGCTGGTTATCTCGTAGCTTCTGTAGCACCAATCTCAGATGTTCCTCGTGATCACTATCACTCTTGGAATAGATAAGAATATCGTCGATGAACACCACGACGAATCTATCCAAGTACTCCATAAACACCTTGTTCATCAAATTCATAAAATAAGCTGGGGCATTGGTTAATCCAAATGACATAACAGTGAACTCATATAATCCATATCGAGTCGAGAATGCTGTCTTAGGAATGTCCGATGGTCTAATCCTCATCTGATGGTAACCCGATCGGAGATCAATCTTCGAGAATACCCTTGCACCTCTCATCTGATCAAATAAGTCCTCAATACGGGTAACGAATACTTGTTCTTCACAGTAACATCGTTAAGAGATCTATAATCCACACACATCCGCTATGATCCATCCTTCTTCTGTACAAACAGAATCGGTGCTCCCCAAGGTGAGGAACTCGGACGAATGTACCCAGCCTTTTGTAACTCGATTAACTGCTTCTTCAGTTCCTTTAACTCTTCTACAGACATCCTGTATGGCCGTTTAGAAATAGGGGCAGTTCTAGGTAATAGATCAATAACAAACTCAACTTCTCTATTAGGTGGCATCCCTGGTAACTCCTCTGGAAAGACATCCAGGAAATCTCTAACCACACGGATGTTGTCACCAACAAACTCCTCAAGTATAAAGAACATTGCACGTTTGGATGAGGTGGTTACTGCAATATTAACTTGAAACCTTTCTCCTTTAGTGGTAGTGAGTTCTACGGTACCTCTACCACATGCTATAATGGCCTTTGCCTTTCTTAACCATGACATACCAAGGATCAGATCTATACTGCTTGCCTCTAATATTATAGCAGTAGCTCCAAATTCTCTACCCATAATGGTTAATGTCAATCTACGTGTCATTTGATTCGCCTCAACAGGCCCTTTAGGTGTAATTACTATCATGGGTTTTCTCATTTTTAGTAGTGGTATTTCATTTGTGTTGGCATATCTAGCAGACATAAATGAATGTGTAGCACCAGAATCAAATAAGATGGTTGCAGGAATAGCGTTAACATAAAACATACCAAGCACGATGTCAGCACCATTCGGAGCAGCATCAACGCTGACTTGATTAACCTTGGCAATAGAATATCCCTTGCCAGATCTTGGAGTTTGTTGCCTATTCTGAACTGGAGTAGTAGCAATCCTTTGTGGGCAGACATTTGCATAGTGACCAGTCTTCCCACACTTGAAACAAGTAGTGCCTGGACTCTGTCCTGAAAACTTCGTCGGAGTGCCAGTAGGGGTAGCCTGTCGAGGAGGTGGAGTCCTCAGAGGTGATTGCTGAACTGGGCGCTGGCCTCCGCCAGTGCGAACTGGTGTACCCTAGGGTGAACTGTAGCGAGGACGTACACTGCTGCTTCCTTGTCCTTGAGATATAGCATTTCTCTTCAAATCTCCCAGGTGAACACGCTTGTGTTCAATAGCTAGCGCCTTATCAAGAAGCCTCTGAAATGATGGAAATGTATGTGCCACTAGAGCATACTGCAGAGGTCCATTAAGTCCTTCAATAAAATGCTCCTGCTTCCTCTCATCTTCAGCAACTTCATCAGGAGCATATCTGGAAAGTTGAATGAACTTATCGCGATACTCACTAACTGACATGCTTCCTTGCTTCAGCGATAGAAATTCCTTCTTCTTAATCTTCATCAATCCAGTTGGTATATGATAGTTCCTGAACTGTGTACTGAACTCTGCCCAAGTGATAGTATCAGCAGCATCGTGGGCAGCAGTATATGAATCCCACCAGTCAGCAGCAGGACCTGTCAGACGTCCAGAAGCATATAAAACCTTCTCCCGGTCAGTGCATTGTGCAATATTCAGCATCTTCTCAACGGACTTCAGCCAATCATCTGCGTCCAGTGGATCAGGAGAGCTTGCAAAAGTTGGTGGCTTATGACTCATGAACTCCCTATGCTTATCTTGGGGTGGAACTGGTGGTGGTGGTGGAGGCAGTGGTACTTGTTGCTGTTGCTGCTGCTGCTGTTGTTGTTGCATTTGCTGTTGCAGCTGCTGTTGTTGCGCCCTCCTTTCCTGGCGTATCTCCTCTCGCTCCTGGCGCAACTCCTGTCGTATCTCTTCTCTTTCTTGACGCATCTCCTGGCGTTCTTGCTGCATCTGTGCACGCATATCTGCCATGGTGTCCGCCATTTGCTGCATCATACTCATCTGAGCAGCAACCAGGGGGTCAACTCCGCCTGGTGGAGGATTAGGAGGATTCATTTCTGTTGGCTGTGGCTGGGGTTGTCTATATATCCACCGAGTGTGTCGATTAGGAGGCAAATCAATTCCACCACCCCTCCTGGTATTGACCATCTGAGTTAGATACATATGGTAAGAGAATAGTAGACAAGGCAGGTATTTACAAATCAGGTTACTTTGGGGGATTTATTAGCTAAGCAGATTAATCTTTTACCTACCATAGCTAATTCATTACCTTATGGTGGTACATACTAAGATGTCCATATATAATATATCAATCAATCAAAGAAGCAAATCAGACATTTAACATCAGAACAATCAAACAACATTTTTAGAGAAAATAGTTTTAAATTTTGTCTTAGGTTCCCTATCTCTTAAGAAGATCATAATGGTAGGATTCCAAGGTGTGAAATCCATATTGTCTTAGAGTAGAAAAGATAAGATTAATCAGAGTAGAGTAGCAAAAGGTAAGATAAGATCAAGATGAGATGAGTATAGAATGAGTTAGAGTAAGGTAAGTAGGAAAGGGTTTGTCCATTTCTATCTAGGTTTCGTCCTACAGTCAACATTTCCTCTGATACCACTTCTGTCACACCCGGCTTTAAGGAACAAAGCCAGGTGCATCTCATACATGCGCCAAGAAGACAACATATATAATAACAGAGTGTATAGAGATAAATGTCACAAAACATCAGAGTACTTATTACATAGAGGAAGACTTATTATAAAATAAAAGAATAAACATAAAACGAACTAAGGATCATCGGCGCCAATGTCAACTGAGAAACGCCACCTAGATCAGATCAAACTCCTCGCCTTGTGGCTCCTCCTGAACCACCTGTTCTTCTCCTGTGGGGGGGTGTGAGACAGCAAGGGTGAGCTCAAACATGATCATAGCTCAACAAGTTGTGGGGAACCAGTGGACATAAACTCACAAAGGTGTGAGTTCATGTGATGTGTAAGGCTAATCAATGATAGGGGTTAAAGCTGAGCATTGCTTTTAAGTAGTTGGTCAAAATTTTATTAGCAGTTACTAAGTGTAAGTAAATACCAAACCTTAAGTAAAGTAATAGAACAAAATTAATAATAAACCCATGCAATGCAAATGACAAAATTGAATTTAAGTTCCATAATTTAAACATCAGAGAGTCCTGAGCTGCTCATGACCGCGAGCTTGGCTAGTATACCAGTTTTACACTCTGCAGAGGTTGTACCCTTTACCCATAAGTCATGTTACCCATCTACCAAGGGGTCACGACTCCCATACACCTCTACCTAGGAAGCGCGGCAGGGCAACACTACGAGGCCTTTACAAAGTTCCACTAGCTTCCAAAAACCCGCTACAGTTTATGGGAAGAGCACTTGCAAGAATCCCCCGTCTGACCGCCATCGCAGCTAAATCAACCCGAGAACCTCCTTGCATGCAACTCCCCTACTGCCCTTGCCCCTTTTGGGTAAGGTAGTCTTCCACTAGCTTTCCTAATTAGTCAGCCAAGGGCGTCCCATTAAACCCTTGTGGTGGCACGTGTGTCTCAAGTTGAGCTCTATGTTCCAATTAACATTAATGAACTTGACATGAACATAAATAGAATAACAAGAATAATTGGAACATAGATATAATAGATGATTATCCCAAAACCATGTAAAGCAATAGCAAACTACCCAAGTGATTCAGGGGTAAACAAGGTAATGAGATAAACAATCTAGGGTGACCTATTGGGTCCCATCAAAATTAACCTATGCATGGATAAGTGATATTAAAGAACATTATTGGGTAAAAAGTGGTCAAGGGCACAACTTGCCTTCAATGAGCTCCTGCTCAGCTACTTCAACCTGCTGCTCACCAGGATCCTCGGTCACGGGCTCTTCTACTCGCCACGATACAAACAAGCACAGTGCATATAGAGAAATTAACATTACACCAAACATATAAACAAAATACATAGTAATAATCTACACATTAAAATAAAATTCTAGGAACAGGAATCATAATTTTTGGAGTTATAAAATTTAAGTTATGAATTTTCAAAGGTTTTATGTGTTTAAAATAGGATTAAGTGTGGGATTAATTTTCTTACTGTTGTCATGATAAAACAGAGACTCTAAGAGATAGAGAATTAAATTACAAAATTTTAGAAAGTGAAATGGATTAATTTGGAGCAAGTATGAATTTTCTATGAATTTATTAAGTTCTAGTAGTTATTTTCATATTAAAAATCCATTTCCTATTCATTTACTCAAATTAAACGATCTCTGGACTGGGCCTCATTTACTGAAAAGGTTAGGGGCCCCGGTGTAAGATCTCTAAGACACAGTGAACAGCCCTGCACGGACCGCGGGTGATTTCCCTAAAAACAGAGGGGCCTAAACGCTAAACCGACCGGCCGAAGGATACCAGAGCCGCCCGATCGTCAACCGAGGGTCCCAATTAGGTCAAGACCATAACCGAATCGGTATGTGATACTATGCGCTGGATTGGCAATCGACGGCTACCAACGATCCCCACACTCATCTAATCCTGACCGACCAACCCGGGATCGACGGCCAGCACCCATCATCCCCAATGCACTGACCGTGCGCGGCGGCGCCGCCCAGCTAATCCACTGATGTGAGCACGGCGGCGAACTACGGATCAGCGATTTGGCGAGCTATTCCAAACGCGGTGGTGAGAAATCGGTAGTGGTGATTATGGCGAACTCAATGGGGGCAATCTTACCGGTGGTTGATTGGTGTAGAGAGCCGACGACGGGGTTTGGCGGCGGTAGCGGCCTCCGCCGAGCAATTATGGAGGTCCAGGGGCCCTTCTCGTCCAGCGATGCGATGAGCGGTTTCAGTGGTGTCAGGCGAAACTCCCTGCACACCAATTCGGTCACGGGTGGCGCGGTGGTCTGAGAACGAGTACGGCGGCAATGGTGTTTGGCGAAAAGCCCTGACGCAAGCCGATTGGGACATATATGCATGCGCAGGTGGACTCAGTAACCAGCCCAAGCTCCGATGAAGTCGCAACGTCCCCGTGCCGCCTTGCACGCGCAGGTCGTTCAGCTCCACGGTTTCTGGCGTGCATGGAGGAGAAGGTAGCGCAGACAAGACGGAGTCACGCGCGTCTTCGCCTCTCCGTTCGGGGAGAAAGACGGTGACGCTCACCTCCCTGACGTGTGGGGGCCGCGGTCCAGTGAGAAGGTGAGAACAAGCGTGAGGAGAGACTGCCCCGGGGGGGCGTGTCGGCGCACGCCCGCGCGCGAGATATGGGCCGCGTGGTGGGAAGCGGGGGTCGGGCCGAAATGGGTACAGAGGCCCAGTTAGGGGTTCATTTTTTTTCTTTTTGCTTTCTTTTCCTTTGTCTTTTTCCTTCTTTCCAAATTCAAACTTCAATTCAAATTCAAACTTTGTGGCACTTTGTACACTGGCTAATTATTTATTTTGATCATACCAACTGTGGTGAAGTTATTTAATTATGATTTTACTTGTATTGTATAATATTCATTTCCTTCCCTTTTTTTTAATTTCTAGAGTGCAAATTGGGTTAGGACTAATTCTCTTCTTTTAGGTATTCTTATTATCATTACCACTGTAGACAAATGCACGAACCAATAAACACCAGCATGATGCATGATTTAATTGTATTTGTATTCTTATTAATCATTTATTTTCAAATGAAGTGTTCACATGTGATGATGATTGGAAAGAAAAAATCACATATAAAGGAAAAGAAATTCTCCTTTCATTTTTTTTACAAAATGGGTATTACAATGACACTATCTCCAACCTTAGAATTGAGAATGCTAATTTGATTGCTAAGGTTGAGAAGTCAAATATTTGTGATGATTCAATTACCAATCTTAGAAATGATAATGCTAGTCTAATTGCTAAGATTGAAAAATTGAATGCCTCTCTTTCTAGCCTTAAGTTTGAGAATGATAAATTAATTGCTAAGGCTAAGAAATTAGATGTTTGCAATGTTTCTATTTCCAATCTTAGAGATGAGAATGCTATTTTACATGCTAAGATTGATGAATTGAATGTTTGTAAACCCTCTACATCTACCATTGAGCATGTTTCTATTTGTACTAGATGTAGAGATATTAATATTGATGCTATTCATGATCACCTTGCTATGATTAAACAACAAAATGATCATATAGCCAAACTAGATGCTAAAATTGCCGAGCATGAACTAGAAAATGAGAAATTTAAATTTGCTCGTAGCATGCTTTATAGTGGGAGACGCCCTGACATTAAGGATGGCATTGGCTTCCAACAGGGAGACAATGTCAAGCTTAATGCCCCTCCTAAAAGATTGTCTAATTTTGTTAAGGGCAAGGCTCCCATGACTCAGGATAACGAGGGCTATATTCTATATCCTGCTGGTTATCCTGAGGATAAGATTAGGAGAATTCATGCCAAGAAGACTCATTCTGTTTCTCACCATGCTTTTATTTATAAGAATGAGGCTTCTAGCTCTAGGCGTTCTACCCATGTTAAAATGCCTAAGAAGAAATCTCCCATTGCATCAAATGATCATAACATTTCATTCAAGACCTTCGATGCTTCTTATGTGCTCACAAACAAATTAGGCAAAGTAGTTGCCAAATATGTTGGGGCAAACACAAGGGCTCCAAGACTTGTGTTTGGGTACCCAAGGTGCTTGTTTCTAATGTCAAAGGATCCAAGACCATTTAGGTACCTAAGAACAAGGCCTAAATTTGTTTTGTAGGTTTATGCATCCGGGGCTCAAGTTGGATCATCGACAGCGGTGCACAAACCACATGACTGGGGAGAAAAAAGGTGTTCTCCTCCTATGAGAAAAACCAAGATCCCCAAAGAGCTATCACATTCGGGGATGGAAATCAAGGTTTGGTCAAAGGATTGGGTAAAATTGCTATATCACCTGACCATTCTATTTCCAATATTTTTCTTGTAGATTCATTAGATTACAACTTGCTTTCAGTTTCTCAATTATGCAAAATGGGTTACAACTGTCTTTTTACGGATATAGGTGCTACTGTCTTTAGAAGAAGTGATGATTCAGTAGCTTTTAAGGGAGCATTAGAGGGTCAGCTATACTTAGTTGATTTCAATAGAGCTAAACTCGATACTTACTTAATTGCTATGACTAACATGGGTTGGCTCTGGCACCGCCGACTAGCCCACGTTGAGATGAAGAATCTTCATAAGCTTCTAAAGGGAGAGCACATTTTAGGACTAACAAATGTTCATTTTGAGAAAGACAGGATTTGTAGCGCATGCCAAGCAGGGAAGCAAGTTGGTGTTCATCATCCACATAAGAACATCATGACGACTGACAGGCCACTGGAGCTACTCCACATGGATTTATTCGGCCCGATAGCTTACATAAGCATCGGCAGGAGTAAGTGTCTAGTTATTGTGGATGATTATTCTCGCTTCACTTGGGTATTCTTTTTGCAGGAAAAATCTCAAACCCAGGAGACTTTGAAAGGATTCTTGAGATGGACTCAAAATGAGTTCGGCTTAAGGATCAAGAAGATAAGAAGCGACAATGGAACAGAGTTCAAGAATTCTCAAATTGAAGGCTTTCTTGAGGAGGAGGGCATCAAGCATGAGTTCTCTTCTCCCTACACGCCATAGCAAAATGGTGTAGTGGAGAGGAAGAATAGAACTCTATTGGACATGGCAAGGACCATGCTTGACGAGTACAAGACTTCCGATCGGTTTTGGGCCGAGGCGGTCAACACCGCTTGCTACGCCATCAACCGGTTATACCTTCACCAAATCCTCAAGAAGACATCTTATGAACTCCTTACCGGTAAAAAGCCCAATGTTTCATATTTTAGAGTCTTTGGTAGCAAATGCTTTATTCTTGTTAAAAAAGGTAGAAAATCTAAATTTGCTCCTAAGGCTATAGAAGGCTTTTTACTTGGTTATGACTCAAACACAAGGGCATATAGAGTCTTTAACAAGTCCACTGGACTAGTTGAAGTCTCTTGTGACATTGTGTTTGATGAGACTAATGGCTCTCAAGTAGAGCAAGTTGATCTTGATGAGCTAGATGATGAAGAGGCTCCATGCGTCGCGCTAAGGAACATGTCCATTGGGGATGTGTGTCCTAAGGAATCCGAAGAGCCTCCACAAGCACAAGATCAACCATCTTCCTCCATGCAAGCATCTCCACCAACCCAAGATGAGGATCAAGCTCAAGATGATGAAAATGAAGATCAAGAAGATGAGCCACCTCAAGAGGAGGACAATGATCAAGGGGGAGATGCCAATGATCAAGACAAGGAGGATGAGCAAGATCCAAGGCCGCCACACCCAAGAGTCCACCAAGCAATCCAACGAGATCACCCCGTGAACACCATCCTAGGAGACATTCATAAGGGGGTAACCACTCGATCTCGTGTTGCTCATTTTTGTGAACATTACTCTTTCATTTCCTCTATTGAGCCACATAGGGTAGAGGATGCACTTAAAGATTCGGATTGGGTGCTGGCGATGCAAGAGGAGCTCAACAACTTCACGAGGAATGAGGTATGGCATTTAGTTCCACGTCCTAACCAAAATGTTGTAGGAACCAAGTGGGTCTTCCTCAACAAACAAGATGAGCACGGTGTGGTGACAAGGAACAAAGCCCGACTTGTGGCCAAGGGTTATTCACAAGTCAAAGGTTTGGATTTCGGTGAAACCTATGCACCTGTAGCCAGGCTTGAGTCAATTTGCATATTACTTGCCTATGCTACTTACCATGGCTTTAAGCTTTATCAAATGGACGTGAAGAGTGCCTTCCTCAATGGACTAATCAAGGAAGAGGTCTATGTTGAGCAACCTCTCGGCTTTGAAGATAGTGAGTATCCTAATCATGTCTATAAACTCTCTAAGGCGCTTTATGGGATCAAGCAAGCCCCAAGAGCATGGTATGAATGCTTAAGAGATTTTCTGATCACTAATGGCTTCAAAGTTGGCAAAGCTGATCCCACTCTTATTACTAAAACCATTGAAAATGATTTGTTTGTATGCCAAATTTATGTTGATGATATCATATTTGGGTCTACTAACAAATCTATTTGTGAAGAGTTTAGTAGGATCATGATACAAAAATTCGAGATGTCTATGATGGGGGAGTTGAAGTATTTTCTAGGATTTCAAGTCAAGCAACTCCAAGAGGGCACTTTCATTAGCCAAACGAAGTACATTCAAGACATACTCACCAAGTTTGGAATGAAGGATGCCAAGCCCATCAAGACACCCATGGGAACCAATGGGCATCTTGACCTCGACACGGGAGGTAAATCCGTAGATCAAAAGGCATAACGGTCGATGATAGGATCTCTACTCTATTTATGTGCATCTCGACCGGATATCATGCTTTCCGTATGCATGTGTGCAAGGTTCCAAGCCGATCCTAAGGAAATTCACCTTAGGGCCGTGAAGAAAATCTTGAGATATTTAGTTCATACACCTAAGTTTGGTCTTTGGTACCCCAAGGGATACTCTTTTGATTTATTAGGATATTCTGATGCTGATTGGGCAGGGTGTAAAATTGATAGGAAGAGCACTTCAGGGACTTGACAGTTTCTGGGAAGATCCCTGGTGTCTTGGGCTTCAAAGAAACAAAACTCAGTAGCTCTTTCTACCGTCGAAGCCGAGTACATTGCCGCAGGCCATTGTTGCGCGCAATTGCTTTGGATGAGGCAAACCCTTAGGGACTATGGCTACAAATTTAGCAAAGTCCCTCTCCTATGTGACAATGAGAGTGCAATCCGCATGGCAGATAATCCCGTTGAACACATCCGCACTAAGCACATAGCCATTCGGTATCACTTTTTGAGAGATCACCAACAAAGGGGGGGATATCGAGATAGCCTATATTAACACCAAAGATCAATTAGCCGATATCTTTACCAAACCACTAGATGAGAAAACCTTTACCAAACTTAGGAATGAGCTAAATATTCTTGATTCTAGGAATTTTGATTGATTCTTTGCACACATAGCTCATTTATATACCTTTGATCATATCTCTTTTATGTCTATTACTAATGTGTTTTCAAGTGTATTCTCATGCTTAGTCATAGAATTGAAAGGGAAATGGAGTATTCGGCAAAGACGACGCTTCCACTCAACTCCATCGGTATTATTCACTCTTTGTCGGTATTCCGCATAGTTCTCCACTTTGGTATAATCTTCACTCATATCTATTTGTTTGCCATTGGGGAGAAAGTAAAAGGGCTTATATTTCACTCACAAGTATCCGTTTTTGGCGATTCATGCCAAAGAGGGAGAAAGTATTAGCCCAAAGCAAAAGGACCGCACCACCACTGAATTTTAAAAATGAAGTTTTCAAATTGATACATTATTATGTTCAAAAAGGGGGAGAAAGTACTAGTATCTTCAAAAATTTGTAAAACCCTCTTGAACACTAAGAGGAGAATTTCATTAAGGGGGAGTTTTGTTTTAGTCAAAGGAAAAACATTTGAAACAGGGGGAGAAAATTTCAAGATTTGAAAATGCTTCTTTTAATCTTATTCATATACCTTTGACTATTTGCAAAAAGTATTTTAAAAAGAATTTACAAAAGAATTTGCAAAAACAAAACTTGTGGTGCAAGCGTGGTCCAAAATTTTAAATAAGAAAACCATCCATGCATATCTAGTAGAAATAATTATATTAGTTTCATTCCAAGCAACCTTTGCACTTACCATATGCAAACTAGTTCAATTCTGCACTTTTGTATTTGCTTTGGTTTGTGTTGGCATCAATCACCAAAAAGGGGGAGATTGAAAGGGAAATAGGGTCAAACATTTTCCTATATGAATTTTGGTGGTTGAATTGCCCAACACAAATTATTGGACTAACTAGTTTGGTCTAGATTATAAGTTCTACAGGTGCCAAAGGTTCACAACAAACCAATACCAAGTCCAAGAAAGGGTTCAAATAAATAGAGCAAAAGACAACCGAAGACTGCCCTGGTCTGGCGCACCGAACTGTCCAGTGCGCCACCGGACAGTGTCCGGTGCACCAGGGAGGATCCACTCTGAACTTGCCAGCTTCGGGTTTTCAGGGAGCTGCTCTGCTATAATTCATCGGACTGTCTGGTGTAGCACCGGACTGTTCGGTGTGCCAGCGGAAGCAACGACTACTCGCGCCAACGGTCGTCTGCAAAGGAACAGTGAAACGCTACAGTGCGCGCCTGTGCGTGCAGAAGTCAGAGCAGGCATTAGAAGGCGCACCGAACAATGAACAGGACCTGTCTAGTGCACCACCGGACTGTCCGGTGGCCCCACATGTCAGAGCTCCAACGGTCGAACCCTAACGGTTGGGTGACGTGGCTGGCTCACCGAACAGTGTCCGGTGGCGCACCAGACTGTCCGGTGCGCCATACGACATCAACCCCTCCCAACGGCCACTTTGGTGGTTGGGGCTATAAATACCCCCAACCACCACACATTCAAGGAATCCAAGTTTTCAGTCATTGCATTCAATACAAGAGCTCTAGACTTCACTCCAAGGCACAAACAAAGAGATCAAATCCTCTCCCAAGTCCAAAGATCATTCCAATCAAATAGTGACTAGTGAGAGAGTGATATTTGTGTTCTTTTAAGTTCTTGCACTTGGATCGCTTTCTTCCTTCCTCATTTCTTGTTCTCAAGTGTTTTGTAACCAAGGCAAGAGACACCAAGTGTGTGGTGGTCTTTGCGAGGTCTAAGTGACCCATGAGATAAGGAGAAAGCTCACTCAGTCTAGGTGACCGTTTGAGAGAGGGAAAGGGTTGAAAGAGACCCAGTATTTGTGACCACCTCAACAGGGAGTAGGTTTGCAAGAACCGAACCTCTGTAAAACAAATCACCGTATCATCCGCTCTATTTCTTTGGTTGATTTGTTTTCGCCCTCTCTTTCGGATTCGTTTATATTTCTAACGCTAACCCTGGCTTGTAGTTGTGCTTAAAGTTTATAAATTTCAGATTCCGCCTATTCACCCCCCCTCTAGGCGACTTTCACTTATGAACTCATCCATATTTCGTAGCAACTTCTCAAGAGAATGTGGAAGCTTCCTTGCAAAATTTTGGGCTGCTAATCTTGGCCTGAGCCCCTTGACTATGGTTTCAATGATGATGTCATCTTGTACTACTGGTGCCTGGGCACGAAGGCGAAGGAACCTTCAGACAAATAACTGAAGGTATTCATCCAGATCCTGGGTGCACTGTAATAGGGCTTGTGTAGTAACGAGCTTTGACCGAAAACCCTAGAAGATGGTGAGAAGAATTTCTTTTAGCTTATGCCATGAAGTGATAGTCCTTGGCTGAAGCGATGAATACCAAGTCTGGGCCACATTTCTGATCGCCATGATGAAGGATTTTGCCATGACTACTGAGTTGGCACCGTATGAGGATATGGTAGCTTCCTAGCTCATGAGGAACTGCTTCATGTGAGATAGACCATCATACATTGGAAGTGTATGAGGTTTGTACATTGGTGGCCAAGGTGTTGCCTACAGCTGTGGTGTCAGTGGTGAAGCTTCCTCATAAAGGAAATCTTGGAAGTTGAAAGGCTCATGATGAAAATTGTCATGATTAGAGCCCTCATAGTTGTGGTCCTTGTAGTTGTACTGATCTTGCACTTCAATGTTATGCATCTCTTCAACTACTTCGTTAATCTTCTTCTGAAGCTTAGAGAGATGAAGCACCTTCTCCTTGTGGTTCTCCATTTACTGGTGGATTGCTTCGAGGTTATTGATCTCACAATCAAGCTCCTCGTCTTGCGATTCTAGGTTGATGAACTTTCTCTTTTGGTTCCTTGCCTTCCTGAGAAAGCTTCATCCCCTTGGTTAGGGTCCAGGGTCCTGAGGACATAGCTAGTCACTACTATCTTCTTGGGCGGCATGATGTTAGTTGTTGTGGCTGTGGAATCACTGGAGGTGGGCGTCAATGTTGGGATCTTGTTTTCAATTGCTACATGGCAGCGAAAACAAGGCACCGCAAATTAAATTCAAACCTTTGACCATAAATTATCACTTCTCTGAGGGGATAATTTAAGGACGAAGGTATGAGGAAGGGTGTGAATAGAACAATTTTTAAATAGAAAGATGGTAAAATGACATAAAAGACTCATCTCGTATGCCTTGGTATTTTTATTCCATCTTCCTCCGTATCAAATAAATTTACAAACATACCTTTGTCTTCTTAGCTGAAGATAGCTCAAAGGTGCTTTGAAGGCTAAGCAAAACGAAACTAGGGCCCTCGAAAAAGGCACTTTATGCAGGGCACTGTTCACCTATTTATAGGGAAGTTGAACAGCTTCGTAGGTAATTACAATCATGCCCATAATGTTTACACACATGATTTACAAATGATACAGGGACATTGTTGTATTTTCTCTATCTTTCTTGTTGCACAAGTCTTAGACTTCTTCTCCTTCATCACTTTGCGCCCAAAGTTTTCTCCATGACGAGGCTAACAACTTTGGCTTGTACCTTCAACGCTTGTGTGCATGTTGACGAAGTTTCTTTCCATTGCTTCGACCAAAGGCTAGCTTCGTTTGTTCTTCACTTTATGCATGAAACACATTAGTTTGCACCGAAGTAGAGGTGTCTTGAGGACTTTCAGCAAGGTAGGCCCCAACGGTCCCCTTCTCCTACGCCCCACTTTCATGTGACTGTTGTCCTATGTTGCCAAGTTCATTGTCCATTTGTGATCTCACAAGTTTCATTCTTACGGTGGACCACAATGAACATCAATGACTAAGATAATAGTGGCATGAAGATTTCACCAAGAGGCATTTAATTCACCTAGGATGAGAGGCTCTTTGTGTAGTTGATGGGCGAAGAAGTGGCTAGGTGAAAGATATGGAGAAGCAGTCGAGGAAGGAGGCAAGAGTTAAGGCCTCGATGGTGGCAAGGGGCTCGCTAGTCCCCATAGTCCAAGATAGTTGAGTCTTTTTGCATAATACCCAAAGAGCCCCCATATAGGAAAATACTCTCAGTATCTATAGTAGGCTTGGGGGTACAATAGTCTTTGTAATATGAGGTGAACCTTATAAATAGAGACCATGAATGACAATGTAAGGGGAGATGATGAAGAGTGATTCCACTATTATCCCTATCAGCTTTGGTGTTCCTCTTTTGCTCCACCTTCACAATAATACACTATCACACCATAGTTCTCGGAGTTTGGTGACACTCCGATGTTCAAAGACTTCAATCTAAAACTATGTGTAAAGTTAGGGTTTGTTGGGGGCCTTCTTCCTCGCCGAAGGTCCTCTGAGCAAAAACACCTTCGGCAAGACGATATGCCGAAGCTATCATCAACAAAGCTTCGGCACAATATACTTGAGACGAAGGACAACACCGACTTAAAGAGGAAAAGACCATCTAGTCCCTAGCATTTTGTATCATGAATATGATTAGGTGTCAAGGACACAAATGTAATTTCGACCGGGCTGCGTCCCGCGCCTATAAATAAGTGAACAGTAACCCTGTATGGTTCACGCTGACTGGTATTCACTCGCACGTCACTCTCAAGCTTTTTACCTTTTGTCAAGTCAAAGGTATAAATGTATTTCAATATTGTTCATATTCATTCATGATAATATAATAAAAATATTCTGATAATATCATATGATTATTCATGTTACTTTCCATATTTCATATGCCTCCACTTCCATTATTATATACTGAGATGATGAAGGTATGTCCTTCATAACCTTCGTCTGAAGATCATTATATCCTAAGGGAGATAATACTTCGAAGGACGAAGGTCTTTAATTATTAACATTTTGTGTTGCCTTGTTCTTAACTCATAGCATTTGAGAACAAGTGACCAACAAGGTTCTTGTGTGATGTTTCCATGGCATGTCTAGTGATTATCTATGAGTGTTTAGGTGAGGCGTTGGGGTTGTGCAACCTAGAGATTGAACTTCTAATTTAAAGGTGAAGCTAGTGATTAGGAATTGAATCAATTTGAGAAAATAAAGAAATTCATGAACTTGGATCAAGGTAACTTAACTCTGAGATTTGAGTGATGCTTTGGCCACAAATACCATGCTTGGACCTTACTCTTCTTACCTTCCAAGTGAGAGAGATGGATTTGGGCCAATATCAAGATACTCTAGAAAAAATCATATATCGTCAATTAGTGAGGAATTTGAGGAATCCATGAGATGATTAGGTGAGAGAGGATCTTGAGCTTACACTTGAGATGATGTAGTAGCTAGAAACCTTCTCCATTCTTGCATGGTGAAACCAAGAGTTAGGGTTTGAGATGATATTTTGAGGAGAATGAAAAGGGGAATTCTTAAGCTCACCAAAGAATGGAGATGGAGGTGATGAACTTCACCTTCTCCCTAAGATGTTGGTGTTTCATTCTCCTTGATCTTCTTTTCTTTCTTTTCCATTCTTCTCTTCTCTATCTTGTTCTTACTTAGTCCTGTTTCCTTCACTTGAGGATAGAGAGCGGGAGGGATCAAAGTGGGTGAGGAGAGAGTTGATCCAATAGCTTAGAGTATTCCATTTTAGGATAACATGTGGGACCAAGGTGAAGGGGAGAGGGACATCTTATCGAAGTTGATTCTGTTGACCAAGTGATTGAGCGGATGGTCTGTCAAGACACTGGACAGTCCAAGAGAACACTAAATTTGGGATATTGATTTTGGAGAGAAGCTGATATTTAGTACTTTGTTTAACCTTATAAAGTTGGTCAAAACTACATGAGGTTTACATAGTGCTTCTTAGATGATAACTTGAAGAATTTCATTAAGTTAGCCATCAAGTTAACTAAGGTTGACTCTGGTGGACTTGGGTTGTGTCAAAAGTATTTACTCAGACAATATAGATCAGTGTATCACACATATGGATTATAAGGGTGGCACATAAGACACATGATTTATACTAGTTTATGTATGTGGTACCCTATGTCTAGTTTGGAGTAGATTTCTTATCTCATTTACTTTAGTTTACAACAGTGTTGAATGTAGCGAATTGTGGTGTACAAATCGGGGTTCTATGCCCCATATTATATAGTCTAGGGAGATAGGGTTACAAGATCCAATTGATTTACACATATTTTTCTAGACGGTTATGAGGAAAGCACAACAAATATTACATCATATCTTTGTAGGAGTCAGTGTCCCAATCTTCCTTGCAAGTTTTGTGCCCACCATGTTTGATGATATTACCCAATTCTAGTGGTAGTGAGATACCTTGGATCTATATCATCAATAGGGGTTCTTATTGATGAGGACATCACTTCTATACATATAATGAATGGACCGATAACACGATCTCGTGCACGACAGCTAAATCTCCAGGTACGTTCTATCCTAGTCAATTGTGTTTCAGAGTTTACGCTTGGGGCCATGGATGTTTTGATGATTAGGTACATTGGAGAGGACCAGCAAGGACTTGGGAAAGGCCAAGGTGTTGAGGAGGAGCAGAAAGGGCGTCCATAACAGGAAGGAGATCAAGTCCGAGTCGGCTGCGACTCCATCTCGGGTTTCAGGACCAGTCTGCACTAAAATGGATGCCTAAGATGCATCCGGACTCCGATTGTGACGGACTGGATATGGTTGGAAAGATAACGAGATTATCTAACCAACCAAACTGGTTCCACCCTAAAATTCATCCGGAGTCAACGGAAATCGTCGAAACAAGTCACGTTCAGATTCTGTTTTGGTGCTGCGACATCGTCTGTTGGGCCGTTGGGCCGTGTATCGCGTCGGAGCCCATTAGGGGCGAGTCCAGGGGTCACGCACGCCCTAATACTCTATTTATTCAGCAGCCGCCGCCACATTTAGGTTTGGGTTTTGCTTAGATCAATTCTGTCATCGAACAGTATCGCCGTCATCGGTTTGTGAGACCCCATCCCGTAATCAATACAATTTTGGTTGTGTTTCTTTCCTGTTCTTGCTTGTGTTCTTGATTGCACTTGCAGGGATAAGCCTTCGTGGCGAGGTCATTCGTGTGTCATGGGTGATAACCAACGGAGCCGTGGTGTAGTGATTGCGAGGAACCGTTCGCTCGGAGTCTTGGATCATCAACGTCGAGATCTCCACTCAATCAAGTTATCGTATCTCACGGAAGATCGGGCCGCGTCTACTATCAATTGGTATCAGATTTCCAGGTTGCCCATGAGGTATAATCCTACCTTTAGATTAGTTTTGTTTCGTCCCATAGTCCACAAAAAGCCAAAAAAATTACGATTAGTTCATTCTGACCTAAAACCATCGCCTTAGCCTTTGCACAATTCAGTTTTAGAGTCCACAGTTCTGAGTTCGTGTTCTAGTTGAGTTTGGTTGCTAGATTAGATTTGTTTTGGTTCAGTTTGATTCTATCCATCCGCTTCCATCCTACAAAATCGACCCTATCTACAAAACAGATCCTATCTCTAAAACCGACCCTATCCACAAAACAGATCCTATCTCTACAACTGACCCTATCCACAAAACAGATCCTATCTCTAAAACCGACCATATCCACAAAACAGATCCTGTATCTAAACCAACCATATCCACAAAACAAATCCTATCTCTAAAACTGACCCTATGCTCCATAGCCACCGCTTCGGTTCCTGCCGATTTGTGCCTTTGAAAACCATAACTTGAGGTACCTTCCATAAAACAGGCATAACTTTTCGCTCGGTGCTCCGTTTGAGCTCAATTTTTTACAGCAGATTCCTGACTTTATAGGGTGACCCAAACTGCCTTTGTCCTGTTTGGTTCGGTCAAAAAATTCAAAAAAATTGGGAAGATAATTAAAAATTTTGTTTAAGTGTTTTCAGGAATTTCAGAGATCCTTTATGAATTTCTCTAGGTCACAATACAACTCTGTTTCAAGTGAAATTTTGTGTGCTTCCATCCTTTGTGTTTTTAGATCAGTGGTAAAAAATTCAGAATATTTTGAGCTCTTTTGCTGGTACTCCTTTGGAAACACGCCTTTAATTTCTACTAGTGCTGAAAAATCTGCTCAATTTACAGAACTGCCATTCCCACTAGATAGTTGTACCTCCTTTCTTGTGCTTTGGTCCAAGTGTTCTATTATATTTTCTAGGCCAGCAACTAGGACGAGTACTTGAAACACTTATTCAGCATTGCTATCTGTTACTGACTTGTGCGCCACATATATATATTTAGTCAGCCTTCCCATAGCTCCAGCTTTCTCTCGAGCAGAACAGGTACTCCTTTGCAATCACACCCATGCTCGTTGGACAGTCACACCGGTCATCGTTTGCCACCTGCAGTGCTGGCAAGAACGTTGCAAGAGCGGGGTAAGACGCTTCATAATTTGTATTCCACCACCACCACCACCACCACCCTGAGAGATAGTTGTAGGGTTCACATTGTTTGTTGCCTTTTTGTCTCTATTTTGTGCTAACAATGACAGGACCAAATAATCAAATGGACAAGGACAAGGGGGCTAAGCTTAACGATGATGAGTGTGTCTCTCAGATGGAATTGAAGGAGATGATGCGCGCGATGACTGAAGCTTTTAAAAAATACCAGGACTCTGTGGTAACATCCTATGAGCAGCTTGATCGACAAGTTGATGAACTTGTTACACGCATGGACGTACTGGAGGCTCATCCCCCACCACCAACTCTAGCCCCAGCTCACTCTCCTGTGGACGACGACGAAGATGACGACGATGTGTATGCACCGCTGCGACAACGCCTCGCACGTAATCGACAAGGTATGGGAGGTACTGGTAGACGTCGTCATCATAATCCTGAACCAGACTATGATCCATTTGCTAAGATTAAGTTCTCTATTCCACCGTTCATGGGTTCTTATGATGCTGAAGCTTACTTAGACTGGGAGATGACGGTAGAACAAAAATTTAATTCCCATCTTGTTTCTGAGCAGCATAGGGTTAGACAAGCCACTAGTGAATTTAGAGATTTTGCTATCATTTGGTGGAATGAACTTGTTAACACAAGTGCTGCACCACAAACATGGAATGCGTTAAAAGGGGAGATGCGAGCTCGCTTTGTTCCCCTTCTTATAGACGTGATCTTCGAAAAAAATTGCAACGCTTAGATCAGGGAGACATGTCGGTACAGGAATACTACCAAGAGCTTCAGAAAGGTATGCTACGATGTGGGGTAGTTGAGGATCCGGAGGATCAAATGGTTAGGTTTTATGGGGGATTGAGGCGGGAGATTCAGGATATTGTTGATTATAAAGAATATCATTCTATACAATGCTTGTTCCATCTTTCTATGTTGGCAGAAAAAGAATTGCAGGGTCGTCAACAGCGGAGGAGTAGCACTTTCGCGCCACACCAGCCACCGGCGCTAGCCAAGGCGTCATCCTCTTCGGGCGTATGGACGTCCACATCTTCCTCCACCAGCGGCACACGCAGCACCGCACCTTTGGCATCACAGGGACTCGACAACAACAAGTCCTTGGTGCCTTCGGGTGTTGCTGCAAAACCTACTACGACCACCTCTTCCACAGGCCGCTCCTCCGACATCAAGTGCCACCACTGCCAGGGACTTGGCCATATTCAGCGAGATTGCCCCAGCAAACGGGCATACATTGCTACTGGTGATGGTGGGTATGTTAGTGCTTCTGATGTTGAAGATGAAGATACTGTTGGAGCTAACATTGCAGAGAGTTATGATGGTGATGAAGAGGTTCTTGGTACAATAGCGACCGAGACCTATAAGGCCTTGATTGTGCAACGAGCTTTGAGTGCCACGGCTAGTGATGACGACAACAGACAGCGCCACAACCTCTTCAACATGTTCCTCATCGTCAAGGACTGCCGTGTACATACCATCATTGGCGGTGGTAACTGCAACAACTTGGTGAACGTTGAGTTGGTCAACAAGCTTGGCTTGACCACACGAGAGCATCCTCACCCTTATCATATTCAATGGTTTAACAACAACGGTAAGTTCAAGGTAATAAAAACAGCAAGGGCGCATTTTTCTATTGGCTCTTACCATGACTTTGCTGATTTTGATGTGGTGAGTATGGATGCTTGCTCTCTTTTACTGGGACGTCCTTGGGAGTTTGATACTGATGCTATTCATCATGGTAGATCTAATAAATATACTTTCATGCATAAGGGAAAGAAAATTATGTTGCTTCCTATGACTCCCACTGAAATGGTCCACTTAGAACATGAGAAAAAGATTAATGCTAAGCAAAAAGGTGTTTTAAACTCTGAAAATCAGCAACCTATTAAGTTAAAAACTCCTACTTTGCTAGACACTAAATCTAATCTTGATGAGTTACATGCCTCTATTGGACTTTGCTATGCCTTAGTGTGCAAAAATGTTTTCTATTCCATTGATGATATGTCTATTGCTTTGCCACCGGCTATTGCTAACCTTTTGCAAGAGTATATGGATGTGTTTCCCTCTAAGATACCCCCTGGATTACCACCTGAGTTGCCTCCAGATTTTTGGGTTAGTTCCACCTTTAACATTTCAGATTTGAAGCCATATATGGGTGACGAAGATGAGATCGAGTCGAGGACGACTCCAATTTAAGAGGAGGAGGATGATGAGGACATGTTGGGGACTTGTTCTCAAATGCTAAGAGTTAAGAACAAGGCAACATAAAAAAATGTTAAGTGTTAAAGTCCTTCGTCCTTCGGAGCATTATGTCCCTTCGGGAAATAATGAATTTCGGACGAAGGTCACAAGAGACATACCTTCGTAAACATAGCAAGTAATGACGAAGGATTCATATAGAGCATGAAATATAATATAAGCACCATCATAGAATCATTTCTATTTTATTAACATGGAAAAATAGAAATGATTTCAAATTACAAATGTACCTTCGGTCCTGAGAGAAGGTAAAAAAGTACAAGCATGACGCAAAAGCAAATGCCAAGTCAGCGTGAACAGTACGGGAGTACTGTTCATCTATTTATAGACGTGGGACGCAGCCCACGTAAAATTACATTCATGTCCATTACATTTGTCAATGACTTATGAAAATCTGTCAAGGTCCACGTAGTCTTTTCATCTCTAAGTCGGTTCCCCCCTCTGCTATCGCGACGAAGCTTCCCTGCGCACAGCTTCGGCTGTGCACCATCCTTCATAGAGCTTGGTAATCAGCTCGTCCTTCGTCTGGTTCAGGCTTCGTCCTGACCGTGCTTCATGTTCATAATTCTGAGTCCGAAGATACCTGTTCACATAATCCACTTGGAAAACATTGTCAAATCATGTTTTTGAGGACCTTCGGAGGACGAAGGCCCCCAACAGTAGCCCCTCGCAATATTAATTTGTTAATAATAAATTCAGATTGCGATATGGACGAAGGCCTTGAGCCGAAGGTCCGAAAAAACACCTTCCCTTTGCTAGAATAGCAACATTCACTGACAAGTGGGGTCTTTCAATTTTCAACGCCCTGGGGGTATAAATAAGATCATACCGCAAACTTATTTGGTACGCACACTTGCCATCTGCTTCGGCCCACTAAATTTTTAGCTCTTGTGCACTAAGATTTGCTTGTCTTTTTGATTTTGAAGCTTCGGCCTTAAAAACAGTTTTTTAGCGTTTCCGAAGATGTCTGAAAGTAAGAAGATCGCTGCCGAGACGAAGCTGAGCCTCGACAAAGAGAAGAACTTGGGGTTCCTTATAGCGATGGCGGAAACCAACACAGAGAAAATCACCAAGGAAATTCTTGAAGGTTTGTCCGAAGATACTGATGACAGCGACAGTTTTGATGTAGAAAGTGGTGGGGAAGAATCCGAAGATCGACCATGGCGACCAAGTCACACAGTTTTCGGGAAAACCACTATCAAGCAGAGTCATATTGATAATATGAGGGGGCGGTATTTTCGAGATATATCTATTGTGAGGGCTGACGCTGGAGAAAAGACTTCTCCCACCCCCGAAGAAGATGAAGTTGTAATCTTCCGAAGCTTTCTCAAGGCTGGGCTTCGATTCCCCCTGAGCAACTTTGTTGTTGAGGTACTGAAAACATTTCAAGTCTACCTTCATCAACTTACTCCCGAAGCTATCATAAGAATGGGGATGTTTGTCTGGGCTGCGAGAAGCCAAGGTTTAGAACCAAATGCTAAAAGCTTTTGCAACATTCATGAGTTGTTATATGAGACGAAGCCCTGGGGGAAAGAACAATATCACAACAATTTTGGGTGTTACAGCTTCGGTGCCCGCTCCGGGTCAAGCCGCCTTGTGCCAACTTTTCGGAAGAGGTGGCCCGGAGCCTGGATGACTGAATGGTTCTATGTAAAGAATGACTTAACAGCGCAGGAAAATGTCAAGAGTATCATTATGCGCCCCATCTGGCAACGCTTCGGACTTCGAAGGCCGAAGGTTGAAATGGATGAAGCGGCCGAGGAATGCCAAAGGGCCTTCGGCGTAATCTGCTCTTTCATTGGGACAAGGGACTTGGTCCAAGAGCATATTGCCTTCAGGGTGTGGCCACTTGCAGGAAAGTGGGAAATGCCGAAGGAGACCATCAAAGATTCCGACGAAGGCGGACTGGTCAGACTGAAATACACATTCAAATATGCAGATAAATTTGTTGAACCTGATGATGACTGGTTGAAAAGCATTGAAACATTAAGTGACGAACTGCTTGGGGCATATTCGAAGGCCGAAAATACTGCGTTATCAGCAGCCTTCGGAGGCCGAAAGAAGAAAAGGCTCAACCGGGTATTTGACGCAGTCGGGTTTGTTTACCCTGACTATCATTATCCGGTACTGGGTCGCAAAAGAAAAATTACTTCTCCTGCGACAGAAGCTACCACAAGTGCCACTAGTGAGCCAGCGCCGCAAAGGAAAAAGATGAAGGTGCTCACCCACCGAGCGCGCTTTATTGAGCCGGCCACAGTGCCAAAATTTATTGGTGAAGTCTCTTTGGCATCTGAAGCTACAGAACCAGCTCCAGTGCCGAAGATAGAAGAGAAAACTGAAGCACCTTCAGCCGAAAAACCAAAAAAACCGAAGATTGAAGAGCGAAAAATATCGGAAATCTTAAGTCCTTCAGCAACTGTTGAAACAACAAAAAATCAAAAGGGCCCGTCGGTGACCCCGAGAAGAAAAAGAATGGTGAACGTGTTAGATGTTTTGGAGACAATTAAGTCTTCAAGCACAACTCCAAAAGGGACTATTGAAGTTGCTGAAGTGTCTACCGAAGCTGAAGTTGCTGAAGCTTCGAAGCAACAACCTGAAGCTGAAGCTGGGCCTTCAGAGCCCACCAAGGAACAATCTTTGGAGACCGAGAAAATATCAGAACCAGCTTTGGTTAAAGAAATTGACACTGCCGCCCCCGAAGCTCCTTCCAGCGCACGCGATTACATCGTGCGACATGCTTCGGGGAAGAAATTATCCGAAGAGGAAACTTACGAAGCTAACTACTATGCCAGAGAGCTAAAATATCCGAAGGGGGCAGTAGTGTTTAACGGGACTAATGAAGATGACTTCCTGTACTGCCTTCCTGATAATAAAGAACTATCTGTCTGCCGAGAGATGGCTAGAAGTATGGGATTCCCGAAGCTCGAAGCTGGATTATGCGCTATGACGAAGGAAGATCTCGCGGATAGTCTTGCATATAATAGCCTAAAGGTATGGGAATTAGTCGTTTGAAAAAATTTTACAATACGTAATTCATTCCTTTATTCTTATATGGATTCTTTTTTGTATAGGGTTTGATCCTGAGCAACGCACTAAGAGCACAAAAGAGTGCCGAAGATGAAAGCTATGAAATTGCGTTCAACAACCTTCGATCAGAAGTTATTAAACTGAGAAACGAAGCTCTGGAGAAGGATAAAATTCTGCTTACACTGGTAGATAAGGTAAAGAAGGACGAAGCTGCTTCAAAAACCCAGGCGGAAGCCCAAAAACGTGAAATTAAAGATCTTCAGAAACAGCTAGCTAGAGCTAAAGAGGAACGTGTGCTTGAGGAAACAAAACGAGAACTTAGTGATCATTTGGTCAATAATTTAGAGTTAAGTGTTAAAGAGCTTCGTGCATCTCAGAGGAAATGCTATGTTAAATCTGTAGAATGCGTTAAAAAGATAAAATCCAGCTTCGCCAGCGTTGGCGCCTTTTCTAGTGAAGAGAATTTTCCAAGAGGCAATCCCGAAGGTCCACTGGACTGGATCAGTCACGAAGCAGAAGCCTTCGAGGAAATCCTGAGCAGCCGCGGTGACATCTGCGCTTTTTCAGGCGCTAGAGGAATTGCTGCTGTTTTGGAGAAAAAAGGTTGTGAACATATAAAATCCTTAGCTCAGTCCGAAGCTGCCCTGTCCTCTGAAGACATCAAAGATCCCTCGACCGAAGCAAGCATGGTTGGCGGTAAATTCTTCACTGATATCTGGGACAATGGCGGCCGAGAAATGGCGCAAGAAATAATTCAAAGAAGTGAAAAAGGCATCCATGATGCTAGGAAAGTGGCAGAAGCTGCCGAAAGAAGTACAGAGCCCGAAAGGCAATTAGGTATTAATTAGTCGTTCTTATTGTGTTGTAATTTTTATTTCAAACTTTGTTCGCGATTTGTAATAGTAACGAAGAAATGTTCTCTTCCCTCAGAACCTGCTGGATCAACTGCCGACCCTCACACAAAAGGAGATGACGAGATTAAACGAATGGCCGAAGCTATCATGGATAAAGTTGTTGATCAACTTCTAAATGAGGCCGCCGAAGCAGTATTAAGAGAAGACTAAATGTTATTAGAAAAAACATTGGAAGTGTGATCTTTGTAATATTTTGTACATTTGAATGTAATATACAAGTCTCTTTTCATTATTCAATTCTTTACGATGCATGAAATTCTACATACATACCATTTTTGAGCCTTCGGCGAAAAAACACCTTCCCTTCTTTTCATGCTTCGTGAAGAAAACATTCTCCGTTAAAACTGTTCTGATAAATCACATCCATGCTTCGTGTAAACATTCTCCGAAGCTATACAATTTTGATATTACTCTGATGAAGCTCATCCATGCTTCGTAAAAACATTCTCCGAAGCTATTTTTCGAAGATTATCATTGTATTCCCTCGTGACTTTACTCAATTTGCTCTTTCTCAAAGCATCCTTTCGAAGGTTGATACTGTGTCCCCTTCTTTTGCCATATGCAACATGATGTATGATGCTTATGCTATGCAAAATGATGTGATGATGTTATGTTATGCAAATGACATTTGTTCCGAAGATACACACAAAATATACTTGTAAGCTCTGCATTCCCTTAGGAACGTCTTTGGAGCTTCTTCGCCTTTTACTTAGACGGTATAAGCTCTGCATTCCCTTAGGAACGTCTTTGGAGCTTCTTCGCCTTTTACTTAGGCGGTATAAGCTCTGCATCCCCTTAGGGACGTCTTTGGAGCTTCTTCGCCTTTTACTTAGGCGGTATAAGCTCTGCATCCCCTTAGGGACGTCTTTGGAGCAAAAAACTTACACTGCGCTCCCTTTGGAACGGCTTTTTGTAACTTCGGCAACTTACTCTGCGTTCCTTAGAACGACTTTTTGTTGCTTCGAAGGATTTTTAATAATTCGAAGGTCCTCCTTGTTACCGCAAATTTTTAAGCTTCAGCAACTTAAGCCTGTGGAGAAGATAGGTTTTTCTCATAACCAACCACGAAATTATTATATGAAAACTGAAATGTTCTTTATTACACAAAAAATAGAACTTAAACGAAAAAGACTGCTATCAAAGTAGGATATATGTCAATAAATGTGCTTCGACTCTGGCACAGTACTATTGACTGTGCGAGCTTCAGATTGCTCTCTGAGATCCCTTTGGTGCGGAACATATTGGCTCCCTTCTGGCTGTTGGCCTTGTTGCAGCGGAGGTAGAGGCGGGGGCTGTTGCCATGAAGCTTGAGGTTGACTCGCCGAAGCTACGGAAACTGCAGGGTGGTTGCCCACATATTCCGGGATGTAAGGCTGATGGTACGAAGCAGTATGCATGACCTGCTTCGGCTGTCCCTGTTGCGCTGCAGCTTCTGCTAGCTCCTTTTGTTTCTGGATGGTGACATGGCACATCCTGGTGGTATGGCCCTTGTTCTCACCGCAGAATAAGCAAAATGTCCTCCTTGGTTGATCTCCAAATCTCCCGCCGAAGCCCCTGGCGCCTCTGCCTCTTGGAGCTGGTAGCCGAAAGAAAGTTTGCTGTTGCCCCGAAGCCTGTGAGGAGCACTGCGGCCTGTTCTGCTGACTCCCCTTATCATCATTTTGAGTGTTGTGGATGGACCTGACATGCCTCGGATAGAATCTTCCCCCGAAGCCCCTGGTCATCTCAGAAAATCTGAAGGCCTCCTCCCTTCTTTGGCGAAAGTCATTATCAGCACGAATGTACTCGTCCATCTTTTGGAGCAGCTTCTCCAGAGTCTGAGGAGGCTTCCTAGCAAAGTATTGGGCTGCAGGTCCAGGACGAAGCCCCTTGATCATGGCTTCGATAACAATTTCATTGGGCACCGTTGGTGCCTGCGCCCTCAAACGCAAGAACCTTCTGACATACGCCTGAAGGTATTCTTCATGATCCTGAGTGCACTGGAACAAGGCTTGAGCAGTGACCGGCTTCGTCTGAAATCCTTGAAAGCTGGTTAACAACATATCCTTCAGCTTCTGCCATGAGGTGATCGTTCCTGGTCGAAGGGAGGAATACCAGGTCTGAGCAACATTCCTGACGGCCATAACGAAAGACTTCGCCATGACTGCAGCATTGCCCCCATACGAAGACACTGTTGCTTCGTAGCTCATCAAGAACTGCTTCGGGTCTGAGTGGCCGTCGAACATGGGAAGCTGGGGTGGCTTATAAGATGGAGGCCAAGGTGTAGCCTGCAGCTCAGCGGACAAAGGAGAAGCATCATCGAAAACAAAATTTCCCTGATGGAAATTGTCATACCAGTCATCTTCGTTGACGAAGCCCTCCTGATGAAGGTCTTTCTGCTGAGGCCTTCTGTTTTGCTCATCGTGAGTAAGATGGCGAACTTCCTTAGAGGCTTCGTCTATCTGCCGTTGCAACTCAGCTAGTCGGGCCATCTTCTCCTTCTTCCTCTGCACCTGTTGATGTAGCATCTCCATATCCCTGATTTCTTGGTCTAGCTCTTCCTCCTGAAGCGTCGGGCTGATGGCCTTTCTCTTCTGGCTTCGGGCCTCCCGAAGAGAGACGGTCTCCTGGTTGTGGTCCAGCGGTTGCAGTGCTGCAGCCCCAGTCGCTGAAGCTTTCTTCGGCGCCATAGCGAAGGTCTATAGCTTCCGAAGGTGTTCAAAAAACTCGAAGTGGAAGTGAGTTCACCGGAGGTGGGCGCCAATGTTGGGGACTTGTTCTCAAATGCTAAGAGTTAAGAACAAGGCAACATAAAAAAAATGTTAAGTGTTAAAGTCCTTCGTCCTTCGGAGCATTATGTCCCTTCGGGAAATAATGAATTTCGGACGAAGGTCACAAGAGACATACCTTCGTAAACATAGCAAGTAATGACGAAGGATTCATATAGAGCATGAAATATAATATAAGCACCATCATAGAATCATTTCTATTTTATTAACATGGAAAAATAGAAATGATTTCAAATTACAAATGTACCTTCGGTCCTGAGAGAAGGTAAAAAAGTACAAGCGTGACGCAAAAGCAAATGCCAAGTCAGCGTGAACAGTACGGGAGTACTGTTCATCTATTTATAGACGTGGGACGCAGCCCACGTAAAATTACATTCATGTCCATTACATTTTTCAATGACTTATGAAAATCTGTCAAGGTCCACGTAGTCTTTTCATCTCTAAGTCGGTTCCCCCCTCTGCTATCGCGACGAAGCTTCCCTGCGCACAGCTTCGGCTGTGCACCATCCTTCGTAGAGCTTGGTAATCAGCTCGTCCTTCGTCTGGTTCAGGCTTCGTCCTGACCGTGCTTCATGTTCATAATTCTGAGTCCGAAGATACCTGTTCACATAATCCACTTGGAAAACATTGTCAAATCATGTTTTTGAGGACCTTCGGAGGACGAAGTCCCCCAACAGGACATCACTTCTATACATACAATGAATGGACCAATAACACGATCTCGTACACGATAGATAAATCTCCAGGTACGTTCTATCCTAGTCAATTGTGTTTTAGAGCTTACACTTGGGGCTATGGATGTTTTGATGACGAGGTACCTTGGAGAGGACCAGCAAGGACTTGGGAAAGGCCAAAGTATTGAGGAGGAGCAGAAAGGGCGTCCACAACAGAAAGGAGATCAAGTCCGAGTCGGCTGCGACTCCATCTCGGGTTCTAGGACCAGTCTGCACTAAAATGGATGCCCAAGATGCATCCGGACTCCGATTGCGACGGACTAGATATGGTTGGAAAGATAACGAGATTATCTAACTAACCCAACTGGTTCCACCCTAAAATTCATGCGGAATCAACGGAAATCATCGAAACAAGTCAACGTTCAGATTTTGTTTTGGTGCTGCGACATCGTCTGTTGGGCCGTTGGGCCGTGTATCGCGTCGGAGCCCATTAGGGGCGAGTCCAGGGGTCACGCACGCCCTAATACTCTATTTTTTCAGCAACCGCCGCCACATTTAGGTTTGAGTTTTGCTTAGATTAATTCTGTCATCGAACAGTATCGCCGTCATCGGTTTGTGAGACCCCATCCCGTAATCAATACAATTTTGGTTGCGTTTCTTTTCTGTTCTTGCTTGTGTTCTTGATTGCGCTTGCAGGGATAAGCCTTCGTGGCGAGGTCATTCGTGTGTCACGGGTGATAACCAACGGAGCCGTGGTGTAGTGATTGCGAGGAACTGTTCGCTCGGAGCCTTGGATCATCAACGTCGAGATCTCCACTCAATCAAGTTATCGTATCTCACGGAAGATCGGGCCACGTCTACTATCACTTATCCTCGTCGTATTTGACCCATCCTATTTGTATTGGACCGATATATAAATAGTGAGGTATCTTAGGTTCATATAACTAATATAGTGGGTCTCATCCTTGTCGTATTCAACCCATTCTATAGTATTCAGTCGATATACAAGTTGTGAGGTATCTTGGGTCCATATCATTGATAGGTTGATTTTAGTAGATTAGGAGAATTCTGAGGTGAATTTGGAGTCATTGTAATATAGGACATTATGTTTGGCCGAATTTGTAGAGGTGTGATAAAGTTATGACTCATCGAACCCCATTGAGCCTAAAACTATCTCCAACTGTATCTTCTATATAGCTTATTTACGTTCTTGTTTAAATGATTCTCTTTTTTATATCTCATTTCTCTCTAGCAATGTCTCTCTATCTCGTTCTCTATCTATTAAATGTTTATATTAGAGATATATTTTTCTCTAAATTTTTATATATATTTATTTATTATACTCTCAAATATCTTATATATATTTTAGTTTTGCTTAACCTATTGTTTAAAGTATAAAATAAATAGAGAAAAGAGGGTCTCTATATAGAGAGAGGATAAAGAAATACTATCTATATTTAAGGGTGGTTGGAATTGTTCTAGGTTTTAGCTCCAGTATGAACTATAATTTATAATATAAATCTAAATAGTTTTAAAAATATTTTAAATCTAAACAATAAACAAAATGACATTATCCATGATACTTTAGAGGATACGGGAAGCTTGAAGCCTATAGAGAGGAGTTTTGTTAGTCTACTATATGAAGCACCAGCTTTGATGGTTTGTGCCGCAGTTATGTTCCTCCATATTTAAATGCTAAAAAAACTAAAATTATATATATATATATATATATATATATTCAAACTATGATTGTTGGCTCTAAACTCATATCCACACATATGTAACCAATTAAATATACATGTCTTCATGTTTTGTACTCTATATTTAAAGAATGTTTGGTTCATTTAGTCACCATTCTAAACTTTAGAGATTTCCTAGAAATCCTATTTAAAAGGTCTATTTTAGTTAATTATTTAGTACTTCCTCTGTTCTTTTTTATTTGTTTCGTTTTAGTTTAAAAATAAATTAGTGGACGACAAATATTCAAGAAGAAATGTAGCATTTTAGAGACTAAACATGACGACTAACTTTTAGTCGGTAAAGTTTAGCATAGGGAAATAGGGATGGCAACGGGGAATTCCCTGCTAGGGAATAGCTCCCCATCCTTGTCCACGCGACGAAATTTTTTTCCGTGGGATCCCCATGAATGCTTGCTGGGAATATTTCTTCCCCATCCCTATTCCCCGCGAGATAAATCCCAACAGGGATCCCCATCACCGTTTAAATTATAATTAAGACATATGTGTTTGTTATTAATGTTAAACATTATCATTTATATACATTGTCAGATGTAAATTATTATACATACATCAAAATAAACATATTTGTACAATTAGTGGTCTCTTGACCATATATTTTTTTTGTTGTTAACTGGTATACAAAAATATAGTCACATACAAGTTTAACTGGTCCCCGCGTGGAACAAGGAATGGTTTCCCGTCCCCATTCCCGTTTACCCGTCGAAGGATAAATTTTTTCTGTTTATATCTCCATGGGGAAGTTTATTCCCCATACTTATTTCTTAATAAAAGAATTTCTCGTAGAGAATTAGAGATCGGGTCGTATTGCTATCTCTAGATCTAGTTTGGGAGTCAAAATATTAGAGTGAATTGAAGGGACTAAAATCTCTTTCTTATTCAAAATTGTATAAGAAGGAAATTTTAGCTTGATTTTGTGGTTCCCAAACTAAACTAGCCAAGACGGAAACAACCCTGTGCGTCGGGGGTGGGGCAACGGCAAAGTGTTTCTGTTTGCTTCGCTTGGTCACCTTCCACGGTGCGTGCGTACGCGGTCGTCTCCATTCGGCCCAACTCCAACTCGTCTCGCTCTCCTCCCCCGAGGCCCCGATTATCCAAAAACTAACCAAAATACGGAATCTTCCCCGTGGATCCCAACTCTCACCCGATCTCCTCGATAGGCTTTTGTCTCCAAGGCCGCGCCTTCCAACAAGATTCCTCCCCTCCTCTCTCCAGTAACGCTAGCCTCCGCCGCCGCCGGCGACGAATCCGGTAAGCCTCCTTGCTTCTGCCAGATACACGGCTGCCAGATCGGTGCGCCCCGCGATTAGGGAAAGGGTCGATTGCGATCAGCCGTTCCTCTGCCTTAGGTCATCATAGTTGATTAGTCGGCGGTCACTGCTCGGATCGGGCACCCACTGCGCATAGGTGGGGGCTCCACCGTGGAAAAGCTATCCTTTTCCTCTTCAGTTATTTTTGGGTAATGCTTGCAATTGCTACCCGATGAGTTTCTCGAATTAGCTTGTGAAATGACGTTGTTCCAGCTGCTGTTTTGTCTAGCAGGCGTTTTGAGTTTCTGTTGCCAGTGCAGCCATGTCCATGTTCAACAGGATCTTCGGGAAGCCCAAGGAGCAGGCCAACTCCAGTGCCTTGGCCACTCTCGACAAGTTAAATGAGGTGACCTTTCTGTTTTTTTATTTATTTTCTGGCGTATGATTACCTTGTCTCGCTTCCAATAAGGTGTTTTTTGGGACACATATTGACGTTCTCTTATCTTGGCTGCCTAAATATAATTGCGACCTGAGAGTATCCTTCATTTGAATTGAACTGTTAAGGTTTGCAAGCATGACAAAAAATTCCACCCTTCATTTGAATCGCATGCATGACAAAAATTTCCACCCTTCTACTATAGTGTCTTTTTTTTGAACAAGTTTTACTTTAGTGTCTTAGAACTCTCACATTTTGTTAACTTCATCTCAACTTGTGGGATGCTTAAGTTCTTCCATGGCATTTGCAAGCACCATCTATCTATGATCAATACCTTTTATAGACTGATCATTCTTTGATTTGCTTTATTTGCTCCTGACGTTCTAACATTTTACGAAGGGATCGTTAACTCTTTATATATGTTTAACCAACTAATGAAATATGCTCTTGTTATAGCTGACAATTTGGCACATGTAATTCATATGCCATAGTAAACTAGAAAGTTCTAAAAGCTTGCTTTGTTTATATTCAGACTCTTGATATGCTGGAGAAGAAAGAGAAGGTGCTGGACAAAAAAGCAGCCGCTGAGCTTGAGAGAGCCAAGGAGTTCTCCAAAGCTAAAAATAAAAGAGGTGTGCATTGGGTTCAAGAAATATGCGCACAGTTACTGTGCTTATCATTATTAGTGTTGTGTCATCATATTGACATGGTATTTTACTGAAACGAATTTACATTATCCATTGTATTTGTGTATATAAACTTTGTTGGTGCATGGTGCATTGAATCAACAAATAAGTGGGTATTTCTTTTGACACAGATATTGTGCTTGTCATTGTTACTTTTTAGTATTGTTTCACCATGTTAACATAGTATTTTATGAAAACAAGTTTAGCTCTTTATGCACCTGCAATGTATTAGATCCACAGAATGCAAATTCCATGGAACATTATTTGTAGAGCAATTTTCAACTTCTTTGACTTGAAGACCCCATGATCATAACTTTATTAGCTAATACAGCTTATGTTTGCTTTATTTTCCCCATTTTTTTGGCTTGCATGTAAACTAATGTTGACAATCTTTAAATGCTACCAACTTCCTTCCATATGCAATGGAAATTGGATTTATTGAAACTTGTGCTAATACAAATAAACTTTCTCTTAACAGCGGCTATTCAATCCTTGAAGAGGAAAAAACTTTATGAACAACAAATTGAGCAACTCGGAAATTTTCAGTTGAGAATTCATGATCAGGTATATTGGCATTCAAATACTGAGTTTTTTGTTTACTGTATGCTGTGTGTCAATTGTATAACCCATTTTGTATACAGATGATCATGTTAGAAGCAGCTAAAGCTACAACAGAGACTGTTGATGCGTTGAGAACTGGAGCTGCAGCTATGAAAGCAATGCAAAAAGCAACGTTAGTATTAATATTGAGTCCATTTTAGGATTTTATGCACCTGGTCATTCAAGGTCTGAAAATGATTATTTATCATGTCCCTGCAGAAACATTGATGATGTCGACAAGACCATGGATGAAATTAATGAACAGACCGAAAATATGAAACAAATTCAAGATGCTTTGTCAACTCCTCTTGGAGCTTCTGCTGATTTTGACGAGGTAATTCACGGTGGGCATTTGGGATTTGCAACCTTGCAGTGCATTGTTTTCTCTGACACACTAAGCACCCATTGCACTGAAAAAACAGGATGAACTGGAAGCGGAACTTGAAGAACTGGAAGGAGCAGAGTTGGAATCTCAGCTTCTGGAGCCTGTTGCAGCTCTTCCTGTGCATCCAGTGCATGTCCCAGGCAACAAGCAACCAGCTCGCCCTGCTCCACAGAAAGCTACAGCTGAAGATGATGAGCTTGCTGCACTGCAAGCTGAAATGGCATTGTGATCAGGTTAATGTTTGCTCCATTTGTACATCTTAATGTGTAATTGATGTTCCTTTCATGGGACTAATTCACTGGTATCTGTTAGCTAAATCTGATAATGCTGTGTCCAAAGAAATACTATTGTTCGAGTCCTGCATTTTTATTTTTATTTTGCTTTGCGTGTTTTAAAGTTATTGCTGCTCTTGGGCATTGTTATTAACCTTACCGAAAACTTGTAGGTTTCCACTGAAGAGGTGAAATGTGTATATGAATGGCGTTATGCTGAAAGCTGAGTCAGGCTTTATTGTATTTGCCATGTGTGTATAATCTTGGTGGATATTTGGCAACCGTCAACCGAAGCAGCGAAAGGCCGCTACAGCCGGTATTTGTTTCAGTGATTGGGCTCTGTTTTCTTTCCACAGACAATTTAGTTAATGTCGCCCGGTTAGGTCTATGCTAACTATTCAGGTCACCAACGTGCATTGTTTGTCACAGTATTTTTCAGTTACCCATATTGTTTGGAGCCATGTAAGTGCTTGTTCGGTTAGCTTTCAATCCATGTGGATTGAGTGGGATTGGATGGGTTTGAATCCTAAACAAGTCAAACTTATTCTTAATTTTTTTCAATCTCATCCAATCCATGTGTATTGGGAATAACCGAACAAGGCCTAAGAGTGTTGGAACGTTTAAAGCCTCAGGGTTCATATTTGATGTGACGGAGGGAGTACTACTTAAAGTCAGTTGTTCGTACTGTTGCAGATTACGTTGCAGCTGTAATATGTAGAGACAAAACACTGTAAGCAGTAGAAGCTGATACGGATTAAAGTCAAGCGAACAGGCTCTAACGCATAGAGACAAAACGACGGTTGAACACATGAGGCAGTAACGCATTTGAAATTTAAGTGTACTACGAGTAGATAGTATAAGTGGTTTGAGACAATTTTGTGAGCATCTGAAAACACTTATTTAAAGATCTCACGACTAAAGTAAAATTTGGTTCAAATCTATTTCTACATCTCTTATACAGATAAACTCCAGTACCAATTCTATATGATTCCGCAATGATCGACTTCCTTAGCTAATCTAAACCACCAGCAATAGCAACTAATTTTTCCATCCACTCTACGCTGCAGCTGCACGCGCTGGTGTCCGATTGTCTCCAGCCCTCCCTCTTCACGTGCCCAACAAATCCATCTCTTCACGTGCCCAACAAATCCATTAATAGCATTAGGGTATATACAATCCTATTTAATATGAGTTTTTTTAGGGATCTTTAAGGGTCCAAATGAAAAAAATACAAGAGCTTGCTCCCTTCTTACTCCCAACCGATTGAATGCATGCAACTATGCAGTGGGAAAACAAAGTGTCTAGGAATACTAATTAGCCATTTATGGAAGAATATATGGACCACCTAGGCAGGGGTATACTAGTCCAAAGTGAGCTTTAAATGCTTTAATATGAAGTATTTATATCTAAAGTGAAACCCCTTAAACATCAACAGGCTGCTTGTTTCGGATTAAAACCAGTTGTTCGGATTGCTGCAACTACAATTCAAACAAAAACAAAACACTGTAGAAACAGTAGAAGTCGTTTTGGATTAAAGACAATTGAACAGGGAGCAAGTATTTGAAGACCCGCATGCATGTGCCTAGTGATTGCCATATTATTCAGATCTGCCAAAAAAAATAGGACCGCATGCATGCGTCTGGTGGGGGATACGCCTGAATACATGTTCCTGGTGGAGGGATGACATACAATCGTATACAGATTTTATGTCACTTTGTATACATATTTATACCAACATCAGGAGCTTTACAACAACTTTCAGGTTGGATCAGTATTTTACGCTCATAAGTTCGGGTTTTTACGCTCAAAACCGAAGGTTTTTACGCTCGAACATGGAGATGCGTCCACCAGTGAATCGCATGTCAGATTTTTATGTAGTGTACCGTAATGCATAAAAACTTACACCGTGTATTATTAGTATCAGTATATATCATAAACTAGTTCTAACGAGCCTAATTGTATGGCTATTGTAGCGATCTTATATTTATGAAAAAAAATAAAGCATTTAAATAAGATCTTTAGTTTCCATGCATGCAAATCCATTTTCATTCATCGCACATTCCTACCATTCTAAATTTATGCGAATGCAGTAGGAAACAAATTTCTTTAGGCATCGCACCGAATTACATATATACCTACAATGTGTAGCATAATTAGTATCAGTATATGTCATAAACTGGTTCTAATGAGTCTAACTATATGGCTGTTGGAGCGATCCTATATTTATGGAGTCATCCAATTTTTGCGCACATACAGTGGAAACGAAAATATCATTCAAAATTTACGTGCATGCAGGCCCGGCCCTGAGGGTAGGCAGGGTATGCCGCCGCTCAGGGCCCCCAAAGTTAGTAGGGCCCCCAGTCTGGCCCAAATAGATATATACTCTTTTATATATGTATGATATACATTTATTCTATTCCCAAAATCCCTAGCCGTTACTCGCTGGTAACCATTGCTAAAGATATTGGTGTAAATGTATCATTTCTAGTAAAGCGTAAAGCGGTGAGAAAGAAACAATTGGATGAAAGTAGGTGCCATGAAGAAATTCTAGAAAATGAGAGAGCTTTTGAAGTCAATTATTTTTTGGTATTAGTTGACATGGCGAGCACTTCTTCGAGGACCAGATTTGAAGAACTCTCCATGTTTAAAGGTATATCTGGGTTTTTATTGAGCTCAAGCACACTAAGGTCACTAAATGATAGAGAACTTGAAGTGTGTTGCACTAAATTTGCAAACACTTTCTCTCATGATGGTTCATATGATGTTGAGTTAAATGATTTGATTTCTAAATTGAATATTCTAAAGTTTACTTTGCCTAACGACGCATTGTCTGCTATGGAGAATTTTGAGCATATCATAGATGTGGATTGTTATCCTAATGCATCTATTGCTTATAGAATATTATTTATTGTGCCTATTATTGTTGCATCTGCTGAAAGAAGCTTCTCAAAATTGAAGTTACTGAAGAATTATTTAAGATCAGCAATGAGTCAAGAAAGGTTGAATGATTTGGCGTCTTTATGCATAGAGAAGAAGCTATTGAATGATATCGATATCAATAGTATAATCAATGTTTTTGTATCAAAAAATGTTAGAAGAAATTTTATAAGATGAGAAGTGATAAGTAAGTTTTTATTATTTCAGCCAATGATATTTTATAAATAATAATGTGTAATATTATATGCACTTTTTTACTGATATATATTTAGTAGATGTGTAAATGATATATACATATATAGTTATATGGGGCCTCTATATAAATTTTTGCTTAGGGCCTCCGAAATGTCAGGACCGGCCCTGCGTGCATGTAATGAAAACTTCCACGATCTGCCATAGCTATCAGATCTACCATAAAATAGGATCTACATGCATGTGTCTGCGCGTGGACGTGGTCTAGTGGGTGGGCGGAGGTTTATGCTATCTCTATGAACAAATTACGTTATTTCTGTGAAATATTTAAGTTGTTACGCAAAAAAAACAGAACTACAATTTATGGTGTGTGTTCCACGCAGGGGTTGGGTGTTGAACCGGGAGTTTGACTAACGCGCTGGGGAGTTTTGACCTAGTGCATGGTGGGGGGCGCACCCAACAGCCTGGCGTGGGGTGTGGGTGTGCGTGTCGGTGCGGTCCAGTCAGATCACAGGGATGGTCGGCCAGAGCTTTCTCTAACTATTGGAAGCCTTGGGCTCCCAGTATACCCAACCATGCATGTATGTATGTGTGTGTATACTTCACTTGAAATATTTACTTCCTAAGAATTGACATGCTAGTATAGTGTTGGAAACTAAGGTATAAAAATAAAACTCTTTATGATGACACTCGGATAAAGTAAGCTTATAATTAAAACTTATTGTAATAAAACTCCATTCACATTTCTTTGACGCCTGTAACGAGGTGATAATCCTTGAGCTAATGGGTAGGATCAGCCTCATCATACTTAGGGCATGTATAATCATGAGTCTCTAGATTGGTTTTTTAAGTATAAAATAGTAAATAAGAGAGACTATAGGGGATAGGTATTCTGAGGGTCCTCACAGCGTCAATTGAGTTCATAGACCGGTAAAAGACCTGAGTGAGCCGGACAATTAAGCTCACGGGCTGGCCAGCTAACTCGGACCCAAGAACAGCGTAATGTTTGCTTGAATACCAACGGCTTGTTCGCTGCGGCTTGCTGCGGCTTTAATCCGGCTGCGGCTGCGGCTTCTACAGTATTTTTCTCTCTATGGATTGCAGCTGCAACAGTATTTTGCAGCTGCAACAGTGCTCCCACAAGCTCAGCCGAACAAGCTCCAAGACCTCGTAGCGATCGCTACCGATAAGGCGACACAGAATTCTATGCCACCAACAAGTCAGAGCAAGATTACTATGCATGCAGCATCGTCCGCGAACCAGAACAGACTTCTGTATGTCTAGGGATAGCGATAACCTAATCTTGTCATCTATATAATGCGGGATAGGCACCTCTACAAAACAAAACGATTCCACACTCCCATAGTCTGAGAGGACATTTTACCTTGTAACCTCAAACTCAGATCAAAATCATCTCCACAGAGCACATGATGCAGGGTATTATGCATGCCGGCGGTCCGAACTTGTATAAACCCTTTGTGTTCAGTCATGCCGCACATGAACCATCGAGCTATAGTCGATCTCGATAACCACAAAAGGCCTTACGTGATATACCCTATAGTGTGTTGCCTGTATGAAACACCGACAGAGACCGTATGATATAATGGGTGCATTTAAAAGCAATTATAATTATAAATATAGTTAATAGACAATATGTATGGGGAGTCATGTAAAAAATCATCTCTTGTATTTATTTTTGATTTAACGCATAGAGACCTTTCAAGGTACAGGGTACTAAATGTTGTCATTGGCGCGGATCCAGAAACAGATCAAAGTGGAGGCTAAATTGTGGATTGGGGAGGTTGAAAATGGTCTCAAATGCAAATGAACAAAGCCACCACGAAGAGGATTATCAAATTGCAAACCTGTGTGGGTTGTTGCGTGCCATATGTATGGGTGATGGCCTGACAGGTCTACTGTCTGTTGTTATGCGTCTGGATCTTGCAACGTGGGTCTTATTTCTATGCTAAAATTACTATAAAACATTAAGTTGTACTTAGGGTGCAGCTGGATTGGAGCTGTAGCCCTATCAACCCTGGTTCTAAATCCGTCTCTGAATGGGGTTGTGCCTTAAAACTCATAACAACGTGCGGACTGAGCTGATTGTGCTTCTGGCATCGCAGTTTCACTCGATCCGATCGATCACAACGCCCTCGACGGGGCTTTCTGCTGGCTGGGCTCTGCCGGTCGCTCTTTGCGCGGTTTGGTACGTCGGGTCGGTTCCGTTTGGTCGTTGTTGGAGTCCCCCGCTAGACCGCTCTACTACTTCCGCGCGAGCCATGCACGACAGGGATCAGTGTTCCTTGCCTGTCGAGGGCGTTGTGAGCTCGCAACTTGCAGCCACAGGGAACTCGATCGCGTCACGAATATTTAGTGATGGCAGTCACACCAATGGAGATGCGGGTGTCCATGAGTTTCACATCCAGACGTGGATTTGAATGTCAAATTTCATCCATAAGTCTATACCCTATCCGACCCACAAAATGATGGATTATTCAAGTTGTGTGTGGCTTTTCACCATAGGTGCCCAATGAACCCTAGAAGACTACTCTGTTCGGTGTCCTATTAGTTGTCGTTTTAGACAAAGTTTGAATCAAACTTATAAAATTTTGACTACAAATAACTGTTTTATTATTTAGTTTTATTTGAAACCTTATGTTTATATGTGCCGATTTTTCTTTAAAAGTACAGTATATGAAGAGTTTTATTGTATTTAAAAAATATTAGTCAAAGTTATATTTTTGAGACTGTGTCGCTGTCCTAAATGACAACTAATAGACACTGGATGGGGTAACTTTAATTCCTTGTTTATATATGACTTTAGTCTAGTCCAATAAAACCTTAAGTCATCTACTCATCTTCACTTATGGTGAATTGATATTGTATTACGTACCGTGTGCTTCTAAATAATTATATAGATTTCTCTTATTATTTTTTGTGCTTTTATTTAGTTATTTGCAATTGTTGATCACCCAATCAGTGCGGGTGTAAAAATTCACCCATTAGATATTATGAATATGCGTGTGACTTAATGTACCGGATGTCAATACAGATGGGTGTTTGCTCCACCCGCACTACACCCACCCATAAGCCATTGCCATCCCTAAGAATATTGTTGGGAGGGGGTCCTAACATAGAGTTAGAGTTCACCGACCTTCATCTGCTCCAGCACCATCTGTGGCATGAGCCAATCTCATGAGCTCCGAGTAGAGATGGCAATAGGGTCCCGATCCTCGATTCCCTGCGGAGAATTCGTCCATTAGAGGATGGGGATGGAAAAAAAATCCCCACAGGAATCTAAATGGGAAAAAATCTCTCCTGATATTACAAGGACGAGGAAGCATTTACATCCACGTTTCTCGTGGGAGCCATTAAATTTACATGTGACGATATTTTCGTGTAATATTAATGATAAAAATAAATAATTACCTTGTTAAAAGATCATTCATCGTATAAATGTGCTTATTTTAACGTACACATAATGATTTCTTGTATCCAACAATTTGTAAGTGACAATATTTTTATATTAATAGTAAAAAAGTACTTTCTAATTTAATTTAAATAAAAACAGGAATTTATTCCCGCGGGGAGTGCCCATGTAAAACATGGATGGGAAAGAAATATCACCTGCAAGCGTTCGTTCGTATAGATCCTCCCAGGGGAATTTTTGTCACGGGTGATGGGAAGCTATTCTGAAGGAATTTCCTATTATCATCCCTAGTTTCCCTGGTTCCGAGAGGTTTATGTCCCATCGCACAATGAGGAATAAAAGGACTTGTTTTAACCCAAAAATAGAGGCAGCGTCAAAAGTGGGGCCTTGATTTTGGGCTCGCTAAAGCTGCTTTAGCATGTACCAACCGACTCATGGTGCCATCCAGGTTTTCAAAATTCCAAAATGTATATCCTGATACCTGAAGGCCTAAACTCGTTAATATACAAATAATGCTAAATTAATCTGTTGACAAACTAATTGCACGTTGGCATTGCATCAACATGTGAGGCGAACATGCGATTCGATCTTCTATATCCCTACCATCATGTAGACTCCACATCCCAACACCTTATCATCACATAACCATGGCAAGCGGATTAACTCAAGTTATGGTAACTTGGTTCTCACATTTTGGAGATTAGCATCCAGTCAGTTTGAGAACAAGCGGTGCATTTTTACTCTTGAAACCATCCAACCGCCGACAAACACTTCCGGTGATACTGAACTTTACAAGTCAGGCTCCCACCATGGCAGTGACAGCATCAAGCATTAACTAACAGTGCGATTCGCATGGTACCACATCCTGATACAGGATACCCGTTTTAGACATCAGGGTCGCGCAGGACATCGTCCTGGCGAGGAGGGTGGTCGAACTTGCAGCGCGCACCGAACCCGCACGTGCCAGACCTCATGTAGAAGGCACAGGCCTCAGCATCCTGTGTAAGCAACAGCACTGTGTTAACAAGCATGTAACTAAATCAACATTTGTAAATCTAAACAAAAGTAAAAGATCACAGAAATCTAGCTGAAAACAAGTACAAAAGCATTCTTTCTAATGACAATGAATAAAGAGATAATTTCAACTGATGCTGTAACATTAAGGGAAATCTGTCAACAGGAACATGCACGCTCTTGTATATTTTTAAGCCAGTAACATGTTGAAATGTCAGCTTACTAGCAGATTGCTGGTTTGACATGCAAATTATTGTCAACAAATTTAATGGGGAAAAACAGTTTGCTGTAGTCCAATTTGGCAGAAAACATCCTATGCCAGCGAAGTACAGGCCAACAAACAGAAATGGCAAGATTAATTTTCCCAGGTGATGCAGTGAAATATGTGGCATTCAATTCCTGCTAACACTTGGCATGACATTATTTCTTCTGGTTTTTATTCAAAAAGATCCAGTGTGCAAACTGAGCAAAATCAAGGTCAGGTCTTCATTCTTGGTTTAAAAACAGTGTTACCCACAAGAATGATCAGAGTCATTAAAGTATCACAGACATGATATAACAGGATATTGTTTGGTACATAACATTTTACATTATGAAGCGTAAGCTACTAGCAATAGTCTAGCATGTTACCTCTCTCCTTGGAAGGCCAGCAAGAGTAAGTGCCACAGGCTGCTGTGTATCCCCGTTTTCTTTGGAATGAGGTGCAGACCGGTCAATAGGGTGGTGAAACTTGCAATTCTGAGCATACTTGCAAAATCCTGTCTTCATGTAAAACTGCAGTACACAAATGAGAAAAAAGGACCAAAAGCTCTAAAATAAGCACAATAAATCAAGCATAAAAAATGAATTGGATATCTAAGAAGGCAGCTATATTACATACATCACAAACAATTTCTCCAGGTCTTTGAGGATAGATCATTGGCATAGGCTCAACCTATGTTTTACAAAAGAAAGCATGTAAATGTTATGTACATCACAAATACATTTGACATTTTTAGATTCTTAGGGTGCATTTGCTGTGAAAAAACTGCTGAGCTGAGCTGTATGATGTGAAAGAACAGTTGTGGGTTATCTTCTGTAAAAAAAGATGAAAGTCGTTTGGTTTAAACTGCTATAAGTTGTCTACTGTGGACAAATTGTATACTGTTTATATATACTTTGTTTAACTACATCTCTTAATCAATGTATATAATTAAAAAATCATTTCATATTTGTGTTCCTGATATTTTACAAATAAAACTAGACTCCACTTATTATATGATTTTTTATTAAAACTATATTTCTATTCATTTATTCTAACACTTAATTATTTTTAATCCTATTTTATTTTCTATTTGCCATATCACTTCATTAATATATTGAATTAATAAATCAATTTTACAATTCCATTTTTAATATTTTTATTAAAATTATATTTTATTTCATTTATTATAACACTTAACTATTTTAAATCCTATTTTAATTTCTATTTACCGTATCTCTTTATTAATATATCGAACTTGAATAAGCAGCAAAAACAGGATCCAAGCTGTTTTCAGATTTGTACTACGAAAAACTGCTTTTCCAAAGTAGTAGTATAAAAGTTGAACCTCTTTTGTTCAACGCATAAGCAGGTTCAAAAAGTTGAACCAGTCGCACCCTTAGTCTCAACACATACCGGCACGTGAGTTGCATGGAAATCAAAGCTTTGCAGAAAATTTGCAGCCGGATTTAACGACACTGCAGGGACAATGGGTGCTGGAAAAGGAAGAGTAGCTTGAACTGGAGCCATAAAAGCTATATCCACAACTGCACACACAAAACAATATCATCAGAGGGGTGTCTAAAAAAGATTCCAGATATGAAAAGATTTAATAAAAAATGGAGGGTTATAATGGTAAGAGCTAATGATATTATTAGGATGAAGTTGATGGGTACTTGTTTGGACATTGAAAATGGAATGCGAAACATTTTGTGATTGCTGTCTGCAAATGTGTGGTATAAGGTCAAGACTAGTGAAGTGCCCGTATGTTGCTACAGTTTTATTTATACTAGTGCTCGTATGTTGCTACGGTTTTCATTTATACTTGAGTATAGAGTATAAAACACAGATATGTATGTTATGTTGGTTAGGTGGGTGTGAATATAGATTTGAAGCCAACAAGCATGGTTTGAATCCCCATTTATGCATAATTTTAGTTTTTTTACCATTTAAATGTGGGGGAGCGGGAAGAGGTGAATGGAAGGGAAGAGGTGACGATGGTGAAAAGTGTGTGCTTTATATAGTAGAGATATTTTAGCATGACATTCAAAAACAGACACATGATAAAAGTTGCAGGTGCATGAAATTTCAAATATCCTCAAAACCTAAGCTATATGAAATCAGGAAAAATTCGAAGTGCTAATCATAACTTCACTATATGAAATCAGGCATTTTAATTTGCAACAAAAACATAATATTAGAAGCTCTGGTGCCTTTTCTATCCTACTAAGACTTTCAAGAACCTCTAATGTTTTCAAGCTCACTACAAGCTCTACTTTCATCATATGATTTGCAAATGGCAAGTCTTCAACAGGGTATATATTGCAAGCTAAAGTGTGATATGATTAAAGCTAGCTTCCTGCTGATAGTTTCTCTATCCTTCTGGAACACAATGGAAACAGAACAAAATGACCTATAAGATATCAATGACAATTTAACTCGACCAAATGATTAGTTATGAAAAGAACAGACCTGACCGATCAGGATGATTGAAGCGACAAATAGAACCATATTTGCAGCTGTAAAAGCGCAAAAGAAAAAATCACAGATCCCTCCAAACTTATATGCATAAGTAAATTCGAATTAGCAACCCTGCTCATGAAGAAGGTACCTGCCTGTCTTCATATAAAACGAGCAATCCACTTCACCCTGCAATATGGGAGAAAATGTTAGACTGATGTTAGGGTTTTGGGTCAGTCCCTGTGTAGTTACCTGTATACCCTCTGTGTAATGGGCTTGACCCAATTACTTGGCTTATATATATGCACTCCCAACCCTGATTAGGGTAGGGTTTCCCACAGAAAATGTGTTGAGCAATACAAGCTATTTGGGTACAGCAAATGCGAAAGTACTAAACTAAAGCGATCTGTGAAGATACAGTAGCAAAGTAGCAGACGTACTTTGGTAGCAGACGTACTTTGGTAGATAGATTTTACCAAGTAGGAGTTACCAAGATATAACAATCTTTATTCACAAAAATCTGTTATACACCAAGTCTGGATGTTATGGCTAGAGATGGGATTGGGGAATTGGTGAGGGATTGGAGAGGGTGATCGATGGTTGGGTGCTGCTGGTGGAGGCGGCGCGTACTGTTCATGCGTGAACAGTACCAACAAGATGAACAGTGGAGGTGGATGAACAGTGGAGACGAATGAACAGTAACGGGATGAACAAACGGCTAGGGTTAGGGCGTTGGGGAGGCCGACCTCACGCCTTTGCCCACGGCCGGCAAGAGAGAAGGGATTTCTTTCTAATCTCTTCCTTACCTTCAATTGATACAATCCCTCTCCTTATATAGAGAGGGTACCTTGGACCCTATGCAATAGATCTAATCTTCTAATCTTATCTCTAACTACAACAACAACAAAGTCTTTTTGTCCCAAGCATATTGGGGTAGGCTAGAGATGAAACCCCATATGAAAACCTCAGAGCTCAACCCCCAAAGAAAAGAAAAGGGAGACAAAGGCAAAGGAGAACCGAAAAACGACGAAACGGGGAAACACATAAAAAGAGATAAAACCCACAAGAACCAGCAAGATCTAAAGGGGCACAAGAAAAGGTCAAACAATTAAGGAGGAAAAGCGAAACTACAAATCAGGGTTCTGGCACGTGAATTGCACACTTCCACCCCTTCCTATCCACGGCGAGCTCTTTATCAATATTCCACTCCTTCAGGTCCCTCTTCACAGCCTCTGTCCACGTCAAGGTTGGTCGACCTCTACCTCTCTTCACATTCTCGGGACGCCTAATTATTCCGATATGCATTGATGCCTCTTCAGGTCTTCGTTGGATATGTCCAAACCATCTCAAACGATGTTGCATAAGCTTCTCCTCAATTGGCGCCACTCCTCTCTCTCGTATATCATCATTCCGGACTCGATCTCTCCTTGTGTGGCCACATATCCAGCGCAACATACGCATCTCTGCCACACTTAGTTGTTGGACATGTCGTCTTTTAGTGGGCCAACATTCTGCTCCATACAACATAGCCGGTTGGATTGTTGTCCTGTAGAATTTGCCTTTTAGTTTGTGTGGCACCCGGGGGTTCGCATAAGACACCCGCAGCTTGCCGCCACTTCAACCATCCAGCTTTAATTCTATGACTGACATCCTCATCGATGTCTCCCTCCTTCTGAATCATTGATCCTAAGTAACGAAAAGTGTCTTTCTTGGGTACCACTTGCCCATCAAGATTAACATCGCCATCCTCATACCCCATGGCACTGAAATCACACTTCATATACTTTGTTTTAGACCTACTAAGCCTAAAACCTTTTGCTTCCAGCGTCTGCCTCCACAATTACAACTTTTGCGAAACACCACTCCTACTCTCCTCAATAAGTACCACATCATCGACAAAAAGCATACACCACGGTATATCTCCTTGTATGTCCCTTGTGCCCTCATCTATCACCAAAGCGAAAAGATAAGGGCTCAAAGCCGACCTTTGATGTAGTGCTATGTTAATTGGAAAGTCATTGGTGTCTCCATCACTTGTTCGGACACTTGTCACAACATTAGTGTACATATCTTTAATAAGATTAATGTACTTTGTTCATACTTTGTGTTTTTTCAAGGCCCACCACATTACACTCCTAGGTACTTTGTCATAAGCCTTCTCCAAGTCTATGAAGACCATATGCAAGTCTTTCTTTTATTCTCTGAATCTCTCCATAAGTTATCTTAGTAAGAAAATGGCCTCCAAAGTTGATCTCCCAGGCATGAAACCAAACTGATTTTGGGTCACGCTCGTCATCTTCCGCAGGCGGTGTTCAATGACTCTCTCTCATAGCTTCATTGTATGGCTCATGAGCTTAATTCCACGGTAATTAGTACAACTTTGAACATCTCTAACTATCCTTATCTAATCCCCCTTGGAGGGCCCATGGTTGTTGCTGCCGCAGCCCCTCCTTAGGGCCTGACACTACCCCCCCCCCCCCCCCGACAAGCAGCTCATCCTCGAGCTGCAGCATCCAACAAACGACCTAACCTATCACCGAAAAATAAACCTTTTACATCTCGGCTCATCTTTTAATTATTCTAGATATACTGCAACTGCAAGCATCATCCTGTGTCCCAAGGAAACGTTGTACAACAAAGAGGAGGGCGCGAGCTGGAACCACAGAGGTAAAGACACAACAACCTTCGGAGGCGGGCCCGTGGAGGCCGACATTGGTGTTGCCTACAGCAAGTGGATCCCGTGCAACGCAGCCCCTCATGGTCCCGCGGCCACCAGTGCGCAGAGGGTAGCGTGGCTGGAGCAGATGGTGGCGAGGCCAGCAGACCCCCTTGTACGAAGGAGAGTAGTTGAGGTAATTGTCCGGTCGCCTCAGATGAGGGCCAGCGTCAAATGGAGCGATGCAGAGGGGCGCCATGTCTTGCAGCCTCTTGTACGCGGAGGTGGACAGCCACTGCGTTGCTTGGCCACGCTGGTGCAGCTACGACTCCCCCGCAATGGAGCACCCCCAACATCTGCTTCACCCGCCGACGCGCTAGGAAACCGTGTGCTGCAACCTGCAGGTGGAAGGTAGCCGCCGTCTGTAGCGGAGCAACCACCCTCTCCTGGACATCGCTCTTGGGGTCAAGGGTAGCGGTGATGGCTGCCCCTGATGACGGGGGTGGAGTCGGCGACGAGGGCGTGGCAAACGTGGCAGCAAAAGCCACCACTGCTGCGAGGGAACCAAAGCGCTGCTGGCACATGATCTCGAACTGTGGCCACGTGACCTGACGCTCGTCGCGTTCCAGCCGCCAGAACCACGTATGTGTGTGGCCCATGAGGTGATACGATGACAGCCAGGCCTTGTCAGACTCTAGGGTGTGTTGGCTCCAGAACAATTGCTCGTAGTCGTTGAACCACTCCAGAGGGTCACCGTTGTCGTCGCAGATTGGGAAGGAGTGGGGAGCTGCGATCGCCAACATGGTAGCAGCAGCGAGGGTCGGCGCCAGGGGTTGGTACACCGGTCCTGATATGGTTGCCCCTGCCATTGTCAGCCATGCAGCTGGTGATGACGGCCCCAAGGGCGCAAAGCAACTCGTAGGCATCGTCGTAGGTGCCAGAGCGGCCGGCGACGGCTAGGCCGCTGTTGCTGGCATGCTACTGGAGAGCGCCATGATGATGGTGTTGAGCCACGCAAACAGATCGTCGAAGTATACCTAGTCAGGAACCCAAGGACCCATGAGAGCAGAGGCACGGCCGCAGGCCGCTCGTACTGCGTGACGTTGGTGTCGAGGTTCTAGTAGTAGAGGTAGCCGATGATGCCGTCGACGAGGCCGCGCCACGACCTGGGCAGCGACGAGTCTTCCGACGCGTACCGTGAGACTGTGCGCCCGGACCAGCCACTACCGCCCGACATCGGGTTCGATCGGGTCTAGGCAACCCGCAGTAGCGCCCACAGCATGGTGGGAGGTGGCGTCCCGGCGGCGCGGGTCAGAGGCTTCCCGACGGCGCGGAGGGTGACGCAACCTGCCGGCGTGGCGGTGTAGGCGGCGGCGACAGACCCAGATCGACGAGGCCTCTGGCGTGGAAGTGGCCTAGCGGGAGGCGTGGAGTGGGTTGCCGGGCTACACGCAAGGGATCGCGTGTCGGCGCTGGCGGGTCGGTTGTACGCACGATGGTTGAAGTGTGGTGGTGAGCGACAGCGTAGATGTGGCGGACGCACGACGTAGATGTGGTGGCGGCTACGTGTTGCGGACGAAGAGCGCAGGAAAAGACGCAGCGGAAGGGCAGTGGGAAAAAACTTGGCTCCCCGTAGTAGTGCGAGAGCGCCCGCATGAAGCGGCTCACCAGCACCCCGAACCCCCGCTCATGGAAAGGCACGAAGGTGACAATGTAGCCCGCAGGCGGCTCCTCATTTGTTATGGCTAGAGATGGGATTGGAGAATTGGTGAGGGATTGGAGAGGGCCAGCGGGGGTCGATGGTTGGGTGCTGCTAGTGGAGGCGGCGTGGAACTGTTCATGCGTGAACAGTACCCCACGGATGAACAGTGGAGGCAGATGACCAGTTCACCGTGAACAATAACGGGATGAACATTAAACGGCTAGGGTTAGGGGTTGAGGAGGCCGGTTGTAGAGCTTTGCCCACCGCCGGCAAGAGAGAAGGGATTTCCTTCTAATCTCTTACTTACCTTCAATTGATACAATCCCTCTCCTTATATAGAGAGGGTTCCTTGGAGTCAAGTAACTTGGACCCTAAGTAATAGATCTAATCTTCTAATCTTATCTCTAACTATCCTTGTCTAATCCCCCTTGGAGGGCCCATGGCTGCTGCTGTCACAGCCCCTCCGTGGGCCTCCTTAGGCCCTGACACTAGCTTTACATTTCTGCATATATTTTGCATTTTTGCAACATATTTACTAATGAGGTTTCCAAATAAAAGATGTGGATGAAACAGAAATTTACTGTATCTAGTGTTCTATCAAAGAAAAAAAGTTAACTGAAGTTTACTGCTCTAGCTAAACAACCATTTGGTAAATACATACTGGTCTTATTGGAAGCCCCTTTGCATTATGTGCCTCTGCTGGGGCAGTTGGAGCATGTGACTTTGCTGGAACAGAATCATCTGTCCCACCAATGTGCGCTGCTGCATCAGTTGTTGCTCTATATATGGTTTCCTTTGCAATCAAAGATGGTGTCTTAATATCTTCTGGCTTTGGGTGATTGAACTTGCAAACGGCACCAAATTTACATTTGCCTGTTTTTGCATAGAACTGAAATACAGGACAATCAAGAAATGAAGGACTGCCATGAGAGAAAAAATTGACAGCAATGGAAGATCTTACCGAACAAACGGGTTCAGAAGGCCTCACTGGTAAGATAGCGCTATCAGCGATTAGTGACTGTTGCATTTCAGCAAAGCAGAGCAATTGAGACTCTTAAGGATTAGAAAAATTAGCAATCTAGTGAATACATATAATTAACTTACTTCATTGTCTGTTCTTGTTCCTAATGCGTTCACCATTTCCTTTGGATGGTTGAACTTGCATTTAGATTTAAACTTACATCTACTACTCAATAAATACTGCAATGTTGGGAACAATGCTATGAATATATGGGTCAGACAGATTCTAGAACTAGAATATGATATGCTTACAGGACAATCTGGTTCCCCTGGTCGCTCAGGATAAGAATCCTCATCATTCAGGACCTGCAAAAGGAATTTAAGAAAGCCAGAAAGAGAATTAGTCGAGGATAACAAGACAGAAGGCACAGCTACATAATACTATAGATTATTTCAGAAGGCATCAAATATGAAAATGCAAATTAAAAGCCAGAAAATTTCAAAGAAATTGATACAGAAACAATATTACTGTGAAAGTGTAACTTTTCTTTTAGCTAGGTGTGTCCCGCATGAATTGTTGCTTTTTGTCAATGTTTATCAGCGCCTCAGCTGATCAAGTATTCGTTAAGCAATATATAATGGGAGCAACATCAAGAGTTGTTGCAGTGAGAGTAAAGTGCAGACACAGCTTCGTAGAGCAGATGCAAATGTGCAAGGAGTCACTTGCCCAGCATGATGAGGCTAGAATAAATTGGAAGACTCGAGTCACTTAGTTTGTCGAACCAAAGGTGGAAGACTCAAGTCACTTAGTTTGTCGAACCAAAGGTGGCAAAATGGCAATGGATGGCATGCTAATGGTGTTGAGCCAAAATGTCTGTGGCAGGACGGTGAGGGTGAAAAAACTGAGGCAAGTAGATGTACGCATGCTCGCTTCTCAAAAGAACAAAAATAATATAAGAAAATAGAGGGGAGATTGGATTTTCCTAGACTATTCCAGCCTCACCCTTTCTAGGTAGTCCCAACCCATACACTTACTCTGAAAAAGACATACTGACATAATCCAAGCCCTATCATTAGGGGTGGTAATGGATGATCCAAATGTTTCTTCACAATAAGTTAGGGCCCTTAATTAATTTTAGTTCAAAAAATAGGAATAGAGCCCGATCCTAATATGGTTCGATCCTTAAATTTTATAGTGTAAAATATAGAGCCCATTACCACCCCTACCTACCATCCACTCACCATAATTGGGAACACCGCTAGCAGCAGCAACATTATATCATCTTGCCAGCAGCAATCGAACATAGTGAGAGGGGGTATCAACAAACCCCGTAGGCCTATAACAACCCCTGCCACTGTCCCTATCTGGATCAAGCACCGCTGATGTCCCTCCCTGGCTCCCTCACACACACACACACACACACAATAATAATAATAACTAGCCTCCTAGGTGATGACTTAAGAACCATGATGCAAACAGTAAGATGGTATTCATAAAGTTAACTATCTTAAACACAACCTATATTAGCCATGGCGATAACTTAGCTGTACTAACACAGTGCAAAACTAGAGTTCCAATTTTCATGGAAATCGTTAGGGCTTGTTTCGATGCAGTATCCACCACAACCCACTTGTGTTTGGAGTGGATTGGGGGGACAAGGGTATCAAGAAAAGCAATTCAGAGAGGCATCATGGGCAAGAGATGTGAGAGGAGTCAAGATATATGCATGAGATGGGAGGACAAATGCACATCAGGAGTAAATTAGGACACTGTTAGGTACCCATCTGTCAATAATGAAATTAAAGAGAGTGTTGAACAGGTTACATGTACCCCTCCAAAAAAAGTGCAAGCACAGACACACCACACACTCCAGTGAGGAATATATGAATGTGATTTAAAACCACTATTATTCTATAGAACAGTGCATGAGAACCAAGGAAGAAAAGGAGAGGATGGAGAGGACGAATATGCATATGGCTGATTTCTTTTAACAATGTGGCATTCCATTCAATGCAGCAAATTCTCAGGTCTATGAGATTATGATGGAATCTGTTGGACAATACGGCCATGGGTACAAACCTCCTATCATGAATTAAGGGTGCCATTGCTTGAAAAGGCAATGAAGGAGATTTCAAAACCAAGGGATAAGCTAGAGGTTTCATGGAAGAAATATGGCTGCACCATAATGGTTGATGGATGGACATATAAGAAAAAAAGGTGTTGCACATTGTTTGGATCTTATGTTACAAGACATTCCAGGCATAAGAGAATTCAAAAGATGTGTTAACCAAGCCAAGTAAGTGACAAACTTCAGTTATAGGCATGGGAGGCTTCTCGATGCAATGAGGGAAAAGATTGGAGGAAGAGATCTAGTCAGGCCAGCAGACACTAGATTTGCCACTTCTGTTCTGACTTTGCAGAGTTTGTACAAGCATAAGGATGCTTTGCGTCAACTGTGTGTGAGGGGATTGGTCTAGGTCCAAATAGATAGCCACATAGGCAAGGAAGAGATCTTGTGACATTATTCTTGCTATGTAGTTTTGGTACCATGTGGAGGGTTGCATTAAAGCATCCCAACCTCTATTTGATTGCATTGAAGATTGCTGATGGAGATGAGAAGCCTACCATGCTAGAAAGAATGGCTAACATGGAACTTGCTAAGGAGAAGTTAACAAACTTTTTTCAAGCAGAAATAGATTATTGAAGACAATAGTGGACATCATAGAGACTAAATGGTTAGGTCCGATGGAGCCAAAGTTACATGGGGCTGCATTATTGTTGAATCCAAATAAGTTCTTCGACATCACGGGACACAATGTAGACCTTGCTTCTAGTCTCTGAATTCAATTCAATGATGTGCTTGAAAAGATGATTGTCGGTGAAGTTGATTTGCTTGAAATGATTATTAACCGAGTTGATGATTATGAGAAAATGAGGAGCTTTGGAAAGCAGTTGGTAGTGAAGCAACAAAAAAACAAAGAACCCTCGTAAATATCCTAAATCCTTTGTTTCATTCAGTTTTAACTAAGAAAATGCAAACTGGATACAAACTGAAATTGCAGTTGATTGGTGGGATGCTTTTGGTGGCTTTATAGAGAACTTCAAAATTTTGCAAGACGTATTCTTGTACTTTGCTGCTCGACCTCCGATTGTGAATGCAATTGGAGTATCTTTGAGTCTGTAAGACATTCACATTATCTACTTGCTGAATTTTTATTCTTCCCTTTCGTAGTTGGTTACTAAGTGAGTAATGATTTCTTTTGTAGATCCATACAAAAAAAGAACAGATTGGAGCACCAAAGATTGAATGATTTGGTTTATGTCCAAGACAAGAAGATAATGGAAAGGTTCAAAAAGAGACGTGTGGAAGGGAAAAAAACTGAATCCTTTGATCTTAGAAGAGTTCCAATGGGACAATGAACGGGTTCAAATGGTAATTAACAATGAAGAAGTTCATCCTGGAGATCATGACCTTTTCTGGTTCCATGTTGATGAAGCCATTGGTGTAACAACATCACTACATGGCCGCAATTTTCCTAGGATTACTAGAACCTATACTCGTCCAAATGGTGTTGCAGTTGCTGCTTCAACAAACACCACAACCACAATTTCAAAACAAGAACAAGTATTAGGAGATGAGGAAGAAGCTGAAATTGACTTTGTTGCTCCTGATGATCTACATGTTGAGGATGACTATGGCCATGCTCTAACTACAGAAGATGAATCTACTGCAACTGCAAGCGATGAATGATGAGAATGTGAGCAGCATAAATGAGATGGACTTCAATTTTTTTCTCGAATGAGCAGGAGGACTGCACCATTTTATAACTTAAGAAGAGAGGGTACATAGTCATTAGAAGACCAGAAAAGAAAAAAGAAAAGAAAATTATAAAAGAAAATAAAAACAGAAACACAAAACTCGTTTGGTTGCGGGACAGCCAGGACAGGGACGTCCTCTGGCGTCCTCTCTCGTCCCTCCAATTTTGAGGAACAACTGGGGACAACACTGGGATAATCCTGTCCCAAGTCCCAACCCTTGACTCTGAACCAAACAACCTTATTTGAGGGATCGTCCCATCCCGTACCGTCCTATCATTGCAACCAAACGCACCCTAAGAACTCCTTACGGAGGCCAGAAACAAACATACATAAACTGGTCCATAGGAACACAACCGTCAACCAGGCGAGACAAAGACGTCTCCAACTCTCAAATAGCAGGGAGAGGGGCTGCGATTTTGATAAGGCCTTACAGACTTAGTATGCCATATTTATCAGTTATTCAATTTATCAGCATATATAGTTGCTTGCTACTTACTGGACCTATATTTTAGTTGCTAGTATTTGATATATCATATATGTTGCATACTTGCTGCTGGACAAATGGGCGGCTACGTGTCTAGGCACCCGGCTGGCGCCTCGCCTCGCCGTGGTGCCGTGATAACCATGAGTGATATACGTCCCTCTACCCCCTTCCTTGACCTCATTGGCCCTGAAACTTCATGAGTATGGTTTAACGCTTCAATGCAGGAATTGAAGCTAGCTACATGTGTTTTCATCTTCTGTTTGTGTGGCTACATTGCTAACAGTAATAAAAGCATGGTTTTGGAAATAACATAGATAATCACATAAAGGTGTGTATAAAAAATTAAAAAAATAAACACACTACAAGTAAAATTTTAAATAATAAGATGTATAGATAGCTACAAATAATAATGGCATTATGACAGATAGTCACCTCTTTCCAGTTTGGAACCCCACCCTCTGGAACCCATTGTGGATGGTCAAATTTGCAAGTCTCTCCATACTTACAGGTTCCAGTGCTCATATAGAAGGCACAGTCCTTTTGCCCCGGTCGTTGTGGATATATAGGAAGGCTGCTTTCAAGCCTAGGGCGTTTAGCCATAGTAATTGATGAATATAAAGTCTCACTCTGGCCAACAGTACTATGACTTCCCATACAAGATTGGTGGTACTGATAGAGAACTATAGTATGTATACAAAAGAACTTTATAAGCCAGCTGTATTAGGTAAACATATACTGAAAATAATAATAATGTACTAAAATGAATGAAAGCACAGTTATCAAACAAAAGAGTACTACTAGAATAAGGGAAAATCCTAGCTCTAATGCTGTCTGAGAACCTCTTAGTACTACTCACTCGAGAAGAACTGCAACAGTATAACTTTCAATAGAGTGGCAAGAATGAAGTGCATTTACAGTTCGTAGCTAACCTCAAAATTGACTTTAATTTATTGGTAGAAACACAGTGAGAGTATTTTTACATTCAAAATCAGATGACCAAAGGTCTAAACTCCAAGTTTTCTGTTTTCTGGTACAGCTACTCCCCACTAATTACCAAGACTCTTCCCTGTTCGAATATTATTGCTACCATTTTTTATCCTCTGGCCCTTCATTGCTAAGCTCATTCACTAAAAGTGCTCCACGAAATGGTCCAAGTCTACAATCTGCATTGCATCTATCAAAATACCAAACAAGACAACAACTGAGGACGAGGTTATGATACATGCCTATATAACTTGAAGACAATACCACTATCGATGCTTGATTGTGCAATTTATGTCCTTAATTATTCTCTGTGGTGTCTCAATTTAAGTTTTATATAGCCATACTATTCCACACAGCGTAATAAAATTGTGCACAAATTTACAAATATCCAAGATAGCTATATCAGTACAAGCTCCATTAACAATAGCAACACCCAACATAAGCTCCGAGTCCCACAGCCAATTGATCTTCATACTACTAGTTTCAGACAAACAATCGGCCAAACGTCCATACACTATGGCAACCACGACCAGGATTCCAGGAAACAAATCACCCATGCATCGGCTAAGATACGGCAGCATTGTCTGATGAACACACGAGGAAACTCCTCATACCAACCAAAACAGGAAAAGGACCGCTCTCACCTTCCGCGAGTCGTCTCGCGCCGAGATGCGATTCGGCAGAGGATGGATGAGACCGTGGGGTGCCGGTGTAACGGGTCGCGACGAGGTCGACATCAAAGTCCGAGTAAGGCGGCAGCGGCGGCGGCGCACCGTCGCCGCCTGGGAAGGCTCCACGGTAGTACGGGTTGTAAGGGTCCGACATCGTCGGCTCCTCGGCGGCTAGGGTTTCAGCACGCGGTAAGCTGGGGAGGAAGCTTATCAGACCGGCATGCGTAGTGATGGTGAAATTATGTATCTATCAGACCGGGCAAGGGAAAATTTGCTATTTTAGCCCTTTTAACGTGGGCTCTATGCTGTGACTCTCTGTCTATGGCTTATGGGACCATCAGTGTCTATGATTTACGGGTCAGGTGCTAAAATAGAGAAGTCCACAACTAAGAGTGACAAAATAGCAAATTCCCCACCGGCAAGAGTAGTATGGTGTAGATGCGTTGCAACGGAGCACAAACTATTTGTTAAATACTTACTAGTCGGTTGTCTGTACGTTGCGACGGCTTACAACAATACTCATGTAAACTATTCACCAAAAAATTAAGATTTTTTATTGATTGTCCCCGCTCTCTGTATAATATTTTTTTGATTTGGCTAACTGATGTTATTGTTTACTCCATCCAATATGTCTTGGTACAATACGGTCAAATGAAGTGAGCGATTAGAAGAGAGTTCACAACGACTGACTGAACGAACAGGATTATAAAATGATATAATTCTACCATACAGAGACCAAACAATAGAAAGTTTGTGAGCTCAAATTTCTAAAATAAGTCACATGAACTCGAACTTATAAAAAAGATAGATCAAAATATGGAGTGATTGTTAGTCAGGCATCAATAAAAATTGGATGCGCTCCATATAAATTATGCTACTTCGTAGCAATTACTAACGTTTAAAACCAACAAATAACTTTTCATTTTACTATTAGTGTGACAAATCATTGTTGCTCCATCCAATTCAGCAACCTCAAACACCATTGAGTCCATTGCGCCAATGTGGTCTCAGAAACGACCTAATGCTTGCAAGAGCCAAGAACGCCGTGTCGTGCTTGGATTGTAGCCTCGACCCATAGTGCTGGCCCGGCCCGACACGATTATATATTTTTATTTTACAAAAAAATGTGTATATATATACAATTTATATTTAATATTAAAAACATCGGAACATGATGCTCTACTGGTTAGATAGCTTCACTTAGTGTCTCTCGCCCTGGCATGGGTTCGAACTCCACCTCCTGCACCGTTTTTTAACATTTTACGTTGATTTAATCAAATGGGTCGACGGGCCTAACGGGCTGGCCCGGCACAGTCAGCAGGTCGGCATGACGTGTCTGGACCAAAGTTGTGGCCCGCGGGCGTCTGGTCCATGCCGGGCCGTCTTTTGGCCATCTAAAGGCGTGCATCGGGTTAATTTAAAATAGCTGTGAGGGGTTATTTGTAAAAAACAACGTGAAACGATCGTTAAAACTGGTGCTTTAAGTATAGTATAGATTATATGTGTACATTTATTTTCTTAAAGTGGTGTAATGGACTGGTTACCTCATTTATACCGTTAAATTTCTAGGCATAAGAACCTATAAAATATTAGTCATTAGGATTACAAAAAATTACCCTTTATAAATATCGGCAATAAGAACATGTGTCTCCCGCGCGAGGGTGGCCTTGGGTGAGCCGTGACTGCGTCTCACGTCTGAGGTTGGCCTCGGGCGAGGCGTGACTACGTCTCCCGCCCAAGGTCTTCTGCCCGAGGTGACTTCGTCTCCTACCCGAGGGTGACCTCGGGCGAGGCGTGACTGCGTCTCCCGCCCGAGGGTTGTCTTAGACGAGCCATGACTGCGTCTCTCGCCCAAGGTTAGCCTCAGGTGAGGCGGTGAGGCATGATTGTGTGTCCCGCCCGAGGGTGGCCTCGCGTGAAGCGTGAATGCCTTGGGCGAGCTGGGACTGCGAGGTTGCCTTAGACGAGTTGTGACTGCGTCTCCCGCTCGGGGTTAGCCTCAAGCGAGTGGTGACTGCGTCTTCCGCCTTGGGCGAGCTATAAGTGCATCTCCCGACCTCGGGCGAGTCGTGACTGCGTCTCCAGCCCGAAGGCGGCCTCGTACGAGTCGTGACTGTGTTCTCCCACCCAAGGCGGCCTCTGGCAAGGTGTAATTGCGTCTCCCGCCCGAGGTTGGCCTCAGGTGAGTCGCGACTGCGTCTCCGTTCAGGGTTGGCTTCGGGCGAGGCGTGACTGCGTAAATCTATATGGACCGAGTAAAAAGGTCTAGGCACTTAATCAATTGTTTTGTGTGCTAATCATATTTGTCTAAGTGCCAGGGACTTTATGAAGTCAAGTCAAAAGGAGCTAAAGAGAATAAGAAAGAAAAGGAAAAGGTGTGCTAAACTCACCGGACGGTTTGGTGCCACCCATTGGATGGTTCGGTGCCACTCACCGGACAGTCCGGTGCACGGTCCGGCCAACTGCCTGCTCTCGGGAATTCTAGTCTGCATCGGCTATAATTCACCGGACCGTCCGCGCGAAGCGCGGGACAATCCGGTGTGCTAGCCGCCAACGGCTAGCTGCCACGTCGACCGAGGGGCAACAGTCAAGTGGTGCACCGGACAGTCCGGTGCCCCCGGAACATGAAACCAGTCAATCACGCGATTCTTTGCCCGCGCACTGTTCACTATCCGGTGTGCACCAGACAGTCCGATGCACCCGTAGACAGAAGGCAACTAGAGCCTACCAAATGGAGCTCCAACGACTCCTAGGTCGCTTGGAGCTATAAAAGGGACCACTAGGCGCATGAAGCTCTGCACCAAGCACCCATTGGACATTCTACAACGTCGAGACTTCGCAATCATGCCATTGTTTCATTGAGATGGAGATTTGAGCGCTTCTTTGAGCTGTGACTCTGTTGTGTTGTTTTCGTGTGCTCTTTTCTTAACTTGTGTGCGTGTTGTTGCTGCAACTTAAGTTCTTGTGTGTGTTTCTACTCACCCTTACTTTGTGCTCATTTGAGATCAATTGTATAAGGCGTGAGAGACTCTAAATTGTGGAGATTCCTCACAACGAAATATTATTGAGATAAAGAGAAAATCGTGGTATAAGTTGATCTTTGGATCACTTGAAAGGTGTTGAGTGCAACCCTCGTCCATTGGGTCACCACAACGTGGAGTAGACAAGTATTATATACTTGTCGAACCACGGTGTCGGGGACCGTAATTAGGGGTACCCCCAAGGCTCCTAATCTCAGCTGGTAACCCCCATCAGCACAAAGCTGCAAAGGCCTGATGGGCGCAATTTCGGTCAAAGCTCTGTCCACTCAAGGGACACGATCTCGCCTCACCCGAGCCCAGCCTCGGGCAGGAACGGAAGACCAAGGCAGATTTGCGCCTTGCCCGAGGGTCTCCTCAAGCAACGGACGCACCTTCGACTCGCCCGAGGCCCAGCTCGGGCAGGCTTCACGGAGAAGCAACCTTGGCCAGATCGCCTCGTCAGCCGACCGGATTGCAGGAGCATTTAATGCAAGGATCGCCTGACACCTTATCCTGACGCGCGCTTCCCAGTCGACAAGGCCGAAGTGACCGCAGTCACTTCGCCCCTCCACTGACTGATCTGACAGGAAAACAGCGCCGCCTGCGCTGCTCCGACTGCTGTGCCACCCGCCAAGGTGAGGCTGACAGCAGCCAAGTCCAGCCTCGGGCGCCATAGGAATCTCCGCCTCGCCCGACCCCAGGGCTCGAGCTCAACCTCGACTCCGGAAGACGGTCTCCGCCTCGCCCGACCCTAGGGCTCGGACTCGACCTCGACCTCCGGACAACGGTCTCCGCCTCGCCCGACCCCCGGGCTCGGACTCAGCCTCGTTCTCGGAAAATGGTCTCCGCCTCGCCCGACCCCAGGGCTCGGACTCGACCTCGACCTCCGGACAACGGTCTCCGCCTCGCCCGACCCCCAGGCTCGGACTCGACCTCGACCTCCGGACGACGGTCTCCACCTCGCCCGACCCCCGGGCTTGGACTCAACCTCGACCTCGGGACGACGGTCTCCGCCACGCCCGACCCCCGGGCACAGACTCAACCTCGACCTCGGAGGAGCCACCACCTCGCTCGGGCCGACCACGCCACAAGGGGGGCCATCATTACCCTATCCCTAGCTAGCCCAGGCTAGCCTAGGCTACGGGGAACAAGATCGGCGTCCCATCTGGCTCGCCCCGGTAAAACAAGTAATGATGGCGCCCCACGTGCTCTATGACAACGGCGGTTCTCAGCCCCTTACGGAAGCAAGGAGACGTCAGCAAGGATCCGACAGCCCCGACAGCTGTGCTTCTACAGGGCTCAAGCGCTCCTCCGATGGCCACGACGCCACATGAACAGGGCTCCAACACCTCTCCGACAGCCATGTCGGCATGTACATAGGGCTCTGGCTCCTCTCTGCTAGACACGTTAGCACTCTGCTACACCCCCCGTTGTACACCTGGACCCTCTCCTTACGTCTATAAAAGGAAGGTCCAGGGCCCTCGTACGAGAAGGTGGTCGCGCGGGAGAACGGGCTGACGCGCAGTCTCACGCCCTCTCTCTCTCTCTCCCTCGCGAACGCTTGTAACCCCCTACTGCAAGCGCATCCGCCCTGGGCGCAGGACAACACGAGGCCGCGGGTTTCCCTTACTGTTTCCCCCCTTGTGTCTCCGTCTCGCGTCGACCCATCTGGGCTGAGACACGCAGCGACAATTTACTCGTCGGTCCAGGGACCCCCGGGGTCGAAACGCCGACAGTTGGCGCGCCAGGTAGGGGCCTGCTGCGTGTTGACGAACAACTTCCCGTCAAGCTCCAGATGGGGAGTCTCCAGCAACCTCTCCAACCCGGGACGAAGCTCCGTTTCGGGAGTCTCGAGTTCATGTCCCTCGACGGCAGCTACGACATGATACTCCTTCCTCCGTCGCGCGACAACGACAATGACGGCCGTCAGCCCGCCCGCCGGCGACAGAATCGACGACGTCTTCCCCGCATGGCGGAAAAACAGCATCCGAGTCTGTCCCGTCACCTTCCTCGTCGACGGGGGAGGAGGCGGGGCAGTCATGGCCAAGCAGGAAGCGGCACCTCATCGGTTGTCGAGCGAGTCAACGATGCCGGCGCCCCAGCGAGGGACACGCCGGGCGTTGACCTCGTGTCTGAGACGAAGATGAGCGTCGTTTCCCCGCAACACGCCAACCCCAAGCATACGACGGGCGACGCCAGCACGCTCGCGAAGGACTTGCTGAGTGTTAGCCTTGTACCTGAGGTAACGGTGCAGTCCGTCCCCGACGCGACTTCGTCACCGTCCGTCGATCAAGAGGTACCATCCATTTCACATCCTGTGCCTTTTAGATTCAGCTTCGACCCACCAAGCGATCCCGCTTCGGTGGACGCTTTCATAAAGGCATATCCAAACCTTCCGGGGTACCATATGTGGTCAACCTGGGACCGATTGACGGTCGTCTCGACCTATGGGCCCCCGGGTTCCGAGGAAGACGACGAGCCCAACTCTGGTTGGGATTTCTCCGGGCTCGATAACCCCAGTGCCATGCGGGACTTCATGACTGCATGTGACTACTGCCTCTCCGATTGCTCCGATGATAGCCACAGCCTCGGCGACGAGGACTGTGGCCCAAGTCACGAATGTTTCCACGTCGATCTAGAGGATCTCGATGAAGGCAACCACCTTGGTATGCCGGAGGACGGCGATCCCTCTAGGCCTGCGCCTCGCGTTGACATCCTTCGGGAGCTAGCTGTGGTCCCAGTCCCTGCGGGGGGTCAGGACACACAGCTCGAGCAAATCCGCGAGATGCAGGCCAGACTTGACGAGGAAGCAGGACAACTTGTGCATCTCCGGAGAAGCGCGTCATCTGGCCCAGGACGTCTAGCACCGCATCGCCGACGATGCCAGGGCAAGGCTGCCCCTGGCTTCCAGTGGGGTCGGCCAGAACCTGGCAGTAGCGGCATGACTACTCCGAGCGATGCCGGAACCATCCACCACTGAGGGCGGCGTATCCAGAGAGAGCTCAAGAATCTCCTGGAGGATGTCGCGGTCCGACGGACCGAAAGCTCTGCCTCCCGAAGGCAGGGATACCCCCCAGAGCATCGCGCCGCGACTTCCCGATTCATGCGGGAAGCCTCGGTCCACACCGGACGCACGCGGGACACAGCGCCTGCGGCCCCGGGCTGCCTCGGCAACGAGCACCATCGCCGCGACCGTTGAGCCCACCTCGACGAGAGGGCACGCCGAGGCTACCACCCCAGGCGTGGGGGACGCTACGACAGCGAGGAGGATCGGAGCCCTTCGCCCGAACCACCCGGTCCGCAAGCTTTCAGCCGGGCCATACGACGGGCACCGTTCCCGACCCGGTTCCGGGCCCCGACTACCATCACCAAGTACTCGGGGGAGACGAGGCCGGAACTGTGGCTCGCGGACTACCGGCTGGCCTGCCAGCTGGGTGGAACGGATGATGACAACCTCATCATCCGCAACCTCCCCCTGTTCCTCTCCGACGCCGCCCGAGCCTGGCTGGAGCATCTGCCTCCTGCGCAGATCTCCAACTGGGACGACCTGGTCAAAGCCTTCGTCGGCAACTTCCAGGGCACATACGTGTGCCCTGGGAACTCCTAGGATCTCCGAAGTTGTCGCCAGCAGCCGAGAGAATCCCTGCGGGACTACATCCGGCGATTCTCGAAGCAGCGCACTGAGCTACCCAACATCACCGACTCAGATGTCATCGGCGCGTTCCTCGCCGACACCACTTGCCGTGACCTAGTGAGCAAGCTGGGTCGCAAGACTCCCACCAGGGCAAGCGAGCTGATGGACATCGCCACCAAGTTCGCCTCTGGCCAAGAGGCGGTCGAGGCCATCTTCCGGAAGGACAAGCAGCCTCAGGGGCGCCAGCCGGATGACGTCCCTGAGGTGTCCGCTCAACGCGGCACGAGGAAGAAGGGCAAGAAGAAGTTGCAAGCGAAACGCGACACCGCCGACGCAGACCTTGTCGCCGCCGCCGAGCACAAGAACCCTCGGAAGCCTCCCGGAGGCACCAACTTGTTCGACAAGATGCTCAAGGAGTCGTGCCCCTATCATCAGGGTCCCGTAAAGCACACCCTTGAGGATTGCGTCATGCTTCGGCGCTACTTCCACAAGGCCGGGCCACCGGCGGAAGGTGGCAGGGCCCCCGACAACGACAAGAAGGAAGCCCACAAGGCAGAGGAGTTCCCCGAGGTCCATGACTGCTTCATGATCTACGGTGGGCAAGTGGCGAACGCCTTGGCTCGGCACCACAAGCAAGAGCGCCGGGAGGTCTGCTTGGTGAAGGTGGCGGCGCCAGTCTACCTAGACTGGTCCGAGAAGCCCATCACCTTCGACCAAGGCGACCACCCCGACCGCGTGCCGAGCCCGGGGAAGTACCCGCTCGTTGTTGATCCCGTCATCGGCAACGTCAGGCTTACCAAGGTCCTCGTGGACGAAGGCAGCAGCCTCAACATCATCTACGCCGACACCCTCGGGCTCCTGCAGATCGATCTGTCCTCGATCCGGGCCGGTGCGACGCCCTTTCACGGGATCATTCCCGAGAAGCGCGTCTAGCCCCTTGGATAACTCGATCTGCCCGTCTGCTTCGGGACTCCCTCCAACTTCCGAAAGGAAACCCTCACATTTGAGGTGGTCAGGTTCCGAGGAACCTACCACGCAATGCTGGGGAGACCATGCTACGCCAAGTTTATGGCCGTCCCCAACTACACCTACCTCAAGCTCAAGATGTCGGGCCCCAACGGGGTCATCACCGTCGGCCCCACGTACCGACACGCGTACGAATGTGACATGGAGTGCGTGGAGTACGTTGTGGCCCTCGCTGAATCTGAGGCCCTCATCGCCGACATGGAGAGCCTCCCCAAGGAGGTTCCAGATGCGAAGCGCCACGCCGGCAACTTCGAACCAGCAGAGGCGGTTAAGTCCATCCCTCTCGACCCCAGCAACGGCACCTCCAAGCAGATCCAGACCGGCTCCGAGCTCGACCCCAAATAGGAAGCAGTGCTCGTCGACTTTCTCCGCGCGAATGCCGAGGTTTTTGCGTGGAGTCCCTCGGGCATGCCTGACATATCGAGGGAAGTCGCCGAGCACTCACTGGATATCCGAGCTGGAGCCCGACCCGTGAAGCAGCCTCTGCGCCGATTCGACGAAGAAAAGCACAGAGCCATAGGCGAGGAGATCCACAAGCTGATGGATGCTGGGTTCATCAAAGAGGTATTCCATCCCGAATGGCCCGCCAACCCTGTGCTTGTGAAAAGAAAGGTGGGAAATGGTAGATGTGTGTAGACTACACTGGTCTAAACAAAGCATGTCCGAAGGTTCCCTACCCTCTGCCTCGTATCGATCAAATCGTGGATTCCACTTCTGGATGCGAAACCCTGTCGTTCCTCGATGCCTACTCAAGGTATCACCAAATCAGGATGAAAGAGTCCGACCAGCTCGCGACTTCTTTCATCACACCTTTTGGCATGTACTGCTACATTACTATGCCATTTGGTTTGAGGAATGCGGGTGCGACATACCAAAGGTGCATGAACCACGTGTTCGGGGAGCACATTGGTCGAACGGTCGAGGCTTACGTCGATGACATCGTAGTCAAGACGAGGAAAGCCTCCGACCTCCTCTCTGACCTTGAAACGACATTCAAGTGTCTCAAAGCTAAAGGCGTAAAACTCAATCCCGAGAAGTGTGTCTTCAGAGTCCCCCGAGGCATGCTCCTGGGGTTCATTGTCTCCGAGCGGGGCATCGAGGCCAACCCGGAGAAAATCGCGGCCATCACCAACATGGGGCCCATCAAGGACTTGAAAGGAGTATAGAGGGTCATGGGATGCCTTGCGGCTCTGAGCCGCTTCATCTCGCGCCTCGGTGAAAGAGGCCTACCCCTGTATCGCCTCTTAAGGAAGACCGAGCGCTTCACTTGGACCCCTGAGGCCGAGGAAGCCCTCGGGAACTTGAAGGCGCTCCTTACAAGCGCGCCCATCTTGGTGCCCCCGCTGCCAGAGAAGCCCTCTTGATCTACGTCGCCGCCACCACTCAGGTGGTCAGCGCCGCGATCGTGGTCGAGAGACGAGAAGAAGGGCACGCATTGCCCGTCCAGAGGCTGGTCTACTTCATCAGTGAGGTACTGTCCGAGACCAAAATCCGCTACCCACAAATTCAGAAGCTGCTGTACGCGGTAATTCTGACACGGCGAAAGTTGTGTCACTACTTCGAGTCTCATCCAGTGACTGTGGTGTCATCCTTCCCCCTAGGGGAGATCATCCAGTGCCGAGAGGCCTCGGGTAGGATTGCAAAGTGGGCGGTGGAGATCATGGGCGAGACAATCTTGCTCGCCCCTCGGAAGGCCATCAAGTCCCAAGTCTTGGCGGACTTTGTGGCTGAATGGGTCGACACCCAGCTTCCAACAGCTCTGATCCAGCCGGAACTCTGGACCATGTTTTTCGATGAGTCGCTGATGAAAACAGGAGCGGGCGCGGGCCTGCTCTTCATCTCACCCCTCGGGAAGCACCTCCGCTACGTGCTACGCCTCCATTTCCCGGCGTCCAACAACGTGGCCGAGTATGAGGCTCTGGTTAACGGGTTACACATCGCCATCGAGCTAGGGGTCCGGCGCCTCGATGCTCGTGGCGACTCGCAGCTTGTCATCGACCAAGTCATGAAGAACTCCCACTGCCACGACCCGAAGATGGAAGCCTACTGCGACGAGGTTCGGCGCCTGGAGGACAAGTTCTATGGGCTCGAGCTCAACCACGTCGCCCGACGATACAACGAGACTGCAGACGAGCTAGCTAAGATAGCCTTGGTGCGAACAACGGTTCCTCCGGATGTCTTCTCCCGAGACCTACATCAACCCTCCATCAAGACCGACGACACGCCTGAGCCCGAGAGGGCCTCGGCTCAGCCCGAGGCGCCCTCGGCTCAGCCCGAGGCGCCCTCAGCTCAGCCCGAGGCACCCTCGGCCCCTGAGGGTGAGGCACTGCGCGTCGAGGAAGAGCGGAATGGGGCCACGCCTAATCGAAACTGGCAGACCCCATACCTGCAATATCTCCACCGAGGAGAGCTACCCCTCGACAGAGCCGAAGCTCGACGACTGGCGCGGCGCGCCAGGTCGTTCGTCTTGCTGGGTGACGGAAAGGAGCTCTACCACCGCAGCCCCTCAGGCATCCTCCAACGATGCATATCCATCGCCGAAGGTCAGGAGTTATTGCAAGAAATACACTCGGGGGCTTGCGGTCATCACGCAGCACCTCGAGCCCTCGTGGGAAACGCCTTCCGACAAGGTTTCTACTGGCCAACCGCGGTGGCCGACGCCACTAGGATTGTACGCACCTGCCAAGGGTGTCAATTCTATGCAAGGCAAACGCACATGCCCGCTCAAGCCTTGCAGACAATACCCATCACCTGGCCGTTTGCTGTGTGGGGTCTGTACTCGTCGGTCCCTTGCAGAAGGCACCCGGGGGCTTCACGCACCTGCTGGTCGCCATTGACAAATTCTCCAAGTGGATCGAGGTCCGACTCCTAAACAGCATCAGGTCCGAACAGGCGGTGGCGTTCTTCACCAACATCATCCATCGCTTCGAGGTCCCGAACTCCATCATCACTGACAACGGCACCCAGTTCACAGGCAGAAAGTTCCTGGACTTCTATGAGAACCACCACATCCGGGTGGACTGGGCCGCCGTAGCTCACCCCATGACGAATGGGCAAGTAGAGCGTGCCAACAGCATGATTCTATAGGGGCTCAAGCCGAGGATCTACAACGACCTCAACAAGTTCGACAGACGGTGGATGAAGGAACTCCCCTCAGTGGTCTGGAGTCTAAGGACGACGCCAAGCCGAGCCACGGGCTTCACGTCGTTTTTTCTAGTCTATGGGGCCGAGGCTATCTTGCCCACAGACTTAGAATACGGCTCCCCGAGGACGAGGGCTTACGACGCCCGAAGCAACCATACAAACCGAGAAGACTCACTTGACCAGCTGGAAGAGGCTCGGGACATGACCTTGCTACACTCGGCGCGGTATGAGCAGTCCCTGCGACGCTACCACGCTCGAGGGGTTCGGTCCCGAGACCTCCAGGTGGGCGACTTGGTGCTTCGGCTACGACAAGACGCCCGAGGGCGACACAAGCTCACGCCTCCCTGGGAAGGGCCGTTCATCATCGCCAAGATTCTGAAGCCTGGAACATACAAGCTGGCCAGCAGTCAAGGCGAGGTCTACAGCAACGCTTGGAACATCCGACAGCTACGTCGCTTCTACCCTTAAGATGTTTTCAAGTCGTTCATGTACCTCGTTTACATACATAAGCAAAGTCTAACCTTCAAGGAAGGGTCAGCCTTGCCTCGGCAACGCCCGACCCTCCCTTGGTGGCTAGAAGGGGGGAACCCCCTCTACGTCAAAATTTTCCTCGGAAAAAAGTCTTCCACCAAAATGACTTTCGTGTCTCCCGGCTATGTCAGTAACAGAACCCCGAGAAACGAATAAGAGTGCATGTAAGCGGCAAGGCCGACCGAGCCGAGGGACTCCTACGCCTCCGGGATACGGATACCTCACTCGTCACCTACCGTGAAAAATAACTCTTACTTGGGTAAGCGATCCTGCTACTGACGAACAAGTCCGGGTACGCAAAACAGGAAGAAAAAGACACAACTTTATATCATGACGACAGAGTGTTCAGGCCTCGGCGGCCGCGAAAGACACACACGTGTTCAAAACAAACTGCTCCGGCAGAATCAAGCATCGCCCGAGGGAGGAGCGGCACCCTCGGCTTCATCTCCGACCTCAGCGCCGTCTCCACCCTCGGCAAGATCCGCCCCGGCCTCGGACGGCGGCGCAGGCGGAAGGATCTCCACCTCGAAGGTGGACGCCAGCACCGCGCTCGGGCCCGCGGCGGCCGCGTCAAGCCTCTGAACTTCGGCCAGGGCAGCTTCGTCTTTGTCGGGAAGGCAATACCCCTCGCTGACCCGCTCCAGATCCACATCATAGTGGGAAGCGAGCACGGTGAAGGCCCGCCTAACACCGTGATGCAGCGCCTCGCAGAGTCTGCCGCGCGCGTGGTCGCCAAAGGCCTGCAGGCGACTCTGAGGGGAGCTTCCCGAGGGGACGTCGTCAAGGCCAAAGATCTGGCAAAAGGCCGAGATAGCCTCGGACATGGCCGCCCGGTCGGCCTCCTTCTGCTCAGCCGCCTGGGCAAGTGCCTTGGCGGACTCGCTGAGGGCAAACTCGAGCAATGCAAACAGCCAAAGCAGAAGTCTTCAAACGCAAGTTGAAGAGTGAAGCTGAATCAAAACCTCAAAACAGCCAAGACATACCTTCCGCCCGGATACGCTGCTCCAAGGCTGCGGCTTGGGCGGACTGAGCAGACCCGATGGCCACGGCCAGGTCCGCCGCAACGGCTCCGGCCCGAGCGGACGCCTCGACTAGCTGGCCTCCAAGGGCCTCAGCCCGGCTTTCAGCCTCGGCGGCCCAGCCCCGAGATTGATCCCGCTCACCGATGACCTGGCTAAGCTCCAACTGCCACCGCTGCGCCTCTGCGCGTGCCGCCGCTGCCTCTGCCCCCAGCTCGTCACGGAGCAAACGAAGGTCCGCCGCCTCGGCGCTCCGTTGGGAGAGGCGCTCGGTAGCCTCGGCAAGCGCGGTCCTCAGAAACCACAGTGAACCCCAGATGTCGGCCTCGCGGTGAATGAACGATGACTTGGCGGCGCTCAGATCCGTTAGATCCTGAGGAAGGGAAGCGGGGCGTCACGAAGAATGCCTTGATCACGTAAAAGGTATGCCTAAAATCCTTACCTGGAGGATCCTGGGAACGTCCCTAGAAAGGACCTCCAGGGTCGACCGAAGCGACCCCACAGTTGCCTCGGCACGCTCACAAAGCTCGTCCCAAGACCGCTCCTCTCGCTCGTCGTCAAGAACGAAGAGGGGTTTCGAAGCACCACGGGCCCAGAACCGGAGCGGCTGACGCCGCTCGCTGGGACTGCGCCGTGCGAGGATGAGGTCGCCGCTCCCCAGGACGGGCCGCGGTTCTGCGCCCTGAAAGGGAATTAGGCTTACACCTAGTTCCTAAATAATTTTGGTGGTTGAATTACCCAACACAAATATTGGACTAACTAGTTTGCTCTAGTGTGTAAGTTATACAGGTGCAAAAGGTTCACACATAGCCAATAAAAAGACCAAGTATTGGGTTCAAATAAAGGAGCAAGGGTCAACCGAAGGCACCTCTGGTCTGGCACACCGGACTGTCCGGTGTGCCACCGGACATGTCCGGTGCACCAGTGGACTCCGACTTCAAACTCTTCACTCTCGGGAATTTCCAAAGGCCACTCCGCTATAATTCACCGGACTGTCCGGTGCTCCAAGGAAGAGCGGCCTCAGGAACTCGCCAGCCTCGGGTTTTCACTTCGGCTGCTCCGCTAAAATTCACCGGACTGTCCGGTGTACACCGGACTGTCCGGTGTAACAGTGGGGCAACGGCTATATCGGCGCCAACGGCTACCTGCAGCGCATTTATTGCGCGCCAGCGCGCGCAGAGGTCAGGCACGCCCATGCTGGCGCACCGGACATTCTATAGTACCTGTCCGGTGCGCCACCGGACATCCAGGCGGGCCCAGAAGACAGAGCTCCAACGGTCGACCCAACGGCTTTTTGGTGACGTGGCTGTCGCACCGGACATGTCCGGTGTGCACCGGACTGTCCGGTGCGCCATCGAACAGACAGCTCCACCAAACGGCTAGTTTGGTGGTTGGGGCTATAAATACCCCCAACCACCCACCATTCATGACATCCAAGTTTTCCACTTCTCAACTACTTACAAGAGCTCTAGCATTCAATTCTAGACACACCCAAGAGATCAAATCCTCTCCAAATTCCACACAACGCCCTAGTGATTAGAGAGAGTGATTTGCTTGTGTTCTTTCGAGCTCTTGCGCTTGGATTGCTTTCTTCTTTCTTGATTCTTTCTTGTGATCAAACACTCACTTGTAATTGAGGCAAGAGACACCAATCGTGTGGTGGTCCTTGCGGGAACTTTGTGTTCCAAGTGATTGAGAAGAGAAAGCTCACTCGGTCCGAGGGACCGTTTGAGAGAGGGTAAGGGTTGAAAGAGACCCGGCCTTTGTGGCCTCCTCAACGGGGAGTAGGTTTGAGAGAACCGAACCTTGGTAAAACAAATCCGCGTGTCTCACTTCATTATTTGCTTGCGATTTGTTTTGCACCCTCTCTCGTGGACTCTATTATATTTCTAACGCTAACCCGGCTTGTAGTTGTGATTATTTTTGAGAATTTCAGTTTCGCCCTATTCACCCCCCCTCTAGGCGACTTTCAATTGGTATCAGAGCCCGGTGCTTCATTAGAGCCTAACCGCTCGAAGTGATGTCGGGAGATCACACCAAGAGGGAGATGGAGACCGGCGACAAGCCCACTACGAGCCAAGGGAGCACTTCATCGGAAGAGTCCCGCACCAAGAGGAAGGAGAAGAAGAAGGACTCCTCCAAACGGAAGGAGAAAAGATCTTCTTCCTCACACCACAAGGAGAAGAAGGAAAAATCTTCTTCCCACAAGTCGCATCGGAAAGGCGACAAGCACAAGAGGATGAGGAAGGTGGTCTACTACGAGACCGACACTTCATCAACATCTACCTCCGACTCCGATGCACCGTCCGTAACTTCTAAGCGCCAAGAGCGCAAGAAGTTTAGTAAGATCCCCTTACACTATCCCCGTACATCTAGACATACTCCATTACTTTCCGTTCCATTAGGCAAACCGCCAACTTTTGATGGCGAAGATTATGCTAGGTGGAGTGATTTAATGGAATTTCATCTAACCTCACTCCACAAAAGTATATGGAATGTTGTTGAGTTTGGAGCACAGGTACCATCCATAGGGGATGAGGATTATGATACGGACGAAGTGGCCCAAATCGAGCACTTCAACTCCCAAGCCACAACCATTCTCCTCGCCTCTCTAAGCAAGGAGGAATACAACAAAGTGCAAGGGTTGAAGAATGCAAAGGAGATTTGGGACCTACTCAAGATCGCGCACGAGGGTGATGAACTCACTAAGATCACCAAGCGGGAAACGATCGAGGGGGAGCTCGGTCGCTTCCGTCTTCGCCAAGGGGAGGAGCCACAAGATATGTACAACCGGCTCAAAACCTTGGTGAACCAAGTGCGCAACCTCGGGAGCAAAAAGTGAGACGACCACGAGGTGGTTAAGGTTATTCTAAGATCTCTCATTTTCCTTAACCCCACTCAAGTTCAATTAATTCGTGGTAATCCTAGATACCCACTAATGACCCCCGAGGAAGTGATCGGGAATTTTGTGAGCTTTGAATGTATGATTAAGGGCTCAAAGAAGATCAATGAGCTTGACAAACCCTCCACGTCCGAAGCGCAACCGGTGGCGTTTAAGGCGACGGAGGAGAAGAAGGAGGAGTCTACATCAAGTAGACAACCAATTGACGCCTCTAAGCTCGACAATGAGGAGATGGCCTTAATCATCAAAAGCTTTCGGCAAATCCTCAAGCAACGGAAGGGGAAGGATTACAAATCCCGTTCCAAGAAGGTTTGCTACAAGTGAGGTAAGCCCGGTCACTTTATTGCTAAATATCCATTATCAAGTGACAGTGACAGGGATAACGACAAGAAGGGCAAGAGGAGAGAAAAGAAGAGGTACCACAAGAAGAAGGGCGGCGATGCCCACGTGTGCCGCGAGTGGAACTCCGACGAGAGCTCCACTGACTCCTCCTCCGATGACGAGGACGCCGCCAACATCGCCGTCACCAAGGGACTTCTCTTCCCCAACGTCGGCCACAAGTGCCTCATGGCAAAGGACGGTAAAAGGAAGAAGGTTAAATCTAAATCCTCCACTAAATATGAATCCTCTAGTGATGATAATGCTAGTGATGAGGAGAATAATTTGCGTACCCTTTTTGCCAATCTTAACATGCAACAAAAGGAAAAATTAAATGAATTGATTAGTGCTATTCATGAGAAGGATGATCTCTTGGACTCACAAGAGGACTTCCTTATTAAGGAAAACAAAAAGCATGTTAAGGTTAAAAATGCTTATGCTCTAGAGGTAGAAAAATGTGAAAAATTGTCTAATGAGCTAAGCACTTGCCATGAGACCATTAACAACCTTAGGAATGAAAATGCTAAATTAATTGCTAAGGTTGATTCTCATGTTTGTATTGATTCAACTTCCAATCCTAGAAATGATAATGTTGATTTACTTGCTAGGATTGATGAGTTGAATGTTTCTATTGCTAGCCTTAGAAATGAGAATGAGAAATTAATTGCTAAGGTTAAAGAATTAGATGTTTGCAATGTTACAATTTCCGACCTTAGAACTAAGAATGATATGTTGCATGCTAAGGTTGTAGAATTAAAATCTTGCAAACCCTCTACATCTACCGTTGAGCACACTTCTATTTGCACTAGATGTAGAGATGTTGATATCAATGCTATTCACGATGACATGGCTTTAATTAAACAACAAAATGATCATATAGCATTATTAGACGCTAAAATTGCCGAGCATAACTTAGAAAATGAAAAGTTTAAATTTGCTAGAAGTATGCTCTATAATGGGAGACGCCCTGGCATCAAGGATGGCATTGGCTTCCAAAGGGGAGACAATGTCAAACTTAATGCCCCTCCTAAGAACTTGTCTAACTTTGTTAAGGGCAAGGCTCTCATGCCTCAGGATAACGAGGGTTACATTTTGTATCCTGCCGATTATCCCGAGAGCAAAATTAGGAGAACTCATTCTAGGAAGTCTCACTCTGGCCCCAATCATGCTTTTATGTATAAGGGTGAGACATCTAGTTCTAGGCAACCAACCCGTGCTAAGTTGCCTAAAAGGAAAACTCCAAATGCATCAAATGATCATGCTATTTCATTCAAAACTTTTGATGCATCATATGTGCTTACTAACAAATCCGGCAAGGTAGTTGCCAAGTTTGTTGGGGGCAAACACAAGGGCTCCAAGACTTGTGTTTGGGTACCCAAAGTTCTTGTTTCTAATGCCAAAGGACCCAAAACCGTTTGGGTACCTAAAGTCAAGAACTAAAATTGTTTTGCAGGTTTATGCATCCGGGGGCTCAAGTTGGATACTCGACAGCGGGTGCACAAACCATATGACAGGGGAGAAGAAAATGTTCTCCTCATATGAGAAAAACCAAGATCCCCAACGAGCTATCACATTCGGGGATGGAAATCAAGGTTTGGTCAAAGGATTGGGTAAAATTGCTATATCACCTGACCATACTATTTCCAATGTTTTTCTTGTAGATTCTTTAGATTACAATTTGCTTTCCGTATCCTAATTATGTCAAATGGGCTACAACTGTCTATTTACTGATGTAGGTGTTACTGTCTTTAGAAGAAGTGAGGATTCAATAGCATTTAAGGGAGTGTTAGAGGGTCAGCTATACTTGGTAGATTTTGATAGAGCTGAACTCGACACTTGCTTGGTTGCTAAGACTAACTTGAGTTGGCTTTGGCACCGCCGACTAGCCCATGTTGGAATGAAGAATCTTCATAAGCTTCTAAAGGGGGAACACATTTTAGGACTAACCAATGTTCATTTTGAGAAAGACAGGATTTGTAGCGCATGCCAAGCCGGGAAGCAAGTTGGCACTCATCATCCACACAAGAACATCATGACTAGTGACAGACCACTGGAGCTCCTACACATGGATTTATTCGGCCCGATTGCTTACATAAGCATCGACGAGAGTAAGTACTGTCTAGTTATCGTGGATGATTATTCTCGCTTCACTTGGGTGTTCTTTTTGCAGGAAAAATCTCATACCCAAGAGACCTTAAAGGGATTCTTGAGACGGGCTCAAAATGAGTTCGGCTTAAGGATCAAGAAAATTAGAAGCGACAACGGGACGGAGTTCAAAAACTCACAAATAGAAGGCTTCCTTGAGGAGGAGGGCATCAAGCATGAGTTCTCTTCTCCCTACACTCCACAACAAAATGGTGTAGTGGAGAGGAAGAATCGAACTCTATTGGACATGGCAAGAACCATGCTTGATGAGTACAAGACACCGGATCGGTTTTGGGCCGAGGCGGTCAACACCGCCTGCTACGCCATCAACCGGTTATATCTACACCGGATCCTCAAGAAGACATCCTATGAACTCCTAACCGGTAAAAAGCCCAATATTTCATATTTTAGAGTTTTTGGTAGCAAATGCTTTATTCTTGTTAAGAGAGGTAGAAAATCTAAATTTGCTCCTAAAACTGTAGAAGGCTTTTTACTAGGATATGACTCAAACACAAGGGCATATAGAGTCTTTAACAGGTCCTCAGGACTTGTTGAAGTTTCTTGTGACGTTGTGTTTGATGAGACTAACGGCTCTCAAGTAGAGCAAGTTGATCTTGATGAGATAGGTGAAGAACAGGCTCCATGCATAGCGTTAAGGAACATGTCCATTGGGGATGTGTGCCCTAAGGAATCCGAAGAGCCTCCACATGCACAAGATCAACCATCCTCCTCCACGCAAGCATCTCCACCAATCCAAAGTGAGGACGAGGCTCAAGTTGATAAAGATGAAGAAGACAATGATGAGCCACCTCAAGACGACGGCAATGATCAAGGGGGAGACGCAAATGATGAAGACAAGGAGGATGAACAACCAAGGCCGCCACACCCAAGAGTCCACCAAGCAATCCAACGAGATCACCCCGTCGACACCATCCTCGGCGACATTCATAAGGGGGTAACCACTCGATCTCGTGTTGCACATTTTTGTGAGCATTACTCTTTTGTTTCCTCTATTGAGCCACACAGGGTAGAGGAAGCACTCCAAGATGTGGATTGGGTGATGGCGATGCAAGAGGAGCTCAACAACTTCACGAGGAACGAGGTATGGCATTTAGTTCCACGTCCTAACCAAAATGTTGTAGGAACCAAGTGGGTCTTCCGCAACAAGCAAGATGAGCATGGTGTGGTGACAAGGAACAAAGCTCGACTTGTGGCCAAGGGATACTCCCAAGTCGAAGGTTTGGATTTCGGTGAAACCTATGCACCCGTAGCTAGGCTTGAGTCCATTCGTATATTATTGGCCTATGCTACTTACCATTGCTTCAAGCTTTACCAAATGGACGTGAAGAGTGCCTTCCTCAACGGACCAATCAAGGAAGAAGTCTATGTTGAGCAACCTCCTGGCTTTGAAGATAGTGAGTACCCTAACCATGTCTATAGGCTCTCTAAGGCGCTTTATGGGCTCAAGCAAGCCCCAAGAGCATGGTATGAATGCCTTAGAGATTTCCTTATTGCAAATGGCTTCAAAGTCGGCAAGGCCGATCCTACTTTATTCACTAAAACTCTTGACAATGATTTGTTTGTATGCCAAATTTATGTTGATGATATCATATTTGGGTCTACTAACGAATCTACTTGTGAAGAATTTAGTAGGATCATGACACAAAAATTCGAGATGTCTATGATGGGGGAGTTGAAGTATTTTCTAGGATTCCAAGTCAAGCAACTCCAAGAGGGCACCTTCATTTGTCAAACTAAGTATACACAAGACACACTAACCAAGTTTGGAATGAAGGATGCCAAGCCCATCAAGACACCCATGGGAACCAATGGGCATCTCGACCTCGACACGGGAGGTAAATCCGTCGATCAAAAGGTATACTGGTCGATGATTGGTTCATTGCTTTATTTATGTGCATCTCGACCGGACATTATGCTTTCCGTTTGCATGTGTGCAAGATTCCAATCCGACCCTAAGGAATCCCACCTTACGGCTGTAAAACGAATCTTGAGATATTTGGCTTATACTCCTAAGTTTGGGCTTTGGTACCCTCGGGAATCCACATTTGATTTGATTGGTTATTCGGATGCCGATTGGGCGGGGTGTAAGATTAATAGGAAGAGCACATTGGGGACTTGCCAGTTCTTGGGAAGATCCTTGGTGTCTTGGGCTTCAAAGAAGCAAAATTCGGTCGCTCTTTCTACCGCCGAAGTCGAGTACATTGCCGTAGGCCATTGTTGCGCGCAATTGCTTTGGATGAGGCAAACCCTGCGGGACTACGGTTACAAACTAACCAAAGTTCCTCTTCTATGTGATAATGAGAGTGCAATCCGCATGGCGGATAATCCCGTTGAGCATAGCCGCACTAAACACATAGCCATTCGGTATCATTTTCTTCGGGATCACCAACAAAAGGGGGATATCGAGATTTCTTACATTAACACTAAAGATCAATTAGCCGATATCTTTACCAAGCCACTTGATGAACAATCTTTTACCAGACTTAGGCATGAGCTAAATATTCTTGATTCTACGAATTTCTTTTGCTAATTTGCACACATAGCACACAAGTATACCTTTGATCATATCTCTTTTATATATGCTATGACTAATTTGTTTTCAAGTGTATTTCAAACCAAGTCATAGGTATATTGAAAGGAAATTGGAGTCTTCGGCGAAGACAAAGGCTTCCACTCCACTCTACTACTCATCCTTCGCCGTCACTCCGAGCATCTCTCCAACTTTGGTATAATCTTCACTCGTTTATTTTATGACCAAAGGAGGAGAAAGTACTTCGTTGGGCTCTAATAATTCCATTTTTGGCGATTCATGCCAAAGGGGGAGAAAATATGAGCCCAAAGCAAAAGGACCACACCACCACCTAATTTTTTAAAAATTTGGAGATTCTCAATTGGTCAATTTCAAATTGGTATCTTATTATGTTCTAAAGGGGGAGGAAGTAGTATTTCAAAAATGATAAATCAAAACCCTTTTGAACACTAAGAGGAGGATCTCATTTAGGGGGAGTTTTGTTTAGTCAAAGGAAAAGCATTTGAAACAAAGGGAGAAAATTTTTAAACTTGAAAATGCTTTGCAAAAATCCTATTCATTTACCTTTGACTATCTTGCAAAAGGACTTTGAAAAGAATTTACAAAAGGATTTGCAAAAACAAAACATGTGGTGCAAATGTGGTCCAATATGTTAAAAATAAAGAAACAATCCATGCACATCATGTAAGTATTTATATTGGCTCAATTCCAAGCAACCTTTGCACTTACATTATGCAAACTAGTTCAAATTATGCACTTTTACATTTGCTTTGGTTGTGTTGGCATCAATCACCAAAAAGGGGGAGATTGAAAGGGAATTAGGCTTACACCTAGTTCTTAAATAATTTTGGTGGTTGAATTGCCCAACACAAATATTGGACTAACTAGTTTGCTCTAGTGTGTAAGTTATACAGGTGCAAAAGGTTCACACATAGCCAATAAAAAGACCAAGTATTGGGTTCAAATAAAGGAGCAAGGGTCAACCGAAGGCACCTCTGGTCTGGCACACCGGACTGTCCGGTGTGCCACCGGACATGTCCGGTGCACCAGTGGACTCCGACTTCAAACTCTTCACTCTCGGGAATTTCCAAAGGCCACTCCGCTATAATTCACTGGACTGTCCGGTGTACACCGGACATGTCCGGTGCTCCAAGGAAGAGCGGCCTCAGGAACTCGCCAGCCTCGGGTTTTCACTTCGGCTGCTCCGCTAAAATTCACCGGACTGTCCGGTGTACACCAGACTGTCCGGTGTAACAGCGGGGCAACGGCTATATCGGCGCCAACGGCTACCTGCAGCGCATTTATTGCGCGCCAGCGCGCGCAGAGGTCAGGCACGCCCATGCTGGCGCACCGGACATTCTACAGTACCTGTCTGGTGCGCCACTGGACATCCAGGCGGGCCCAGAAGACAGAGCTCCAACGGTCGACCCAACGGCTTTTTGGTGACGTGGCTGTCGCACCGGACATGTCCGGTGTGCACCGGACTGTCCGGTGCGCCATCGAACAGACAGCTCCACCAAACGGCTAGTTTGGTGGTTGGGGCTATAAATACCCCCAACCACCCACCATTCATGACATCCAAGTTTTCCACTTCTCAACTACTTACAAGAGCTCTAGCATTCAATTCTAGACACACCCAAGAGATCAAATCCTCTCCAAATTCCACACAACGCCCTAGTGATTAGAGAGAGTGATTTGCTTGTGTTCTTTCGAGCTCTTGCGCTCGGATTGCTTTCTTCTTTCTTGATTCTTTCTTGTGATCAAACACTCACTTGTAATTGAGGCAAGAGACACCAATCGTGTGGTGGTCCTTGCGGGAACTTTGTGTTCCAAGTGATTGAGAAGAGAAAGCTCACTCGGTCCGAGGGACCGTTTGAGAGAGGGTAAGGGTTGAAAGAGACCCGACCTTTGTGGCCTCCTCAACGGGGAGTAGGTTTGAGAGAACCGAACCTCGGTAAAACAAATCCGCGTGTCTCACTTCATTATTTGCTTGCGATTTGTTTTGCACCCTCTCTCGCGGACTCTATTATATTTCTAACGCTAACCCGGCTTGTAGTTGTGATTATTTTTGAGAATTTCAGTTTCGCCCTATTCACCCCCCCTCTAGGCGACTTTCACGCCCCCCTTCTCCAAGGCACCGCACCCCCTGCAGTCGGCGCGTAGGGAACCTCCTCGGCTAAGGGGGCAGGGTTCCGATCGCCGGCCTCGAGTAGCGGTGCCTCGGCCATCTCAGCATCGGCGGCGATGGGTGGCTCCACAGCTAGAGCAGCAACGGCCTCGGCAGAAGCCGGTGCCAGCACCGACAACACGACTGGTGGGCTCAAGGCCGCAGCCGCGCCAGCAGTCTCCCTCGACTCAACGGCCGCCTCGACGGAGGGGTCAGCCTCGGGAGCTCACCCCACGACAACTTGTGCCGCCTAAACCCCCTGCTTGGGGGCACCTTGTGCAGAGGCCAGCCGGCCAGCGAGGCTCGGTGCGGCACCAGCTGCAGAAGCTGGCGCCGTCTTAAGGGCCTTCCGGGGAGCCAGACCGGTCGAACCGTGCCTCCGTTTGCTGGGAAGAAAGGGAAAAGCAAGATCAGGACACACGAAGAAGGCGCCGAGACAGAAGTATCCTCAGATACTTACCCACTCCGGGCCACGACCAATCGTGCCTGCAGGGAGGCCCCTCGAGCCTCAGTCCCCGCGGGCACCACCAAGGTTTGCCCCGCTGCCGGCTTCGGCACCATCCCTGCCTCGGGCGCCCGGGGCGCCGAAGGGACGGTCCACCCAGGCGCGGACACAGCGACCCGAGGATCGGTCTCCTCTGCTGCCGTCACGGGCAACGGCTCTGGGGGAACAGGCGGGACGGCCTGACTCCCTGGGGTCACCTCAGCTACCTTGGCTAAAGGGTCAAGTACCCCCTCGGCCTGCCCCTGTTCTTCGGGTCGGGACCCTGATGCCCCAGTCCCGGATACCGACAGCGCCGGCCCACTCAGGGGCTAGCTGGACGACCCCTGGCCCAGCCTCAGATCCGGGCTGAGGCCAAAGCGGGCGGCCATGTCATCGTCTTCATCATCATCGTTGTCGTCATCGTCAGGCGTCTCCGGCGACGGCTCCCTCGGGAGCCCGTCCCTCTCCTGCCGATGACAACGCCTCTCCAAAGCGTCCCGAGCCCGCGTCCGCTCGCGGGCCCGAGCCATCTTCGCGTCCTTCTGCTCCTTCTTCTTCTCCGCAGCAACCCTCCGCGCAGCTCGGACCACCGCGTCCTCCGGGACCGGTGGCAGGGAAGGCTTGTGAGACCCCAGCTCCTGAAGATGAACGAAAAGTCTCGATTGTGAGAACCAAGGGCAATCAGACACAAGAAAGAAGAAGGAGCGGACACTCACCAGGGACATGCACCCGCGCTCGGGACGCATCGGGAGCTGGATAAGGGCACCGGCGTCTAGCCTCCCTACCGTGTCGGCTACCCGCCTGTAGAGGTCATCAGCGGGGAGGGGGACCGATGACATCTGCGAACCCTCCAAGTCGACCCCCGACGTCATCTCCGAAAGCAACAGCCGTCGCTCCGTCAAGGGGAGCACCCTCCGGCGATGGATGGCGGCAACCACCCCCGCGGCGGTGAGCCCTCCCTCTTGCAGCTTCTCTAAGGCCTCCAGAAGGGGCTGGTGATTCTTCTGCCTCTCGCGCGGGGCCCCATAGCGCCAATTGCTACCGGCGGCAGTCACCACTCGTTGAGAAAACAACGGGAGCCTCCCATCGTCATTCCGGAGGTAAAACCACCGACGTTGCCACCCCTTGTTCGAAGACACAAGGATGGTGGGGATGTACTGCTGCACGCGCGCCTGCCTCAACTGGAGGATGCAGCCACCGGCCCGCACCGCCATGCAGACTCTATTCTCCCTAGTCGCCGAGGCAAAAGGCTCCGCGGAGAAGAGATGGGTCCACAGATCCCAGTGGGGGTCAATCCCCAAAAATCCTTCGCAAACCTCCGCGAAGATGGCCGCTTGCGCGATGGAGTTGGGGCTAAGGTTGTGCAACTCCACCCCATAGTGATGCAGGAGCGCCCGCATAAAACGGCTTGCTGGCACACCAAAGCCCCACTCATGGAAGGAGACGAAACTCAGCACATACCCCGGCGGCGGGTTCGGGTCGGCCCCGCTCGGAGGGACCATCCACTCCGGCCGCAGGACATCAGAGAGGGGGCGGAGCAAGCCATCGGCAACAAGGGCCTCCAGGTCATCCACCGTGACAGTGGAGAAAGGCCATGGGTCGCGTGGCGGAACGATGGTTACCCGGTCGGCCATCGCCAAGCGAAGGAGGTGGCAGCGGGGCGGACAAGGTGCGAGGTTTTCTTTCTCTGTCTATTCCCTCAGGTTGCGGAAACCTAAGCAGAGGCGAGCAGTAGAGTAAAGAACCACCACCAGACCCTCCTCCAAATATATAAAGACCCGGGCAAGACCCGTTCAACACTCCGCCCGAACCCACCGCGAAATCCAAAACTCGAAGGCGAAACGCCCGTTCCTCGAACGGCTCGCGCATGCGCAACGGCTGCCCCGCGAACCACTCGTCCTGTCGCATTAACTCTACGGCAGGACAGGCGACACCTTTGGCAGGCGAAGCAGGCGACACTTCACCTCCGCCATAATGACCGCGTCAAAAAAGGTGCGCCACGTCGTTCAATTTCGTATCCTTTTCCTCTTCCCCTTTCTCTCTCTTGCTACAGGGACCAGGAAAGGGGATACTCCGAAAGGGATCCTTCTCCGCAAAGGAAGCGGGCCCAGAGCCCCCCTACAGATCAGAGGTTCTAAGGCTGGCCCCTCGGAAGGGTTCGACAGCTGCCTTAGAGCACTCGGGCTTCGCGCCCACTACTGGTCAGAGGTTCGAAGGCTGGCCCCTCGGAAGGGTTCGACAGCCGCCTCAGGCCACTCGGGCTCCGCGCCCACTACTGATCAGGGGTTCGTAGGCTGGCCCCCCGACGGGTTCGATAGTCGCCCCAGAGCACGCAGAGTGAGGGATGACTCTAGGTACGTTCGATACATAACCAAGGCTCGGGCTACGCTCCCGAGGTACCCTAGGACATTTCCGAGACCAGCAGGAACGATTCTGTAACGGAATCCCATCAGAGGGAGGCATCGAGCCCTCGGACCCTATCGAACGGGACCAGGTCCGACAAATCACCTGCAGGTACTTTTGGAGCGCGCCTCTGGGCCACTAGCCGACCCTTATCGAACGGGGCACGGGCGTCCACTCGGATCACCCGTTAGCAACTCACTAGAGACACCATGTTCGGCGCCCTCCGAGGGCAACATGGCGCTTTCTCCCCCTCCTCCTTGCGGAAAGGCGACGCAGGGGCATATGAAAAAAGCCGAGTCTGCCCTTGACCATCCTCTCGCCCTGTGCAGAGGCTCGGGGGCTGCTCTCGCAAACCCGGCTCCGGCCAAACCGTTGACAACGTCAACATACCAGCCCGAGAACTCGGAACCTAACTATGCACCCGGGCAACGACCAGTTCGCAGGAGGGAACAACCAGACCGGCTGAGCCATCACAAAAGGCATTAAGACCTCGAAGGAGTCAAACCACTCCTCCGAGGCCTTGGGGGCTACACCCAGCGGGTGCGCTCGCGCGCACCCACCGGAACAAAATGCAACCGAGAAAGGCCGGTCCCCTTGCAAAAAAGTGCGACAAAGCCTCCAAGCGAGTACTCACACTCCCTTTGAGGCTCGGGGGCTACTGTCAGGGACCGTAATTAGGGGTACCCCCAAGGCTCCTAATCTCAGCTGGTAACCCCCATCAGCACAAAGCTGCAAAGGCCTGATGGGCGCAATTCCGGTCAAAGCTCCGTCCACTCAAGGGACACGATCTCGCCTCACCCGAGCCCAGCCTCGGGCAGGAACGGAAGACTAAGGCAGATTCGCGCCTCGCCCGAGGGTCTCCTCAAGCAACGAACGCACCTTCGACTCGCCCGAGGCCTAGCTCGGGCAGGCTTCACGGAGAAGCAGCCTTGGCCAGATCGCCTCGTCAGCCGACCGGATCGCAGGAGCATTTAATGCAAGGATCGCCTGACACCTTATCCTAACGCGCGCTTCCCAGTCGACAAGGCCGAAGTGACCGCAGTCACTTCGCCCCTCCACTGACTGATCTGACAGGAAAACAGCGCCGCCTGCGCTGCTCCGACTGCTGTGCCACCCGTCAGGGTGAGGCTGACAACAGCCAAGTCTAGCCTCGGGCGCCATAGGAATCTCCGCCTCGCCCGACCCCAGGGCTCGGGCTCAACCTCGACTCCAGAAGACGGTCCCCGCCTCGCCCGACCCCAGGGCTCGGACTCGACCTCGACCTCCGGACGACGGTCTTCGCCTCGCCTGACCCCCGGGCTCGGACTCAGCCTCGACCTCGGAAAACGGTCTCCGCCTCGCCCGACCCCAGGGCTCGGACTCAACCTCGACCTCCGGACAACGGTCTCCGCCTCGCCCGACCCCCAGGCTCGGACTCGACCTCGACCTCCGGACGATGGTCTCCGCCTCGCCCGACCCCCGGGCTCGGACTCAACCTCGACCTCCGGACGACGGTCTCCGCCACGCTCGACCCCCGGGCACGGACTCAACCTCGACCTCGGAGGAGCCACCACCTCGCTCGGGCCGACCAGGCCACAAGGGGGGCCATCATTACCCTATCCCTAGCTAGCCCAGGCTAGCCCAGGCTACGGGGAACAAGACCGACGTCCCATCTGGCTCGCCCCGGTAAAACAAGTAATGATGGCACCCCACGTGCTCCATGACAACGACGGTTCTCAGCCCCTTACGGAAGCAAGGAGACGTCAGCAAGGATTCGACAGCCCCGACAGCTGTGCTTCTACAGGGCTCAAGCGCTCCTCCGACGGCCACGACGCCACATGAACAGGGCTCCAACACCTCTCCGACAGCCACGTCGGCATGTACATAGGGCTCTGGCTCCTCTCTGCTAGACACGTTAGCACTCTGCTACACCCCCCGTTGTACACCTGGACCCTCTCCTTACATCTATAAAAGGAAGGTCCAGGACCCTCGTACGAGAAGGTGGCCGCACGGGAGAACGGGCTGACGCGCAGTCTCACGCCCTCTCTCTCTCCCTCGCGAACGCTTGTAACCCCCTACTGCAAGCGCATCCGCCCTGGGCGCAGGACAACACGAGGCCGCGGGTTTCCCTTACTGTTTTCCCCCCTTGTGTCTCCGTCTCGCGTCGACCCATCTGAGCTGGGACACGCAGCGACAATTTACTCGTCGGTCCAGGGACCCCCCGGGGTCAAAACGCCGACACACGGGATAAAAATTGTCGGTCACTTATCTTTATCTTATTGTGATTTTCTCTCTATTCACGTCACTTACATAATCGCTCTAAGTTTTAATACTCACTCAGTGAAGAGCTATTAAGTGAAGAAGTTCACTCCTATCATCCCCTTCATTCGAACTTGGATCTTGCTTTCACTAATCCAATATTAGTCCAAGTTTGTTGAGCTGTTTTTATAGGATCACCTATTCACCCCCTCTAGGTGCTCTCACTTTTTCCCCTTCCCTTTTTGTGAAAGCAGTTCGCTTGATTTATGAAGTAGCTCCTCTTGATCCATCTTTTGAGACTTCTCAAATGACACAAGCTTATTAATCACAAGCCTCAAAGTCATGGTACTCAAGTCCTCCATATTATGAAGGATCGTAAAAATACTCCCATATTTTTGTTGTGGTGATAGAAAGATGATCTTCTACACAATATCTACACCACCTAGGTTATTTAGGCCAATAAAATTGAGCACGTTAATGATTAGATTTAATCAAGAATACATGTCCTTAACAGGCTCATTATATTTCATTCTAAAAGAACTATATCCATTTAAAGTTATACAATGTTTATGCTCATGGACATTGTTAATGGGGCCCATGTAATTTAAGAGAAATCTCATTAGTAATTTTCGATATAACAATTTTATTGAATACATCCAAGACATTCACACAAGCATTTTTATCACGAGCATTTAAATAAATTTATTTTCTTAACCTGTGGTCGATTTCTTGAGATTTTTAACGGTTGTCATCACGTCGTGGGTGACAATACAAATGCCTAAATCAATGGCCTATAGGTAACAAGTCATTATAATACTATAGTAGCGGAAGTTAGCGTCATTAAAATGAGGTGTTTGTTGGGGACTTGTTCTCAAATGCTAAGAGTTAAGAACAAGGCAACATAAAAAGTGTTAAATGTTAAATTCCTTCGTCCTTATAAACATTATGCCCTTTCGGATATAATGAATTCTGGACGAAGGTTACGAAGGAAAAGACCTTCGTAAGATCGATAGATGGTAAAACAGAACACATATATGAAACATGAATAATGATACGAATATTATCATCAACTTATTTTTATTACCAAATTCATAAAGACAAATTATAAATGTACCTTCAGATTGATGAAAAGTAAAGGTACAGACGTGATGTAAAAAGCGTATGCCAAGTCAGCCTGAACAGTACAGGAGTACTGTTCATCTATTTATAGGCACGGGACGCAGCCCATGTAAAATTACATTGATGCCCTTTACATATATCAATAACTCTATAGCAACTCTTCGAGGTTTAATTTGGCTTTTCATCTTTAAGTCGGTTCCTCTTTTCTGCCGTCATGCCGAAGCTTTTCTGCTCATAGCTTCGTGATCGTCTTATCCTTCGTCGTGGTCGCTTTCCATCCCAGCCAAGCTTCGTCTTAACCATGCTCTTGTATACCCGCAACCTGACTCCGAAGATACTTGTTCACATGTTTCACTCGGAAAACATTGTCAAATCATGTTTTTGAGGACCTTCGGAAGCCGAAGGCCCCCAACAGTAGCCCCTCGCAATATTAATTTACTGTAATGATAAATTCATATTGCGACATGGACAAAGGCTTTAAGCCGAAAGTCCGAAAAAACACCTTCCTTCTGCTAGAATAGCAGCAGTCATTGACAAGCGGGACCCTCCAGTTTTCAACGCGCTAGTTGTATAAATAAGAGCTCAGCACCAGCCTATTTGGCACGCTCCCTTGCCACCTGCTTTTACTCACCCAACTTTTTAGCCTGCACGCAACAACACTTGCTTGGTTTTAAATTTTTAAGCTTCGGTTTCGAGTGCGCTTTGTCAGCATTTGCGAAGATGTCTGAAGATAAGAAAGTTGTTGGTGCTTCAAAGCTAAGCCTTTCTGAGGAGATGCACCTGGGCTTTCTTGAATCAATGTCAAAGACTAATACAGAGAAGATTACCAGGGAGATTTTGGAGGGTTTATTTGAAGATACTGGCGACAGTGAAAGTTACGATGTGGATAGTGGCGGTGAAGATTCCGAAGATCGACCCTGGCGACCAAGCCATGCAGTTTTTGGTAAATCGAGTATTAAAGAAAATCATCTTGTCAATATGAGGGGCAAATATTTTCGGGACTTGTCTATTGTGAGGGCTGACGAAGGAGAGAAGACTTGCCCGACTCCCGAAGAAAATGAAGTCGTGATATTCCGAAGCTTCTTAAAAGCTGGATTACGATTTCCCTTGAGCAGGTTTGTCGTGGAAATACTGAAGATATTTGAAATCTACCTTCATCAACTTACTCTCGAAGCAATCATGAGGATGGGCATTTTTGTGTGGGCTGCGAGGAGCCAAGGTTTGGAACCTAATGCAAAAAGCTTCTGCAACATACATGAGTTATTGTATGAGACAAAACCCTAGGGCAAAGAGCAGTATCACAACAATTTCGGCTGCTACAGCTTCGGCGCTCGGTCTGGGTCAAGCTGCCCAGTGCCAACCTTTCGAAAGAGGTGGCCCGGCGACTGGATGACTGAATGGTTTTATGTGAAAAATGACTTGAAATCACGTGAAGATATCAAGGGTATCATTATGCGCCCTATCTGGCAACGCTTCGGCCTCCGGAAGCCGAAGGTGGAAATGAATGAAGCAGCCGAAGAATGCCAGAGAGCCTTCGGCGTAGTTTGCTCTTTTATTGGGACAAGGGATTTGGTCCAAGAGCATATTGCCTTCAGAATATGGCCACTTGTAGAAAAGTGGGAAATGCCGAAGGAGACCGTCAAGGGACCTGACGAAGGTGGACTAGTAAGGCTAAAATACACATTCAAATACGGAGATAAGTTTGTTGAGCCAGATGATGACTGGTTAAAGAGTATTGAGGCCATAAGTGACGAATTGCTTGGAGTGTACTCGAAGGCCGAAGATACTGCATTATCAGTGGCCTTCGGAGGCCGAAAGAAGAAGAGACTTAACCGAGTATTTGATGCAATTGGGTTTGTCTACCCCGACTACCATTACCCAGCGCGGGGTCAAAAAAGAAAGAATACTTCTTCTGCAAAGGAAATTGCTTCAGCTGCTCCTAGCGAGCCAGCGCCAAAGAGAAAAAAGGTAAAGGTTCTCACACACCGGCCACGTTTTATTGAACCGGCCACAGTGCCTGAATTTATTGGTGAGACCTCTTCGGCCACCAAAGCTAAAGAACCACCTCCAGTGCCAAAAATCGAAGAAATGGTCGAAGCACCATCAACAGAAAAAACAGAAAAACCGAGGACTGAAGAAACAAAATCATTAGAAATTTTAAGTCCTTCAGCAAAAGTTGAGACAACAAAAAACCAAAAGGGCCCAGCGGTGACCCCAAAAAGAAAAAGGATGGTTAATGTGCTAGATGTTTTGGAGACAATTAAGTCTTCAAGCACAACTCCGAAGAAAATTGTTGAAACTTCCGAAGTGCAAACTGAAGTCTTTGTTGCCGAAGCTCCAAAGCAACAATCTGAGACTGAAGCTGGGCCTTCAGATCCTACCAAGGTAAAATCCTTGGAAGCCGAAGAAGCAAAAATAACAGAGCCGATTTTAGTTGAAGAAACTGGCACTGCTGCCCCCCGAAGCATCCTCCAAAGCCCTCGATTATATTGTTCGACATGCTTCGAGAAAAAGATTATCTGAAGAAGAGATTTTTGAAGCTAATCACTATGCCCAAGAACTGAGGTATCCAAAAGGGGCCTTAGTATTCAATGGCACAGACGAAGACGACTTCTTATACTGTCTCCTAGATAACAAGGAATTATCCGTCTGCCGGGAGATGGCTAGAAGCATGGGGTTCCCAAAACTTGAAGCTGGCCTCTGCGCCATGACAAAGGACGATCTTGCGGATAGCCTTGCATACAATAGTCTGAAGGTACAAAAATTGTGAATTTTGAAGTTTATGAATTTTGAATTAGTCCTTTGTTCTTATGTTAATCCATTCATTCTTTTGAATAGGGCTTAATACTCAGCAATGCCTTAAGGGCACAAAAGAGTGCTGAAGATGAGAGCTGCACTATTGCTCTCAATAACCTTCGAACAGAGGTTATCAAGCTAAGAAACGAAGCCTTGGAAAAGGACAAAATTCTACTTACATTGGTGGATAAGATAAAGGAAAACGAAGCTACTTCTAAAACTCAGGCCGAAGCTCAGAAGCACGAAATTGAAGATCTTCGGAAACAATTAGCCAGAGCTAAAGAAGAACGCATACTTGAAGAAACGAAGCGAGAACTTAGCGATCAATGGGCAAATCATTTAGAAGGAACCGTTGAAGAGCTTCGTTCATCCAAGAAAAGGTGCTATGACAAATCTATAGAATGCGTTAAGAAAATAAAAGCTAGCTTCGCCAGCGTTGGCGCATTCTCGAGCGAGGAAAACTTCACAAGGGGTAACCCCGAAGGCCCAATCGAATGGATTAATCACGAAGCTGAGGCCTTTGAGGAAATTTTGAATAGCCGTGGAGACATATGTGCTTTTTCGGGTGCCAGGGGGATTGCTACTATTTTGGAGAGGAAAGGTTGCGAGCATGTGAAAGTTTTAGCACAATCCGAAACTGCCTTATCCTCCGAAGATATAAAAGACCCCTCGGCCGAAGCTAGCATGGTTGGTGGAAAATTTTTCACCGACATCTGGGATAATGGTGGCCGGGAAATGGCCCAAAAGATTATTCAAAAAAGCGAAAAAGGCATCCATGATGCTAGAAAAGTAGTAGAGGCTGCTGAGAAAAGCGCAGAGCCTGAAGGGCAAATAGGTATTAACTAGTGGTTTTTGTCTCTTTGTTGTAATTTTTTTATTTCGAACTTGTTGACAGTTTATAATAGTAATAAGTCTGTATCTACTCTTCCCTCAGAACCTGCTGAATCATCTGCGGGCCCCCACACGAAGGGGGATGACGAAATTAGACAAATGGCCGAAGCCATCATGGATAAAGTTGTTGATCAGCTACTAAATGAAGCTGCAGAAGTAGTTCTAAGGGAAGATTAAATGCTGCTGTAAAAACATTTAGAATATAATATTTGTTGAGAAACATGTGTAACATATTAACTATTTATTGTTCTATTCTTTACGATGCATGAAACTTCATATACATACCGTTTTTGAGCCTTCGGCAAAAAAACACCTTCCCTTCTTTTCATGCTTCGTAAATAATATCCATATTTTCATAAAAACATCCGATCTTCGCAAAATCAATAACCGATAAATCTTTTCATTTCGGAGTTTGACGAAGGTATGCTTCTTCAAAATTTACTTTTTCGTGCCTTGGCACTGTTTCTTCGGAACAATCTCCAAATATCAACATTGATCCCCTTCTGGCGTCATTGATGCAACATGATGTATGATGTTATGCTATGCAAATGATGTGATGATGTGATGTTATGCAAAATGATATTTGCCAAAGGTCGACATTTATTTTTCACTACAAGCCTCCCTTAGGAGCTTCTTCGCCTTTTACTTCAGCGGAATCAGTGTTTATTTTTCGCTGTAAGCCTCCCTTAGGAGCTTCTTCGCCTTTTACTTTCAGTGGAATCAGCGTTTATTTTTCGCTGTAAGCCTCCCTTAGGAGCTTCTTCGCCTTTTACTTTCAGCGGAATCAGCGTTTATTTTTCGCTGTAAGCTCTGTATTCCCTTCGAAACGTCTTTTGAGTAGAAAACTTACACTGTGCTCCCTTAGGAACGACTTTTGAGCGGAAAACTTACACTGCGCTCCCTTAGGAACGACTTTTGCTGCTTCGAAGAAATTGCACTGTATTTCTTAGAACAAATTTTTGATAATTCGAAGATCCTTCTTGCCACCATAAATTCTTATGTTTCGGCAACTTAAGCCTATGGAGAAGACATATTTTTATTATGACAGAGAATGAAACTGTTACAGGAGATTAAAAGATGATAAAAAGCACTTAAACTTCCCATAATTGTTCCTTATTAAAAAGAAAGTAAGACTAAAATGCGAATAATGCAAAAATCCGCTGTCGAGGTAGGATATTTATCAGTAAATATGCTTCGACTCCGGCACAGTGCTATTGACTGTGCGAGCTTCGGACTCCTCTCTGAAGTCCCGCTGAAGGTGAGTGTGCTGACTCCCTTCTGGCTGCTGACCTCGTTGCATTGGTGGTGGCAGTGGAGGCTGTTGCCAAGATGCTTGGGATTGACTTGCCGAAGCAACAGAAGCTGCAGGGTGATTGCCTACATATTCTGGAATGTAAGGCGAATGGTACGAATCAGTATGCATGACCTGCTTCGGCTGGCTCTGTTGCGCTGTAGCTTCTGCTAGCTCCTTTTGCTTCTGGATGGTAACATGACACATCCTGGTGGTATGGCCCTTGCCTTCACCACAGAATAGGCAGTAAATTTTTCTTGGTTGATCTCCAAATCTTCCCCCGAAGCCCCTGGCGCCTCTGCCCCTTGGCGCTGGCGGCCGGAAAGAGCTTTGCTGTTGCCCCGAAGCTTGCGAGGAGCACTGTGGCCTTTGCTGTTGACTCCCTTTGTCATCACTTTGAGTAGAATTATGAATTGACCTGACGTGCCTCGGATGGAATCTTCCTCCGAAGCCCCTGGTCATTTCAGAGAACCTGAATGCTTCCTCCCTTCTTTGGCGAAAATCGTTGTCAGCTCGAATATACTCGTCCAACTTCTGGAGCAACTTCTCCAAAGTTTGAGAGGCTTTCTGGCAAAGTACTGAGCTGAAGCTCCCGGCCGAAGCCCTTTGATCATTGCCTCAATGACAATTTCATTAGGCACTGTTGGTGCCTGTGCCCTCAGACGCAGGAACCTTCGGACATACGCCTGAAGATATTCTTCGTGGTCCTGGGTGCACTGGAATAAAGCTTGGGCAGTAACTGGCTTCGTTTGAAACCCTTGGAAGCTGGTTATCAACATGTCCTTTAGCTTTTGCCATGAAGTGATTGTCCCTGGCCGAAGAGAGGAGTACCAGGTTTGTGCAACACTCCTGACAGTCATGACGAAAGACTTTGCCATGACCGCCGTGTTGCCACCATACGAAGATAATGTTGCTTCATAGCTCATCAAGAATTGCTTCGGGTCTGAATGACCGTCGTACATGGGGAGCTGAGGTGGCTTGTAAGACTGTGGCCAAGTTGTAGCTTGCAGTTCTGTTGACAGGGGAGAAGTATCATCAAAAGCAAAATTTCCATGATGGAAATCTTCATACCAGTCGCCCTCATTGTAGAAGCCCTCTTGATGAAGCTCTCTGCGCGGGGGCCTTTGGTTCTGATCATCTTGAGCAAGATGTCGAAGCTCTTCAGAGGCTTCGTCTATCTGCCTTTGAAGATCAGCTAGACGAGCCATCTTTTCCTTCTTCTGTTGGACCTGTTGATGGAGCATCTCCAAATTTTGGATTTCTTGATCCAAGTCGTCTTCCGGAGGCGTTGGACTGGTGGCCTTCCTCTTCTGGCTTCGGGCCTCCCTAAGAGAAACGACATCCTGATTGGGGTCCAGCGGCTGCAGAGTGGCAGCCCCTATCGCTGAAACTTTTTTCGGCGGCATGACGAAGGTGATGCTTGCTGAAGGTGTTCAAAACTCAAAAAATGGACGTGAGTTCACCGGAGGTGGGCGCCAATGTTGGGGACTTGTTCTCAAATGCTAAGAGTTAAGAACAAGGCAACATAAAAAGTGTTAAATGTTAAATTCCTTCGTCCTTATAAACATTATGCCCTTTCGGATATAATGAATTCTGGACGAAGGTTACGAAGGAAAAGACCTTCGTAAGATCGATAGATGGTAAAACAGAACACATATATGAAACATGAATAATGATACGAATATTATCATCAACTTATTTTTATTACCAAATTCATAAAGACAAATTATAAATGTACCTTCAGATTGATGAAAAGTAAAGGTACAGACGTGATGTAAAAAGCGTATGCCAAGTCAGCCTGAACAGTACGAGAGTACTGTTCATCTATTTATAGGCACGGGATGCAGCCCATGTAAAATTACATTGATGCCCTTTACATATATTAATAACTCTATAGCAACTCTTCGAGGTTTAATTTGGCTTTTCATCTTTAAGTCGGTTCCTCTTTTCTGCCGTCATGCCGAAGCTTTTCTGCTCATAGCTTCGTGATCGTCTTATCCTTCGTCGTGGTCGCTTTCCATCCCATCCGAGCTTCATCTTAACCATGCTCTTGTATACCCGCAACCTGACTCCGAAGATACCTGTTCACATGTTTCACTCGAAAAACATTGTCAAATCATGTTTTTGAGGACCTTCGGAAGCCGAAGGCCCCCAACAGTGTTCTATGAGTATCCATCCATCCCTCTTAATCTAGTGTTAGCTCAAGACGGTTAAGCATAAGTTCCCAATTGAACTATTGTCTTTGATATCAATTGAAAAGATCGTAGACGCCTAAAAGGGGTGAATTAGGACAACTGTTTTCACATTAATCTAGGCCTATAGCTTCATCCTAAACAAAACCTATGCGGCGTTGATAGGTGCAACTAAGGTTTTGTCTAAATGTTGATATCTCTATCACAAAAATGAGTTTAGAAATTGTTGGGGGTCTTCTTCTCCGTCGAATGTCCTCAAGACGAAGATATCATTTGTAAAGTGATGTTGAGGACCTTCCCTGCCGAAGGTCCTCGAGACGAAGATATTATCTGAGAGCGATAATGATGAATGTCGAAGCTACGCCCGAAGGACGACAACTTCGGCTTAAGGTGGCGACAAAGGCCAAGCATGATGTCGAGTCGAAGAGGAAATGACTAGTTAATCCTTGATGATTTATGTTACGATTATGTGTACATGTCAAGGTCACAAATGTATTTTTACTCGGGCTGTGTCCCGTGCCTATAAATAGGTTAACAGTACCCCCGTACTGTTCACGCTGAATGGTACTTGCTCTCACATCAGCACCTTCGATCAAGCTGAAGGTATCAATGTAATATAAATCTTGTAATATTCATGAATACACTTGTTATAAATTAGATACAGGAATAAGTGAATGAATTATGTAACATGTTGCTTCTATGAATTATTATTACGGAAATCATGAAGGTATGTCATTCATGACCTTCGTCTGAAGATCATTTATCTGAAAGGAAATAATGTTTTGAAGGACGAAGGTCCTTATTCCTTAACAATTGTGTTGCCTTGTTTTTGATTCACGACATTTAAGAACAAGTGACCAACAGTTTCCTAGGTTCCAGTACTACCAACTAGCATACAACTAAGATATGGAAGGTAAAGCACACAACCAAATGTACATAGTAATATAAATGTGGAAGCTTGATAGAGATGCAAACTTCTGTTGAGGCGTGGTATTTTTACTGAGGTATCAATAAGCATGCAAGCTTCTTACCAATCCTTGTTGGAGCCCTTACGCAAAAGGTAGCCCACACGAGGGCAAAGCTCTCGGCCAAGTAACTCTATAGCTAGACACGAGCCTTCTCAACGAGTAAGTGGTGTTCTGCTTCTGACCTCTTCGGTATGCTCCCCATCGTCTCTGCTATCGAGCTTTCGACTAAAACATCGTGATCCTAAAAGGGAAATGTGTCCTTGGGCCATTTCTATGTTGAAAGGGAAATGGTCTCAACTATTTCCTATAATCGATTTTGGTGTTTGACGACCATCAGAAACCTTATGGACTAACTAGTTTGCCTAGTTCATCTTTTCTCAGGTGCATTAAGTTCATATACACATATAAGGAAAATGACCCTTGGGGCAATTCTATAAGTATAAAGCAAAACAGATTTACACCAGCCTACGGTGCACCGGATTGTCCGTGTGCACTGGACAGTGTACGATGCCTAGTTGGGGCGCCCAGCGAACTAGCCGCTCTCAGGAATTCTCAGCGCTCCTCGGCTAAAAATCACTGGATTGTCCGATGTGTCATCGGACTGTCCGATGAGCCCACGAGCAATGGTCATCTTCGCCAACGGTCGACTGCCACGCGACTGCTAAGGGTTCAGAACATCAGAAGGTCAGAGATAGTCTGCGATGTCAGGTCACACCGGACTGTTCGGTGCACCACAAGGACAAACGAAGTCAACGGTCGACTGCTCCAAACCCTAATGATCGACTAACGTGGCACGCATCAGACAATGAACAGTGTAGTGTCTGGTGCGCACCGGACTGTCTGGTGTGCCCGTCAACAGAGAACTCAGCCAACGACTAGAATAGTGGTTGGGGCTATAAATACCCCCAACCACCACCATTCAAGTCATCCAAGCTTTCCACTCTCTACACTCAATACAAAAGCAAAGAATACACTCCAAAGACACATTCAAAACCTTCAATCCTCTCCAAGTGCCATAATCAAGTCAAGTGATCAAAAGTGTTTAGTGACTTGAGAGAGGGTGATTTGTGTTTCATTTGTTGCTCTTGTTGCTTGGTTGCTTTCTTCTTCTCATTTTAAACTTTCCAAGTGATTTGTAAAGCAAGCAAGAGACACCTAAGTGTGTGGTGATCCTTGCAGGGTCTTTGTGACCCATGAGATTAAGAAGAAGCACTCGACCGGTCTAGGTGATCGATTGAGAGAAGGAAATGGTTGAAATAGGCCCGACCTTTGTGGCCTCCTCAACAGGGAGTAGGTTCATTGGAACCGAACCTCGGGAAACAAATCGATGTGTCCATTTGTGTTGATCTTCACCATTCGATTTGTTTCTTCCCTCTCCCCTCTCACTAAAAGTTCTCTTGCTCACATTGTTTTGAGTTTGCTCCCAAAGTTATCCGCATTGATTGAGCAACTCATAGCAAGGAGAACTATTTTCCGCACTCCATAGTATTTCTAATCCTAACCCCGAGTGAAGTTCGTCTACAAAGTTTATAATTTTCAGGTTTCACGTATTCACCCCCCTCTAGGCAAGTTTCAATTGGTATCAGAGTCCGGTACTTCATTAGAGTCTAACAACTCGAAGTGATGTCGGGAGAACACGCCAAAAGGGAGATGATCACCGGGGAAAAGCCCGGATCTTTAGGAAAGAAGAATGAAGAAAGGACTTCATCAAAGGAGGCCGACGATAAGCATAGGGAGCATAAGGAGGAATCTGTCGGCTCCATCAAGTCACATAAGAAGGGTGACAAGAAGAAAAAGAAGATGAAGAAGGTGGTCTACTATGAGACTGACTCTTCCTCGCCATCAACCTCCGACGCCAAGTCTACTTCTTCAAAGCGCCAAGAGCTTAAGAAGTATAGTAAGATCCCTCTTCGATATCCTCGTATTTTCTAAATGTGCTCCTCTACTTTCTGTTCCACTAGGCAAACCACCATATTTTGATGGTGAAGATTATTGCATGTGGAGTGATAAAATGAGGCATCATCTGACCTCACTCCATGAAAGCATATGGGATAGTGTTGAGTTTGGAGCGCAGGTACCACAGGTGGGCGACGAGGACTACGACATCGATGAGGCCGCCCAAATAAGGCACTTCAACTCCCAAGCCACCTTTATACTCCTCGCTTCCTTGTGCCGAGAGGAGTACAACAAGGTGCAAGGGTTAAAGAATGCCAAAGAGATTTGGGACGTCCTTAAGACGACGCCTGAAGGGGACGAAGTGACCAAAATCACCAAGCGCAAAACGATCGAGGGAGAACTCGGTTGGTTTGTCCTCAACAAGGGTGAAGAGCCACAAGCAATGTACAACTGGCTTAAAACGATGGTGAACCAAGTCCGCAACCTCGGGAGCACCAAGTGGGATGACCATGAAATGGTCAAGGTTATTCTAAGATCTCTTGTCTTTCGTAACCCCACTCAAGTGCAATTAATTCATGGAGATCCTAGATATAAGCAGATGTCTCCCGAGGAGGTGATTGGCAAGTTTGTGAACTTTGAACTAATGATCAAAGACTCCAGACATATTATCAACTTGGAGCAAGGCACCATCTCCACACCCGAGGTGCAACCCGTTGCATTCAAGGCAACAGAAGAAAAGAAGGAAGAGCCTACACCAACAAGTAGGCTCCCAATTGACGCCTCCAAGCTTGACAACGAGGAGATGACTCTTATCATCAAGAGCTTCCGGCAAGTCCTCAAGCAAAGGAAGGGGAAGGACTACAAACCCCGCTCCAAGAGGTTTTGTTACTGGTGTGGTAAATCCAATCATTATATTGCTAAATGTCCATATACAAGTGATAGTGACAGGGATAGGGACAAGAAAGGGAAGAAGAAGATGGAGAAGAAGAGATACTACAACAAGAAGAAGGGCGGTGAGGTGCACATGGGACAGGAATGGGACTCTGATGAGAGCTCCACCGATGAGGATGCCACCAACATCGTTGTCAACAAAGGTCTTCTCTTCCCAACATCGGCCACAAATGTCTCATGGCCAAGGAGAGCAAAAGGAAGAAGGTACATTCTAGAGATACCCCCAAATACACTACTTCCAATGATGAGTGTAGCTCTAGTGAAAATGGTGATGATTTGTCTTTCCTTTTTGTAAACCTTACCATGGAACAAAAGAAGAAAATTAATGAATTAATAAAAACCATTAATGAGAAGGATGAGATCTTGGAATGCTAAGAGGACTTGCCCGTTAAGGAAATAAAAAATTTCTTAAGCTAAAAGATGCTTATGCTCTTGAAGTTGAAAAATACCAAAACTTGATTAAAGAGCTAGATATATGCAATGATTCAATTTCTTGTCTTAGAACTGAAAATGTTAGTTTAAATGCTAAGATTGAGGAATTGAATGCTTGCAATGCTTCTACATCTACCATTAAGCATGTTACTATTTGCACTAGATGTAGAGATATTAATGTTGATGCTATGAATGATCACCTTGCTATGATTAAAGAACAAAATGATCGCATAGCTAAATTAAATGCTAAAATTGCTAAGCATGAGCTACAGAATGAAAAAAATAAATTTGCTTGTAATATGCTTTATAATGGGAGACGCCCTGACATTAAGGATGGCATTGGCTTCCAACCTAGGAGCCAAAGCAACATCAAACTTAATGCCCCTAGAAACAAGCTTTCTGATTTTGTCAAGGGCAAGACTCCCATGGTCCAAGATAAATACGGTTACATTTTATATCCTAAAAACTATCTTGAGCATATGATAGAAAGATTCATGCTAAGAAATCTCATTTTGTTTCTCGTCATGCTTTTATTTACAGTAACGAGGCTCCTAGCTCTAGGCATACAACTCATATCAAAATGCCTAAGAAAAAGATTGTTAATACATCAAATGAACAAAACATTTCATTTAAGACTTTTGATGCATCATTTGTGCTTACTAACAAATCAGGCAAGGTAGTTGCCAAATATATTGGGGACAAACACAAGAGTCCAAAGACTTGTGTTTGGGTACCCAAGGTGCTTGTTTCTAAGGTAAAAGGGCCCAAGACCGTTTGGGTACCTAAGAACAAGGCCTAAATCTATGTTGTAGGTTTATGCATCCGGTGGAACAAGTTAGATAATCGACAGCGGTGCACAAACCATATGACAGGGGAGAAAATGATGTTCTCCTCATATGAGAAAAATGATGATTTCCAAAGAGCAATGACATTCGGGAATGGAAATCAAGGTTTGGTCAAAGGTTTGGGTAAAATTGTTATATATTCTGACCATTCCATTTCTAATGTTTTTCTTGTAGATTCTCTAGACTACAACTTGCTTTTTGTTTCTTAATTATGCAAAATAAGCTACAACTGTCTATTTACTTATGTTGGTGTTACCGTCTTTAGAAGGAGTGATGATTAAATAGCCTTTAAGGGAGTGTTAGATAGTCAGCTACACTTAGTTGATCTCAATGATAACAATGCTAAACTAGACACTTGCTTAATTGCTAAGACTAACATGGACTGGTGTTGTCCACTTGTTCTCAAATGTTGTGAATCAAGAACAAGGCAACACAATTGTTAAGTATTAAAGACCTTCGTCCTCTGAAGCATTATCTCCTCTCAGGTATAATGATCACCAGACGAAGGTCATGAAGGGCATGCTGTTGGGGGCTTGTTCTCAAATGCTAAGAATTAAGAACAAGGCAACACAGAAAATGTTAAATATTAAGGTCCTTCGTCCTCTATTACATTATACCCCTTCGGGATATAAGGAACTTCGGACGAAGGTTACGAAAGACGTACCTTCGTAAACATAATAACGAGGGACGAAGCATTCATATGAATCATGAGGTATAGAATAAACATTCAAATGTTAACATAAAATCATTTCTATTTCTACTAATATGAGTGAATACAAATGATTTTAAATTACAAATGTACCTTCGGTCCTGAGGAAGGCAAGAGTATAATCGTGATGCGAAAGCAAATGACAGGTTCGCGTGAACAGTACAGAGGTACTGTTCATCTATTTATAGGCACAGGTCGCAGCCTGTGACAAATTACAATTATGCCCCTTACAAATGTTTACAACATTGACTCAGACTTATATGTATAAAAAGGTCATTCTATCTCTATGTCGGTTTGAAACGCCGAAGGTCCATGAAAAGGAACCTTCGGCCATCTCTTGGAGACGACTTCAGCCGAAGCTGCTTCTTCGTGTGAGACCTTCGGCGCGCCGAAGCACGACCCCAACAGTAGCCCCTTTCGCGGTGCTAGATCGTTTTTCGTAACGAGCTTGACCCGTGAAAAAAGCCTCTTCAGCTTCGGGAAGCCGAAGGTCCAAAAAACACCTTCCCGGAGCTCGTTGCGGAGAAACGATCCGGCTTCCGAGCGCGTGCCAGGCCCACCTTGCAGAGTTACTGTTTGATCCTTGCGGTCCACTGCACAGCGAGTACAAGTGACCGCCCGTCTGGTGTAAAAATCCTGCCGCTTCGCCTTCTTACCTGCTGCACTATATAAACAAACGGGTAGGTGTGAAGTTACCACAACATTCATTGCTATTTGCACTGTTTTGCTGCCAAAATTTTCCACCGTAGCCGAAGCTTGACTCTCAGAATCGAACGAAGGTCCGTCCCGACGTCTGCTTCGTCAGAAAGAAAAGCTTCGGAGAAAAGAAAAAAGAAAAAAGTTTCTGACTTCCCCAAACTCAGAATCAAATGGTGAGAGTGCGATCTACTGCCAAAGTTGTACGTGAGGGAGACGAAGCTGAAGGTTCAGACACTGTGCCCATCTCCGAAGCGATGCAGCGTTCCGGTCTAGTGATTGCGGGAGAAACGCCTGCTGCTGAAGCAAACCCGACAACAGCCGAAGGAGAAGAGGAGAACATTGAAGGGACTGACCCCGAAGATGACTACCACATTGCTATGCCCAGCAAGCCCAGTCACCTGGATTTTGGGAAATCAACCGTTTCAAAGGCTGACCTTTCGAAGATGGTAAAAGCAGGTTATTTCAATGAAGATCAGAAGAAGCTACTCCGCTTCGGGGGAGAAGAAACCACCCCGAAGCCAGGGAAGGATGAGATTGTTATCTTCAAGAGCTTTCTAAAGGCTGGGCTTAGATTCCCTCTTCACAATATTATTGCGGAGATACTGAGGAGGTTTGGTATCTACTTTCATCAATTGACTCCTAACGCCATCGTTAGGCTCAATGTTTATATCTGGGCCCTCCGAAGCCAAGCTGTGGAACCGTTTGCCGACAGCTTCTGCCGAGTTCACGAATTACATTACCAAACAAAGGCCAGAAAAGATGGACTACATGATAATTTCGGCTGCTATAATTTTGCCTACCGGAAGACAACAAAGTGTCCTGTCATCAGCTACCGAAGCAAATGGCCAGCAGGCTGGAAGTCTGAGTGGTTCTACGTAAAAGTTGACGAAGACAGAGAAAAATTGGTACAAAGCCCTCTGGAGTTAATCTTCGGAGAGACGAGGCCACGCTGCCGCATCGGCGATTTAAAGGGTCCTACCTGGGCTGCTCTGGGTGAATTTGAAATTATTTCAGAACATGTTAGCACCAGGGATCTAGTTCAGGAGTTCTTGGCATTCAGAGTTTTCCCTACTCTAAAAGAGTGGGAAATGCCGAAGCTGAAGGGAGAAAAGAAGAAGGGGGAGCTGGTCCGTCTGCCCTATCACTTTAAATTCAAGAAGTACTTTAAGAAACCCTGCAAAGAGTGGTTAGACACAGTTGAGACAATGTGCAATGAAATCTTGGGGAATTACTCCAAAAAAGAGGATCAATTAATGACAGCGGCCTTCGGCACCCGACCGAAGCGAAGGCTGAACCGAGTATTCGATGCCCTGGGCTTCGAGTACCCAGACTATGAGCAGTTGAACAAGGGTGCCGAGGGCCACAAAAGAAAAAGAGTGACCGAAATTCTGACCAAGGATGAAGAGCAACCAGCAGCAGAGAAGAAAATTCCGAAGAAAAGGAAAATATCAACTCCGAAACGGAAAATATCCGAAGAAGAGAGGACCCCCACACCGCCTTCTACCAGCGACGTGGAAGAAATTTTAAAGGTAATGACTGAACCCATGCCCACGAAGCTAAGTCCATTAGGGCTCCAACTGACGAAGCTTTTTCAAAAGGTGGACGAGCCGGATCAGACGAAGATAAGCAAACCCAAACGGCAAAGAATCATTGCGGTAACTGAAGTTATCGATAAGACACCGCCAAGGGCGTCAGTTCAGAAAACAGCAGCTGCCGAAAGCACCATAAACGTCGAAGTCGCACCTTCGGAGGTCGCGGCTACCGAAGCCGCTACAGCCGAAGATGTTAATTTAGAAACAACCATTGAGGATGTTAACAAAATTTTGGAAGACATGGCTGCAGAAGAAGCTGGTGTTGCTACTGAAAAAACCATGGCCACAGTGCCTGAAAAAGGAAAAGAAATAGCCGAAGACACTTCGGACGACGAAGCCTACTCCTTTCAGAATTTAATTGGGCAAAAACTTACGAAGGACGAAATAGAAGAACTTAAAGACTATGCCAAATCTTGCGGCTACAAGCCAGGTGCTCTCCTATTTGGAGGTGTAGACGATGAAAAGCTAGGCTGCATTCGAGACCAGACTGGAGCTAGGGTAATCGGTACTCTATCAAAGAGTATCGGTTTTCCGAAGCTAGAGACAGACATCAGCCGCTACCGACGACAACACATCGTCGGCAGCTTGTTTTACTCCAACTTCAAGGTAAACAACCTTTTCTCTGGTTTTTATTGCTGTTAATAATGAAAATGTTACTAACATAAGTTGTTTCTGTACAGAGCATGCTACTGAGCAAAGCTCTGAAGATGCAACAAGACTTGGAGGACAAAAAGCACGAAGCTATAATTGAAAACTTAGAAAGCAAAATAAAAGAGCAATCTGCCATCATTGAAAAGAAAGACTTCGAGCTCCAATCGACCGAAGGCTTACTGGCTGAGACTGAGGCTAAATTATCAGAGTTGAATTCGAAGCTTATCAATCAATCAAAACAATTCGATCAGGAGAAGCTAGAACTGAATTCGAAGCTTAAAGCCGAAGTCCAGACCAGCTCAGAGTTGAAGAAAACATTAACAAGCCTTCAAGACAAATGCTTGAACTTTGGCAATAATTGCATTGGACGATTAAAGAAGATATTTTACTCTGTTGGAGCCAGTAGCGGGAAATTTAACCCTTCAGCGGAAAATTTACCCCAGGCCTTCGATCATATTGAAGCTGAAATCGAAGAGCTTGACGAAGTTATAGCCGGGCACGGCGACTTCTGTGCCTGGGTAGCTTCTCGGGGTACCGCTGCTGCATTTCTGAAGGCCGGCTGCGAACATGGAAAAATTGTCAACAGGCCCAACTTCACCTTATCTCCATCAATCCTGGATGATATGCCTGACCTCGCCCGAAGTATCTCCAATAGATTTATAAAAATGATATGGACAAAAGGCGGGCGGGAGAAGGCTGGAGACGAAGCCCGAAGTCATCTTGAACCAGTAAGAAATGATACTTCGTACTTACCTTTTCCTTTGCACTTGATTTTTACTCACGATTCCTTGATTTTTGTAGGATGACGAGAGTGAAGATGATGCCTAAGATATGTCGCCGAAGCTGTCGCCGAAGCTGAAGCTTAATGAAAAATCAGTAGAAATGTACTATAGGAAAACTCAGGACAGTTTTGTAACGACTTGTAAATACAATTAGACTGTTCTCAAGAAACTTTGTACATACCTTGTAATATATTCTTACCCTTCGATTGAGGCGCTTTGATGTGGACGAAATCAGTATTTTGAGCCGAAGGCGAAAAAACACCTTCCCTTCTTTTCGTACACAACGAAGCATAAAAGACCAATTCTCTTTTGCATACAACGAAGCTGAGCAACGAAGCTTTTCTCTTTTGTATACAACAAAGCATAAGAGACCAATTCTTCTTTTTATCGAAGCTTCTCCTTTTTTGTACACAACATAGCATAACGAATCATAAAAAACCACTTCTCCGAAACTTTTCTTTTACACAATGATTCATAAAAAGCCAATTCTCCCTTCTGCCGAAGCAACCACTTTGGTACACAGATGCTATGAATGAATGCTTATGCATGCAAATGTTATGATGTAATGTAATGCGCGAATGAATGTCTGAAGCATATGTCCGAAGCCACATTGTCAGCCATTACTTAGAAACAACCACACATTAGCTCTGCATTCCCTTAGGAACGACTTTGGAGCCTCTTCGCCTTTTACTTAGGCAGTATCAGCGTTGACTTTTCGCTGTAAGCTCTGCATCCCCTTAGGGACGTCTTTGGAGCTTCTTCGCCTTTTACTTAGGCGGTATAAGCTCTGCATTCCCTTAGGAACGTCTTTGGAGCTTCTTCGCCTTTTACTTTCGGCGGAACCAGCGTTGACTTTTCGCTGTGAGCTCTGCATCCCCTTAGGGACGTCTTCGGAGCTTTTTCTCTTTTTCAGTTTCGGCACTCGATGGTGCGCTCTCAGCTTTTACATTTACATTCTTTGGGGGATTTTGCTCTTATAAAACTAAAAAGGGAAATTACATATGATGGCCCCATTAAAAACCTTTCTCCCCCTTTAGAAAGGAAAAGGGTGCCATGAAAAAGAAAAGAAAAGAGAAAATTACATCGAGTTATACATAAAACCGCCGAAGCTCATCCGCATTCCAAGATCTTGGAATTTCATTGCCATCCATGTCCTTCAGTCTGTACGAACCAGGCCTTGACGAAGATGCTACTAAGAAAGGCCCTTCCCATTTCAGTTGCAACTTGCCCACTGTATCCGGGTTGGCCACTCTCCGAAGCACCAAGTGTCCTGGCTCAATATTTTTTAGCCGGACCTTTCTATCTCGCCATTTAACTGTTTCAGCCTGGTATTTATTGATATTCTCCACGGCTTGAAGCCTGATCCCTTCTAAGGCATCTTTTTCCACGAGACAAGTATCTTCGGAACCTGATTCTGCCGAAGCTACCACTCTTATTGATCCGGCTTTGGCTTCTTCCGGGGTTATTGCTTCGTCACCAAATAGCAACTTAAATGGGGTAAAGCCTGTAGACCTTGATGTTATTGTATTGTGGCTCCACACCACTTTGGTCAACTGATCTGGCCACTTTCCCCTTGGTTGATTAAAGATTAGCTTCATTATCCCTGTCATTATGATGCCGTTGGCCCTTTCAACAAGCCCATTCGACTCCGGATGCCTGACTGATGCAAAGTGGATCTTCGTGCCAATTTGATCACAGAAATTTCTGAAATCTTCGGAGTCGAACTGTGTTCCATTATCTACAGTGATGGCCTTCGGCACTCCGAAGCGACAGACAATATTCTGCCAGAAAAATTTTTGGACAGTGGCCGAAGTTATTGTAGCTAATGGCTTCGCCTCAATCCACTTGGAAAAATACTCCACAGCCACTATAACATATTTCAGATTGCCTTGAGCCGGTGGTAATGGACCCAGTAAATCGAGGCCCCACCTTTGCAATGGCCAGATGGGTTGTATCAGCTGTGTCAAAGACGAAGGTTGTTTTTGATCTCTTGCATATCTTTGACAACCTTCGCACTTTTGAACTAACTCCGCTGCATCCGAAGCTGCCTTCGGCCAATAAAATCCTTGGCGGAACACTTTTCCAAGTAACGGCCTGGATCCGATGTGGGATCCGCACAGGCCTGCATGTATCTCCTTCATCAACTCTATACCTTCGGCCCTAGACAAGCACTTGAGCAGCGGGGCACAAACTCCATGCTTGTATAACTCCCCTTCTATCATGACATAGGGACGAGCTCTTGCCTCTATCCTTTTATTATAAGCTTCGTCATCTGATAAGAAGTTACCCTGAAGGTAAGAGATTATTTCAGTTCTCCAATCTTCACTGTACACAGGAGAAATGTTAAGGACTGCTCTTTCAAGTAGCTCCACTGAAGGTGCCTTTATTGTTTCGAAGAATACATCCGAAGGTAGCGGCAGCCCCTGTGCTGCAGACTTGGCTAACAAATCAGCATGCTCATTTTGTCCTCGAGGGATATTCTTAACAGAAAATCCTTCGAAGGAAGCTTCGATCCTTCGGACCGTGTCTAAGTATTTTTCAAGCTTCGGGTCCTTAGCTTTGCAACTTTTATCAATATGACCCGAAACAACCTGGGAATCAGTTTTAAGAATCGCCCTTCTGATCCCCATTGCCTTTAGTTTCCGAAGACCCAGGAGCAAAGCTTCGTACTCAGCGATATTATTTGTGCAGCTGAAGTCAAGTCTTGCTGCATAGCAAGTTTTAACCTTGGATGGTGAGACCAAAACAGCAGCTGCACCTGCTCCGAAGGTTCCCCAAGAGCCATCGCAAAACACTGTCCATGCTTCGGCATCTTTATTCGCTTCTTCGTCCTGAGCCCCTGGCGTCCAGTCGGCAATGAAATCTGCCAATGCTTGAGACTGAATTGAGGATCTATGCACATAATCAATGTAAAATTCATTGAGTTCTGCAGCCCATTTTCCAATACGCCCAGTAGCTTCTCTATTCCTCATGATGTCCTTCAACGGCTGCGAAGAAGGAACAATAATGTTGTATGCCTGAAAGTAATGCCGAAGCTTCCTGGATGCCATTAAAACGGCATACAACACCTTCTCCAGCTCTGTATAATTTTTCTTTGAGACACTGAGGACCTCAGACACAAAATATACTGGGACCTGCTTCTTGACTTGTCCATCAAACTTCTCCTGAACAAGTGCCGCACTTACTGCTGAGTGCGAAGCTGCCACATACAACAACAGAGGAGCCCCTGGCGTTGGTGGAGTTAATGTTGTGAGATCTATTAAGTATTGCTTGAGCTCTTCGAAGGCTTTTTGTTGACTCGGGCCCCATTGAAAGACTTCAGCTGACTTCAGCACCTCGAAGAATGGTAAGTTTCTTTCTGCTGATCTGGATATAAATCTGTTGAGAGATGCCAGCCTTCCTGTCAATCTTTGGGCCCCCTTTCTTGTGGTTGGTGGCTCCATTCGAAGTATAGCTTCGATTTTATTTGGGTTAGCTTCGATTCCCTTTGTTGAAACCAAGCATCCAAGAAATTTACCCTTCTTGACTCCGAAAACACATTTTTCTGGATTCAGCTTCAGACCAGCTTGTCTGAAGCTGGCGAAGGTCTCCTGCAGATCAGCAATATGATTTTCTTGCTTCGTGCTCTTTACAATGATGTCATCGACATAAGTCAACACATTTCTGCCTATCTGAGATTGGAGAACCTTCGCAGTCATTCTGCTGAAACTCCCTCCAGCATTCTTGAGCCCCTCAGGCATCCGAAGATAGCAATATGTACCACTTGGGGTTATGAAGCTAGTCTTCGGCTCATCTTCCTTCTTCATCCAGATTTGATGATAGCCTGAGTAGCAGTCCAGGAGACTCATGAGCTCCGAAGAAGCTGCTGCATCAACTAAAGAATCTATCCTTGGCAGCGGGAATTCATCCTTCGGACAAGCCTTGTTGAGATCTGTGAAATCAATACACATTCTCCACTTGCCATTGGCCTTCTTCACCATAACAGTGTTAGCTAGCCACTCTGGATACTTCACTTCTCTGATAACTCCTGCACTGAGGAGTCTTTTCACTTCATTGCGAGCCCCTTCGGCCTTGTCATCAGACATTTTCCGAAGCCTCTGCTTTCGGGGTCTGAAGGATGGGTCAACATTGAGCGAATGTTCAATAACATCCCGATTTACTCCACAGAGATCATTAGCTGACCATGCAAAGACATCTTTGTTGTTGAATAAAAACCTTATCAAGGTTTTCTCCTGGTCTTCAGATAATTGCGAGCCCAACAACACCTTCTGCTCTGCTACATCTTCACACAATTGAGAGCACCTAGAGGGGGGGGTGAATAGGTGATCCTGTAAAAACTTCAAACTTAAGCCACACAAACTTGTTAAGCGTTAGCACGATTAATGCCAAGTGGCTAAGGTGAAGTCTCAACAAAACACAATACCACAAGAATCAAGCACAGAGGGACACGGTGGTTTATCCCGTGGTTCGGCCAAGCCAATGCTTGCCTACTTCCACGTTGTGGCGTCCCAACGGACGAGGGTTGCAATCAACCCCTCTCAAGCGGTCCAAAGACCCACTTGAATACCACGTTGTTTTGTTGTTCCTTTCACTATCCCGTTTGCAAGGAATCTCCACAAATTGGAGCCTCTTGCCCTTACAAGTGTATGATCACAAAGAAAGCACAGAGTAAGGGAGGGAAGCAACACACACAAATCCACAACAAAAGCGCACACACACGGCCAAGATTCGAGCTCGAATGACTATCTCAGAGTTCACACTAGAACAGAGCTCGAATCACTAAGAATCACAAACGAATGCGCAAAGAACTTGTGTGGATGATCAAGAATGCTCAAGAGTTGCTTGTATATATCCTCCATGCGCCTAGGGGCTCCTTTTATAGCCCCAAGGCAGCTAGGAGCCGTTGAGAGCAATTCTGGAAGGCTATCCTGGCCTTCTGTCGTCGGGGGCACCGGACAGTCCGGTGCACACCGGACATGTCCGGTGACCGATTTCTTTCCTTATCCAGCGCTTCCCGACCGTTGCAAACTGGCGGAGATCTGAGAGCCGTTGGCGCACCGGACAGTCCGGTGCACACCGGACAGTCCGGTGCCGTCTTCCGACCGTTGGCTCAGCCACGTGTCTTGCGCGGATTGCGCGGCCGACCGTTGGCCCTGGCCGACCGTTGGCTCACCGGACAGTCCGGTGCATACCGGACAGTCCGGTGAATTTTAGCCGTACGCCGCCGGCCAAAATCCCGAGAGCGGCCAGTTCGAGTCGAGTCAGTCTGGCGCACCGGACACTGTCCGGTGCACACCGGACAGTCCGGTGCTCCAGACCGAGCTGGGACTTGGCTGCACACAGCCAAGTCATTCTCTCCCCTTTTCTCTTTTTCTTCTTTCTGTTTCTAACACTTAGACAAATATGTTAGTCCATAAAACCAATGTACTAAGGCTTAGAAACATACCTTTATCTCATGATTTGCACCTTGTTCATCCATGTACATAAATTCACAATTAAACACATGTGTTGGCACTCAATCACCCAAAATACTTAGAAATGGCGCAAGGGCACAATTCCCTTTCAATCTCCCCCTTTTTGGTGATTTATGCCAACACAACATAAAGCCACTAGAACAAGTGCAAACTCAATTCAAATAACATAAATTTAAGTGTTATTCAATTTTGGCATATATGGATCATCCTTTGCCACCACTTGGTTTGTTTTTGCAAATCAAACACAAATCTCTATCTCTAAGTTAAACACACGTGTTTAAGCATAAAGAGAGTCATTCAAAAAGAGATTGATCAAGGATTTCAAAAACTCCCCCTTTTTCCCATAATCAATACTTCTCCCCACAAGAAGCCAACTTTTGACAATAGAGACAACTTAAGAATTTTGACAAATCAAAAACTCTATTCTACTAATTTCAAAAACTCTCAAGTGGTAGCTGATCCATTTATCACTTTGGCCTTTATTTTCTCCCCCTTTGGCATCAAGCACCAAAACGGGATCAATTTTGGCCCTTTAACCCCATTGCCTCACCAAAATCTTCAATTAAGAGCAAATGGCAATAAGAGTTCATGAGATGGTCTTGGAATAAGTTACCCCTCATCGGAGTGCAGTGGAAGTCTTTCATGGTCCAAGTCCACCTTTTCCCTTTCAATTCTCCTTTGTGACTAACGCAAGCAAACTCAAACATATGGTTAGTCTCAAAGGGTCAAGTTGTAACACATCTCCCCCTAAACATGTGCATCACTTTGCAGCGGACTTGTGAGGTCCAGGGAGTGTTTGTACAACTTGAGCACCATAATAAGCAACAAAATGCAGAGAGAACATGATCAAAGGCATAAATACATGTATACTACAATTCAATCCAAGTTCCGCGAATCTAAGACATTTAGCTCACTACGCAGCCTGCAAAAGGTCTTCTCATCTAAAGGCTTGGTAAAGATATCGGCTAGCTGGTTCTCGGTGCTAACATAAAACACTTCGATATCTCCCTTTTGCTGGTGGTCTCTCAAAAAGTGATGCCGGATGTCAATGTGCTTTGTGCGGCTGTGCTCAACAGGATTTTCCGCTATTCGGATAGCACTCTCATTATCACATAGGAGTGGGACTTTGCTCAGATTGTAGCCAAAGTCCCTGAGGGTTTGCCTCATCCAAAGTAGTTGCGCGCAACACTGACCTGCGGCAACGTACTCGGCCTCAGCGGTGGATAGGGCAACGGAGGTTTGTTTCTTAGAGTTCCATGACACCAGGGACCTTCCTAAGAATTGGCACGTCCCCGATGTACTCTTCCTATCGACCTTACATCCAGCATAGTCGGAATCTGAGTACCCAATCAAGTCAAAGTTAGACCCCTTTGGATACCAGATCCCGAAGCAAGGCGTAGCGACTAAATATCTAAGAATTCGCTTCACCGCCACCAAGTGACACTCCTTAGGATTGGATTGAAATCTAGCACACATGCATACGCTAAGCATAATATCCGGTCTACTAGCACATAAATAAAGTAAAGACCCTATCATTGACCGGTATGCTTTTTGATCAACGGACTTACCTCCTTTGTTGAGGTCGGTGTGCCCGTCGGTTCCCATCGGAGTCTTTGCGGGCTTGGCGTCCTTCATCCCAAACCGCTTCAGCAGATCTTGCGTGTACTTCGTTTGGGAGATGAAGGTGCCGTCCTTGAGTTGCTTCACTTGGAACCCAAGGAAGTAGTTCAACTCGCCCATCATCGACATCTCGAATTTCTGCGTCATCACCCTGCTAAACTCTTCACAAGACTTTTGATTAGTAGAACCAAATATTATGTCATCGACATAAATTTGGCACACAAACAAATCACCATTACAAGTTTTAGTGAAAAGAGTTGGATCGGCTTTCCCAACCTTGAAAGCATTAGCAAGTAAGAAATCTCTAAGGCATTCATACCATGCTCTTGGGGCTTGTTTAAGTCCATAGAGCGCCTTAGAGAGCTTACACACGTGGTCGGGGTACCGCTCATCCTCGAAGCCAGGGGGTTGCTCCACGTACACCTCCTCCTTTATTGGCCCGTTGAGGAACGCGCTCTTCACATCCATTTGGTACAACCTGAAAGAATGGTGAGCGGCATATGCTAGCAAGATACGAATGGACTCTAGCCTAGCCACAGGAGCAAAAGTCTCCTCAAAGTCCAAACCTGCGACTTGGGCATAACCTTTTGCCACAAGTCGAGCCTTGTTCCTCGTCACCACCCCGTGCTCGTCCTGTTTGTTGCGGAACACCCACTTGGTTCCCACAACATTTTGCTTGGGACGAGGCACCAGCGTCCAAACTTCATTGCGCTTGAAGTTGTTGAGTTCCTCCTGCATGGCCAACACCCAATCCGGATCTAGCAAGGCCTCCTCTACCCTGAAAGGCTCAATAGAGGAGACAAAAGAGTAATGCTCACAAAAATTAACTAATCGAGATCGAGTAGTTACTCCCTTGCTAATGTCACCCAAAATTTGGTCGACGGGATGATCCCTTTGAATCATCGCTCGAACTTGGGTTGGAGGTGCCGGTTGCGCTTCTTCCTCCATCACTTGATCGTCTTGTGCTCCCCCTTGATCACACGCCTCCTTTTGATGAACCTGTTCATCGTCTTGAGTTGGGGGATGCACCGTCGATGAGGAAGAAGGTTGATCACGTTCATCCTGTTCCTGTGGCCGAACGTCTCCAATCGCCATGGTTCGTATAGCGGCTGCCGGAACATCTTCTTCATCTACATCATCACAATCAACAACTTGCTCTCTTGGAGAGCCATTAGTCTCATCAAATACAACGTCGCTAGAGACTTCAACCAAACCCGATGATTTGTTGAAGACCCTATACGCCTTTGTATTTGAATCATAACCTAATAAAAACCCTTCTACAGCTTTGGGAGCAAACTTAGAATTTCTACCCTTCTTCACTAGAATGTAGCACTTGCTCCCAAATACACGAAAGTACGATACATTGGGTTTGTTACCGGTTAGTAGCTCATACGAAGTCTTCTTGAGGAGTCGATGAAGGTAGACCCTGTTGATGGCGTGGCAAGCCGTGTTCACGGCTTCCGACCAAAAACACTCGGGGGTCTTGAACTCTCCAAGCATCGTCCTCGCCATATCGATTAGCGTCCTGTTCTTCCTCTCTACCACACCATTTTGCTGTGGTGTGTAGGGAGCGGAGAACTCGTGCTTGATCCCTTCCTCCTCAAGAAACTCCTCCACTTGAAGGTTCTTGAACTCGGACCCGTTGTCGCTCCTTATCTTCTTCACCTTGAGCTCAAACTCATTTTGAGCTCTCCTGAGGAAGCGCTTGAGGGTCCCTTGGGTTTCAGACTTATCCTGCAAAAAGAACACCCAAGTGAAGCGGGAAAAGTCATCAACAATAACTAAACCATACTTACTTCCTCCTATGCTCAGATAGGCGACGGGTCCGAAGAGGTCCATATGTAGCAGCTCCAGAGGTCTTGACGTGGTCATCACATTTTTGCTGTGATGTGCTCCTCCTACTTGTTTACCTGCCTGACAAGCTGCACAAGGTCTATCTTTTCGAAATAAACATTTGTTAGACCTATCACGTGTTCTCCCTTTAGAAGCTTGTGGAGATTCTTCATCCCCACATGTGCTAAGCGGCGATGCCATAGCCAGCCCATGCAAGTCTTAGCCATTAAGCATGCATCTAGACCGGCCTCTTCTTTTGCAAAATCAACTAAGTAAAGCTTGCCGTCTAGTACACCCTTAAAAGCTAGTGAACCATCACATCTTCTAAAGACAGACACATCTACATTTGTAAATAAACAATTATATCCCATTTGACATAATTGACTAACAGATAGCAAATTATATCCTAGACTCTCCACTAAGAATACATTTGAAATAGAATGCTCATTAGAAATTGCAATTTTACCTAACCCTTTTACCTTGCCTTGATTCCCATCACCGAATATAATTGAATCTTGGGAATCCTTATTCTTGACGTAGGAGGTGAACATCTTCTTCTCCCCCGTCATATGGTTTGTGCATCCGCTGTCGATAATCCAGCTTGAACCCCCGGATGCATAAACCTGCAAGGCAAATTTAGGCTTGGGTCTTAGGTACCCAACTCATGTTGGGTCCTGCAAGGTTAGCACAAATGTCTTTAGGGACCCAAATGCAAGATTTATCTCCCTTGCATCTAGCCCCTAATTTCCTAGCAACAACCTTCTTTCCCTTTCTACAAATAGCAAAGGGAGCATTACAAGCATAATAAATGGTAGAAGGTTCATTCACTACTTTCCTATGAATAACATTCTTTCTAGGCACATGATCAATATTTCTCCTAGGCATATGCGCAACATTTCTCCTACACATATCTCTACCATGATTATAAGAAGAACTAGAAGCAAACATTGCATGAGAATCATAAACATGTGAATCAAAATGATTATAAGCATTTCTAGCATGTCTCCTATCATAATACATAAAAGCATGATTCTTTTTAGCACTATTAGCCATAGGGGCCTTCCCTTTCTCCTTGACGAAGACGGGAGCCTTATGGCTTGTTAAGTTCTTGGCTTCCCTCTTGAAGCCAAGCCCATCCTTAATTGAGGGGTGTCTACCAACCGTGTAGGCATCCCTTGCAAATTTTATTTTATCAACTTCATTCTTGCTAGTCTTAAGTTGGGCATTAAGACTAGCCACTTCATCACTTAATTTGGAAATTAGAACTAGGTGTTCACTACAAGCATTAACATCAAAATCCTTACACCTAGTACAAATTTCAACATGTTCAACACAAGAATTTGATTTACTAGCTACTTCTAGTTTAGCACTTAAATCAATATTAACACTTCTTAAGGTAGAAATGGTTTCATGACAGGAAGATATTTCACTAGAAAGCATTTCATTTCTTTTCACTTCTAAAGCATATGATTTTTGTGCCTCTACAAATTTATCATGTTCATCATACAATAAATCTTCTTGCTTTTCTAAAAGCCTATCCTTTTCATTCAATGCATCAATCAATTCATTGATTTTCTCTATCTTAGATCTATCTAAGCCTTTGAACAAGCAAGAATAATCTATGTCATCATCACTAGACTCACTATCACTAGAGGAAGCATAAGTGGAGTCTTGAATACTCACCTTCTTCTCCCTTGCCATAAGGCAAGTGAGACGCTCGTTGGGGAAGAGAGCCGATTTGTTGAAGGCAGTGGCGGCGAGTCCTTCGTTGTCGGAGTCGGAGGAGGAGCAATCCGAGTCCCACTCCTTTCCTAGATGCGCCTCGCCTTTTGCCTTCTTGTATTGCTTCTTCTTCTCTCTTGTGTTCCCCTTTTCCTGGTCACTTTCATTATCGGGACAGTTAGCAATGAAATGACCAAGCTTACCGCATTTGAAGCATGAGCGCTTCCCCTTGGCTTTGGTCTTGCTTGGTTGTCCCTTGTGACCTTTAAGCACCGTCTTGAATCTTTTAATGATGAGAGCCATCTCTTCATCATTAAGGCCAGCCGCCTCAACTTGCGCCACCTTGCTAGGTAGCGACTCCTTGCTCCTCGTTGCCTTTAGAGCAATGGGTTGAGGCTCGTGGAGTGGTCCGTTCAACGCGTCGTCGACGTATCTTGCCTCCTTGATCATCATCCGCCCGCTCACGAATTTTCCAAGCACTTCCTCGGGCGTCATCATCGTGTACCTGGGATTCTCACGAATATTGTTCACGAGATGAGGATCAAGTACGGTAAAGGACCTGAGCATTAGGCGGACGACGTCGTGGTCCGTCCATCGCGTGCTCCCGTAGCTTCTTATCTTGTTGATAAGGGTCTTGAGCCGGTTGTACGTTTGTGTTGGCTCCTCGCCCCTTATCATCGCGAACCGTCCAAGCTCGCCCTCCACCAACTCCATCTTGGTGAATAAGGTGACGTCGTTCCCCTCATGAGAAATCTTGAGGGTGTCCCAGATTTGCTTGGCGTTGTCCAAGCCGCTCACCTTATGGTATTCATCCCTGCACAAGGAAGCTAGAAGAACAGTAGTAGCTTGTGCATTTTTATGAATTTGTTCATTAATGAACATGGGACTATCCGAACTATCAAAGTGCATTCCACTCTCTACAATCTCCCATATACTAGGATGGAGAGAGAATAGGTGACTACGCATTTTGTGACTCCAAAATCCGTAGTCCTCTCCATCAAAGTGTGGGGGCTTGCCAAGTGGAATGGAGAGCAAATGAGAATGTGAACTTTGCGGAATACGAGAGTAATCAAAGGAAAAGTTCGAATTAACCGGTTTTCTCCTCTCGTAGTCGTTGTGGTCCTCATCCTTTTGGGAAGAAGTAGACTCGTCGCTGTCGTAGTAGATGATCTCCTTGATGCGCCTGGTCTTCTTCTTCTTCCCTTCCTTTCGTCTTTGACCCGAGCCGGAGTCGGTAGGCTTGTCGTCCTTCGGCTCGTTGACGAAGGTCTCCTTCTCTTTGTCGTTGATCACTATACCCTTCCCCTTAGGATCCATCTATTCGGGCGGTTAGTCCCTTTGTGAATAGAACGGCTCTGATACCAATTGAGAGCACCTAGAGGGGGGGGGGGTGAATAGGTGATCCTGTAAAAACTTCAAACTTAAGCCACACAAACTTGTTAAGCGTTAGCACGATTAATGCCAAGTGGCTAAGGTGAAGTCTCAACAAAACACAATACCACAAGAATCAAGCACAGAGGGACACAGTGGTTTATCCCGTGGTTCGGCCAAGCCAATGCTTGCCTACTTCCACATTGTGGCGTCCCAACGGACGAGGGTTGCAATCAACCCCTCTCAAGCGGTCCAAAGACCCACTTGAATACCACGTTGTTTTGTTGTTCCTTTCACTATCCCGTTTGCAAGGAATCTCCACAAATTGGAGCCTCTTGCCCTTACAAGTGTATGATCACAAAGAAAGCACAGAGTAAGGGAGGGAAGCAACACACACAAATCCACAACAAAAGCGCACACACACGGCCAAGACTCGAGCTCGAATGACTATCTCAGAGTTCACACTAGAACAGAGCTCGAATCACTAAGAATCACAAACGAATGCGCAAAGAACTTGTGTGGATGATCAAGAATGCTCAAGAGTTGCTTGTATATATCCTCCATGCGCCTAGGGGCTCCTTTTATAGCCCCAAGGCAGCTAGGAGCCGTTGAGAGCAATTCTGGAAGGCTATCCTGGCCTTCTGTCGTCGGGGGCACCGGACAGTCCGGTGCACACCGGACATGTCCGGTGACCGATTTCTTTCCTTATCCAGCGCTTCCCGACCGTTGCAAACTGGCGGAGATCTGAGAGCCGTTGGCGCACCGGACAGTCCGGTGCACACCGGACAGTCCGGTGCCGTCTTCCGACCGTTGGCTCAGCCACGTGTCTTGCGCGGATTGCGCGGCCGACCGTTGGCCCTGGCCGACCGTTGGCTCACCGGACAGTCCGGTGCATACCGGACAGTCCGGTGAATTTTAGCCGTACGCCGCCGGCCAAAATCCCGAGAGCGGCCAGTTCGAGTCGAGTCAGTCTGGCGCACCGGACACTGTCCGGTGCACACCGGACAGTCCGGTGCTCCAGACCGAGCTGGGACTTGGCTGCACACAGCCAAGTCATTCTCTCCCCTTTTCTCTTTTTCTTCTTTCTGTTTCTAACACTTAGACAAATATGTTAGTCCATAAAACCAATGTACTAAGGCTTAGAAACATACCTTTATCTCATGATTTGCACCTTGTTCATCCATGTACATAAATTCACAATTAAACACATGTGTTGGCACTCAATCACCCAAAATACTTAGAAATGGCGCAAGGGCACAATTCCCTTTCAACAATAACATAGGCTTCGGCTGATCCGCTGAAGCTGCCTTCTCCCTCCTGAATTTGTACTGTTCACAAGCTTCAGCTCCATCTATATTATGGATTGCCTTGGAGTCAGTCCAGCTTCCTTCGGCCCTTCTAGCAGCTTCCTGGCTTCCATGAATAGCAATAGGTCCTTGGTCCGAAGGTATCTTCATGCAGAGATAAGCTGGGTGAAGAATTGCTTCGAAGGCATTAAGAGTGCCACGGCCGATGATAGCATTGTAAGGATACTCCATGTCAACAATATCAAACACAATTTGCTCAGTCCTTGTGTTGTTAACAAACCCGAAGGTTACCGGCATGGTAATCTTCCCAAGTGCTACAATCTGCCGCCCTTCGAAGCCACAAAGAGGGTGCGTAGCATCATGAATCTTGTCTTCGGGCTCTTGCATTTGTCTGAAGGCTTTAGCAAATATAATGTCAGCTGCACTGCCTGTGTCAACTAGGACATTGTGGACCAGAAATCCTTTGATCACGCAAGAGATAACCATGGCATCATTGTGGGGATAGTCCTTAAGCTGAAGGTCTTCCTGAGAGAAGGTAATTGGAATATGGGACCATTTTGACTTGATGAAGGGTCCCTGCACTCCAACATGCTGCACCCTTCTCTGAGCCTCCTTCTTCTGCTTCTTGTTAGCCGGCTCTGAGCAAGAACCGCCTGTTATCGGGAGCACCAGCTTCGAAGCCGAAGCAGCTCCAGCTTGGTTGTTGAACAAAGCCATCAGCTCAGAAAAGTGGAAGTGAGTTCACCGGAGGTGGGCGCCAATGTTGGGGGCTTGTTCTCAAATGCTAAGAATTAAGAACAAGGCAACACAGAAAATGTTAAATATTAAGGTCCTTCGTCCTCTATTACATTATACCCCTTCGGGATATAAGGAACTTCGGACGAAGGTTACGAAAGACGTACCTTCGTAAACATAATAACGAGGGACGAAGCATTCATATGAATCATGAGGTATAGAATAAACATTCAAATGTTAACATAAAATCATTTCTATTTCTACTAATATGAGTGAATACAAATGATTTTAAATTACAAATGTACCTTCGGTCCTGAGGAAGGCAAGAGTATAATCGTGATGCGAAAGCAAATGACAGGTTCGCGTGAACAGTACAGAGGTACTGTTCATCTATTTATAGGCACAGGTCGCAGCCTGTGACAAATTACAATTATGCCCCTTACAAATGTTTACAACATTGACTCAGACTTATATGTATAAAAAGGTCATTCTATCTCTATGTCGGTTTGAAACGCCGAAGGTCCATGAAAAGGAACCTTCGGCCATCTCTTGGAGACGACTTCAGCCGAAGCTGCTTCTTCGTGTGAGACCTTCGGCGCGCCGAAGCACGACCCCAACACATGCCTTCATCATTTTATGGATAAATAAGAATACATAGAGATGAAGAATATAAAACATTGTTTCATTCACATTTATATTTCATAATGTACACATGAATATTAATAAAGTTTATATTACATTGATACATTCGGCTTGCTTGAAGGTGCAGACGCGAGAGTGTTTACAATCCAGCGTGAACAATACGGTGCTACTGTTCATCTATTTATAGGCACGGGACGCAGCCTGGGTAAAATTACATTTGTGTCCTTGACATTTACTTACGACCATAACATAAATCATTAAGGACTAGCTAGTCTTTTTCCCTTCTGGTCAGCATCATGTTTGGTCTTCATCACCATTTTAAGCCGAAGCTATTACCCTTCGGCTATAGCTTCGACATTCATCCTTATCATCTTTGGACTATATCTTCACCTCAAATGCCTTTGCCATGGGAGAAAACTTTCATCCTGAAGCCGAAGCTCCCTGTAATAATCCATATCATACTGAAAATATGGTTAGTCACGTTTTTAGGACCTTCAGAAGAGGAAGGCCCCCAACAGTAGCCCCTCGCAGTATTAATTTATTTCCTTACAACAAATTCAGACTACGATGTAAGCGAAGGCCTTTAGCCGTAGGTCCGAAAAAACACATTCCCTTCGCTAGAACAGTGAATCATTCTGAATCATGGGACCCACCGAACTGTGGGGCTCTAAGTATATATATAGAAGGCTGTGTTGTGAATATTTTTCGTGCCATCTAGCTGTTTGCGCCGTGTTTGCCATTCTAACCTTCTTCTCTTTTGCGAGCTCGATTGAGTTTTGAGCTTCAGCATCTGCCGCAACCATCATCCGAATGGCTGAGGAGAAGAAGATCACAGACCCCACAATGTCTGGGTTTTACGAAGCTATAGAGAAGACCAACACAAAAAAGATCACCAACGAGATGCTGGTTGGGTTGTCCGAGGATTCCAGCGATAGCGATAGTTTTGACGTGGAGAGCGGGAATGAAGATGTCAAAGATCGACCGTGGAGGCCGAGCCATGTTGTTTTTGGGAAGTCGACTGTGAAACAAGGGCAAGTCAAAGCGATGAAGGGCAAATATTTTCATGATGTTTCTATAGTGTGGGTCGGGGGGCAAAGTGAGAGCGCCTAGAGGGGGTGAATAGGTGATCCTGTAAAATCAACACTAAATGCCACTAAAACTTGGTTTATGAAATGTTAGTGAAATCAAACCAAGGTGTTATGACAAGAGAGAGATGACTTCTTCACTTAATTGCTCTTCACAAATTGAGTATTAAACTTAGAGCAACTATCTAGTGAAGTTAAGCACGCACAAGAAAGCAACAAGCGACACAACGGTTTTTATCCCATGGTTCGGCCAAGTAGAACACTTGCCTACTTCCACGTTGTGGTGTCCCAATGGACGAGGGTTGCACTCAATAGGACTGGACATTCGGGTATACCCGAAAATTTGGGTATTCAAAAAATCGGGTTCGGGTTCGGGTAATGTACAGTTACCCGATTAAAATGCAGACATCAATAAAATGTATTTTCAGGCAATAAATCCAGACAGCTACAGACAGGAAATAAATTCATTTAACACAGCTAAGACAACATCAATAAAACACAGCGACATGCAATAAAATGCTACAGATAGCTAGGACAGATTCACAGACATGTGCACAAATCATGCATACAGGCAATAAAATGCCACAGACAGCTAGGACAGATTCACAAACATGTTCACAAATCACACATACAGTCTCAACTCTCAAATTCTCAACTGTCAAGTCACACACAGCTCACACAACTATCAAGTAATAAGCCAATAACTGTAGCCAATCCTCCATAGACCTTGTAAGCTGCAACCTCCAGGCTCCAATCCTCCATAGACCATAGCATCCAATATCTGTAGCCAATAACCATTTTGCTCATAGAAGTAAGCAGTAGCACACTAGCACACAAAGAAATTAAGGATAAAGTAAAACATAAGTGCTTTCAAACCTTAAGTAGCAGGTCTTTCATCAGATTTAGAGGGAGGGCATCTACTGCTGCTTGGCGTTGCTTGAGACTTGGAAGTGGTAGGATTTTCTTTCCCTTTTCCTTTCTCACAAAATTCTTCAATTAAATCTATTATAAACTGAATTCAACTAGTCAAAGATGTAGTTAATAACTTAATATAACAATTACGTACACTGCAATGGTGAATATTGACTATACCCGCTTCAATCATGGCTAATTCCTCCATATTCTCTTGGATGTTGATTGGAGTAGTCCTTCTCAACCAGTCTTGGGTACATACAAGTGCCTCCAACATGAAAGGAGTAAGCAATGTACGAAAGTCATCTAAGATACGTCCACTCATGCTAAAATCAGACTCTGCAGCCACTGTTGAGATAGGAATAGCAAGCACATCACGGGACATGTGAGCTAAAACAGGAAACCTGTGTGCATTTACCTTCCACCAAAAAAGTATGTCAATCTTTGTATCAGTGTCTTCAGTCTCTTCAGTTAGATACTTTTCAAGTTCTGACTTTGTTGTGCTACTAGAATAGTTGGTCATCTTCATCCTCTTGGCAATTACTTCTCTAAGTTTGCCTCCTCTACCACCCTTTGCTTCACTAGGATCAGTTACTTCAGTCATTACTTCAGTTGGAGCATAAATATTTTTGTATTCTTCAAATAGCTCATGAACACAAGAGTTAATAGCTGCCCAAAATAATTGGCCCCTGTTCTCACCAAATATCTCCTCAACAATAATCTTCGTATACATAGATAATTTGTATCTTGGATCAAGAAAAGCTACAACAAAAATGAGTAGATTAATGTTCTCTTCATCCTTCTCCTTTCCCTTTCCCCTCGCCTTTCCCCTCTCCTTCTCCAACTCCATCTCTTACACATACTCATTCTCCTTATTGTTTGTGTGCCAAACTCCCCAATACTTGTCAAATTTTTCCTTCATTCTCATGCCCATTGATACTTGTAGATTGTCTTGACTACTCATCCAAGACTTAATAAGCAAGTGGACTTCACCAATCTCATGAAAGAAACTATTGCTAGTCACATGTAGACTAGATGAAACACGTACAGTAAGGTCATGGAAATGCTTAAGAAACTCTGCCAACTTCTTTGCATTCTCCCAATCACCTTCATCAGGGTAACCATCACCCTTCCTTTCTACAAAAAGGTCTATACAATAGTTATTGTCCTCATCAATCAACCTTAAGAATACCTTTTCATATGCAGTTGCAGCTTTAAGCATGAGATAGGTGTAGTTCCATCTAGTTGGAACATCAAGCTTTAGAAATGCCTTGGTGTTCAACCCCTCTTCCTCAGCAGTTTCTTTGAACTTAACCAATCTTGAAGTCCCATCTTTGATATATCTAATAGCACCTCTAACACGCTTCACTGAGATGTCCACTTCTTTCAAACCATCTCGCACAATAAGGTTAATAATATGGGCAACACACCTCATGCGTAGAAAGTTGCCTTTTGCTATGTGGGTTCTTCAGGTTCAGGCATCTATTAAAAAGGAAACACATAGTAAGGAATTAAAGAAATAATATTTCTACTGATCAATTCTGCTAGAACAAAGGTAGGAAAATTATTATTAAAGAAATAATAATCTTCATTGTTGGTATGCCCTGCTAATAGGGAATTTGACCCCGAGCTGTTTCTTATCTGTTGTCATACTCAGTAGGAAAATTAGATACTAAATGGCAAGGAAAGGTAGTGCTAATTGCGCTAGTTTTATGTTTGCTGCGTGACTGCACATATGCTTGTTGCGTGACTAAGACTTATTTCTTTGTTGCACCCCATGTTAGATTCATGGCAAGGGAGATACAAATATTTCTACTGATCAAATCTGCTAGAACAAAAAAACCAAGCACTGAGCACTTAGCACATACATTGCAAGATTCCTCCGATGTTGGTGCTGTTCTTCAATGTTGGCTTCTGGCCTGGTGCAGGCGAGCACAGGTCGCGGGCGGCCGGGCGTGCAGTCGTGCACCGTGCTAGGCTGCTGCCTGCTGGCCTATCTGGCGGGGCGGTTGAAAGTCGCCTAGAGGGGGGGGTGAATAGGGCGAAACTGAAATTTACAAATATAAACACAACTACAAGCCGGGTTAGCGTTAGAAATATAAACGAGTCCGCGAGAGAGGGCGCAAAAACAAATCGCAAGCAAATGAAGAGTGTGACACGCGGATTTGTTTTACCGAGGTTCGGTTCTCGCAAACCTACTCCCCGTTGAGGAGGCCACAAAGGCCGGGTCTCTTTCAACCCTTCCCTCTCTCAAACGGTCCCTCGGACCGAGTGAGCTTTTCTTCTTCTCAATCAAACGGGAACAAAACTTCCCCGCAAGGGCCACCACACAATTGGTGCCTCTTGCCTTGGTTACAATTGAGTTTTGATCACAAGAACAAGTGAGAAAGAAAGAAAGCGATCCAAGCGCAAGAGCTCAAAAGAACACGGCAAATCTCTCTCGCTAGTCACTAAAGGCTTGAGTGGAATTGGAGAGGATTTGATCTCTTTGTATGTGTCTAGAATTTAATGCCTAGCTCTTGTAAGTGGTTGAGAGTTGGAAAACTTGGATGCAATGAATGGTGGGGTGGTTGGGGTATTTATAACCCCAACCACCAAACTTGACCGTTGGCTGGAGGCCTCTGTTCGATGGTGCACCGGACAGTCCGGTGCACACCGGACAGTCCGGTGCCCCTGCCACGTCATCACTGCCGTTGGATTCTGACCGTTGGAGCTTCTGACTTCTGGGCTCGCCTGGATGTCCGGTGCACACCGGACAACTACTGTTCATTGTCCGGTGCGCCGGTATGGGCACGCCTGACGACTGCGCGCGCAGAACGCGCATTAAATGCGCCGCAGGGAGCCGTTGGCGCCGAAATAGCCGTTGCTCCGCTGGCACACCGGACAGTCCGGTGAATTTTAGCGGAGCGGCTGCCGCGCGAACCCGAGGCTGGCGAGTTCCGGAGACCGCGCTTCCTTGGAGCACCGGACATGTCCGGTGTACACCGGACAGTCCGGTGAATTATAGCGCGCTGGCTTCCGAGAATTCCCGAGGGCGAAGAGTTTGAAGTCGGAGTCCTCTGGTGCACTCGTGGCGCACCGGACACTGTCCGGTGTTCACCGGACAGTCCGGTGCCCCCAGACCAGAGGTGCCTTCGGTTGCCTCATTGCTCCTTAGTTGAATCCAAAACTTGATCTTTTTATTGGCTAAGAGTGAACCTTTTGCACCTGTATAACTTATGCACTAGAGCAAACTAGTTAGTCCAATATTTGTGTTGGGCAATTCAACCACCAAAATTATTTAGGGACTAGGTGTAAGCCTAATTCCCTTTCAATCTCCCCCTTTTTGGTGATTGATGCCAACACAAACCAAAGCAAATATAGAAGTGCATAATTGAACTAGTTTGCATAATGTAAGTGCAAAGGTTGCTTGGAATTTAGCCAATAAGAATACTTGTATGATGCGCATGGATTGTTTCTTTGTTTTTGACATATTGGACCACATTTACACCAAGAGTTTTGTTTTTGCAAATTCTTTTGTAAATTCTTTTCAAAGTCCTTTTGCAAGATAGTCAAAGGTAAATGAATAAGATTTGCAACGCATTTTCAAGATTTGAAATTTTCTTCCTTTGTTCAAATGCTTTTCCTTTGACTAAACAAAACTCCCCCTCAAATAAGGTCTCCTCTTAGTGTTCAAGAGGGTTTTAAGACATCAATTTTTTGAAAATACTAGTTGCTCCCCCTTTAGAACATAAAGAGATACCAATTTTGAAATTTATTAATTTAAAATCATCAAATTTATAAAATTAGGTGGTGGTGCGGTCCTTTTGCTTTGGGCTCATATTTTCTCCCCCTTTGGCATGAATCGCCAAAAACGGAATCATTAGAGCCCAATGAAGTACTTTCTCCCCCTTTGGTCATGAAATGAATGAGTGAAGATTATACCAAAGTTGGAGAGATGATGCGGAGCAACAGCGAAGGATGAGTAGTCGAGTGGAGTGGAAGCCTTTGTCTTCACCGAAGACTCCAATTCCCTTTCAATATACCTATGACTTGGTTTGAAATACACTTGAAAACACATTAGTCATAGCATATATAAAAAAGACATGATCAAAGGTATATTCATGAGCTATGTGTGCAAGACTAGCAAAAGAAATTCCTAGAATCAAGAATATTGAGCTCATGCCTAAGTCTGGTAAAAGATTGCTCATCAAGAGGCTTGGTAAAGATATCGGCTAATTGATCTTTAGTGTTAATGTATGAAATCTCGATATCCCCCTTTTGTTGGTGATCCCGAAGAAAATGATACCGAATGGCTATGTGTTTAGTGCGACTATGCTCGATGGGATTGTCGGCCATTTTGATTGCACTCTCATTGTCACATAGCAAAGGGACTTTGGTTAATTTGTAACCGTAGTCCCGCAGGGTTTGCCTCATCCAAAGCAATTGCGCGCAACAATGGCCTGCGGCAATGTACTCGGCTTCGGCGGTAGAAAGAGCGACCGAATTTTGCTTCTTTGAAGCCCAAGACACCAAGGATCTTCCCAAGAACTGGCAAGTCCCCGATGTGCTCTTCCTATTAATCTTACACCCCGCCCAATCGACATCCGAATATCCAATCAAATCAAAAGTGGATCCCCGAGGGTACCAAAGCCCAAACTTAGGAGTATAAGCCAAATATCTCAAGATTCGTTTTACGGCCGTAAGGTGTGATTCCTTAGGGTCGGCTTGGAATCTTGCACACATGCAAACGGAAAGCATAATGTCCGGTCGAGATGCACATAAATAAAGCAATGAACCAATCATCGACCGGTATACCTTTTGATCCACGGACTTACCTCCCGTGTCGAGGTCGAGATGCCCATTGGTTCCCATGGGTGTCTTGATGGGCTTGGCATCCTTCATTCCAAACTTGCTTAGGATATCTTGAGTATACTTCGTTTGGCTAATGAAGGTGCCCTCATGGAGTTGCTTGACTTGGAATCCTAGAAAATACTTCAACTCCCCCATCATTGACATCTCGAATTTCTGTGTCATGATCCTACTAAATTCTTCACATGTAGATTTGTTAGTAGACCCAAATATGATATCATCAACATAAATTTGGCATACAAACAAATCATTGTCAAGAATCTTAGTGAATAAAGTAGGATCGGCCTTGCCGACTTTGAAGCCATTTGCAATAAGGAAATCTCTAAGGCATTCATACCATGCTCTTGGGGCTTGCTTGAGCCCATAAAGCGCCTTAGAGAGCCTATAAACATGGTTAGGGTACTCACTGTCTTCAAAGCCGGGAGGTTGCTCAACATAGACCTCCTCCTTGATTGGTCCATTGAGGAAGGCACTCTTCACGTCCATTTGATAAAGCTTGAAGCCATGGTAAGTAGCATAGGCCAATAATATACGAATTGACTCAAGCCTAGCTACGGGTGCATAGGTTTCACCAAAATCCAAACCTTCGACTTGTGAATACCCTTTGGCCACGAGTCGAGCTTTGTTCCTTGTCACCACACCATGCTCGTCTTGCTTGTTGCGGAAGACCCACTTGGTTCCTACAACATTTTGATTAGGACGTGGAACTAAGTGCCATACCTCGTTCCTTGTGAAATTGTTGAGCTCCTCTTGCATCGCCATCACCCAATCCGAATCTTGTAGTGCTTCCTCTACCCTGTGTGGCTCAATAGAGGAGACAAAAGAGTAATGTTCACAAAAATGTGCAACACGAGATCGAGTGGTTACCCCCTTATGAATGTCGCCGAGGATGGTGTCGACGGGGTGATCTCGTTGTATTGCTTGATGGACTCTTGGGTGTGGCGGCCTTGGTTGTTCATCCTCCTTGTCTTCATCATTTGCATCTCCCCCTTGATCGTTGCCGTCATTTTGAGGTGACTCATTTTCTTGATCTTCTTGTTCAATATCTTGAGCCTCATCCTCAACTTGAGTTGGTGGAGATGCTTGCGTTGAGGAGGATGGTTGATCTTGTGCACTTGAAGACTCTTCGGATTCCTTAGGACACACATCCCCAATGGACATGTTCCTTAGTGCTATGCATGGAGCCTGTTCTTCACCTATCTCATCAAGATCAACTTGCTCTACTTGAGAGCCGTTAGTCTCATCAAACACAACGTCACAAGAAACTTTAACAAGTCCTGAGGACTTGTTAAAGACTCTATATGCCCTTGTGTTTGAGTCATATCCTAGTAAAAAGCCTTCTACAGTTTTAGGAGCAAATTTGGATTTTCTACTTCTTTTGATAAGAATAAAACATTTGCTACCAAAAACTCTAAAATATGAAATATTTGGCTTTTTACCGGTTAGGAGTTCATAAGATGTCTTCTTGAGGATTCGGTGAAGATATAACCGGTTGATGGCGTAGCAGGCGGTGTTGACTGCCTCGGCCCAAAACCGATCCGGTGTCTTGTACTCATCAAGCATGGTTCTTGCCATGTCCAATAGAGTTCGATTCTTTCTCTCCACTACACCATTTTGTTGTGGAGTGTAGGGAGAAGAGAACTCATGCTTGATGCCCTCCTCCTCAAGGAAGCCTTCAATTTGAGAATTCTTGAACTCCGTTCCATTGTCGCTTCTAATTTTCTTGATCCTTAAGCTGAACTCATTTTGAGCCCGTCTCAAGAATCCTTTTAAGGTCTCTTGGGTATGAGATTTGTCCTGCAAAAAGAACACCCAAGTGAAGCGAGAATAATCATCCACAATTACAAGACAATACTTACTACCGCCGATGCTTATGTAAGCGATCGGGCCGAATAAATCCATGTGAAGGAGCTCCAGTGGCCTGTCGGTAGTCATGATGTTTTTGTGTGGATGATGGATGCCAACTTGCTTCCCGGCTTGGCATGCGCTACAAATCCTGTCTTTCTCAAAATGAACATTGGTTAGTCCTAAAATGTGTTCTCCCTTTAGAAGTTTGTGAAGATTCTTCATTCCAACATGGGCTAGTCGGCGGTGCCAGAGCCAACCCAAGTTAGTCTTAGCAATCAGGCAAGTGTCGAGTTCAGCTTTATCAAAATCAACCAGGTATAGCTGACCCTCTAACACTCCCTTAAATGCTATTGAATCATCACTTCTTCTAAAGACAGTGACACCTATATCAGTAAAAAGACAGTTGTAGCCCATTTGACATAATTGGGATACGGAAAGCAAATTGTAATCTAAGGAATCTACAAGAAAAACATTGGAAATAGTATGGTCAGGTGATATAGCAATTTTACCCAAACCTTTGACCAAACCTTGATTTCCATCCCCGAATGTGATAGCTCGTTGGGGATCTTGGTTTTTCTCATATGAGGAGAACATCCTTTTCTCCCCTGTCATATGGTTTGTGCACCCGCTGTCGAGTATCCAACTTGAGCCCCCGGATGCATAAACCTACAAAACAAGTTTAGTTCTTTGTTTTAGGTACCCAAACGGTTTTGGGTCCTTTGGCATTAGAAACAAGAACTTTGGGTACCCAAACACAAGTCTTGGAGCCCTTGTGTTTGCCCCCAACAATCTTGGCAACTACCTTGCCGGATTTGTTAGTTAAAACATAAGATGCATCAAAAGTTTTAAATGAAATGCTGTGATCATTTGATGCATTAGGAATTTTCTTTCTAGGCAACTTGGCACGGGTTGGTTGCCTAGAACTAGATGTCTCACCCTTATACATGAAAGCATGATTATGACCAGAGTGAGACTTCCTAGAATGAATTTTCCTAATCTTGCTCTCAGGATAGCCGGCAGGGTACAAAATGTAACCCTCGTTATCCTGAGGCATGGGAGCCTTGCCCTTAACAAAGTTAGATAAGTTCTTTGGAGGGGCATTAATTTTGACATTGTCTCCCTTTTGGAAGCCAATGCCGTCCTTAATGCCAGGGCGTCTCCCATTATAGAGCATGCTTCTAGCAAGTTTAAATTTTTCATTTTCTAAGTCATGCTCTCTAATCTTAGCATTAAGTTGTGCTATGTGATCATTTTGTTTTTTAATTAAGGCTAGGTGATCATGGATAGCATCAACATTAATATCTCTACATCTAGTACAAATAGAAATATGCTCAACATTAGATGTAGAGGGTTTGCAAGATTTTAATTCGATGACCTTAGCATGCAACAAATCATTTTTAGTTCTAAGGTCGGAAATAGTAGCATTGCAAACATCAAAATCTTTAGTCTTAGCAATCAAATTTTCATTTTCTAATCTAAGACTAGCAAGAGAAACATTCAATTCATCAATCCTAGCAAGCAAATCATCATTATCATTTCTAAGATTGGGAATTGAACCAATACAAACATGAGAGTCAACCTTAGTAATTAATTTGGCATTTTCATTTCTAAGGTTGGCAATAGTGTCATGGCAGGTGCTTAGCTCACTAGATAATTTGTTACATTTTTCTACCTCTAGAGCATAAGCATTTTTAACCTTAACATGTTTCTTATTTTCCTTGATTAGGAAGTCCTCTTGGGAGTCCAAGAGATCATCCTTTTCATGGATGGCACTAATTAGCTCATTCAATTTTTCTTTTTGTTCCATGTTAAGGTTGGCAAAAAGAATGCGCAAGTTATCCTCCTCATTTTTATCATCATTCTCATCACTAGATGTTTCATATTTAGTGGAGGACCTTGATTTTACCTTCTTTTTGCCGTCCTTGGCCATGAGACACTTGTGGCCGACGTTGGGGAAGAGAAGCCCTTTGGTGACGGCGATGTTGGCGGCGTCCTCGTCGTCGGAGGAGTCGCTTGAGCTTTCGTCGGAGTCCCACTCCCGACAAACATGGGCATCGCCACCCTTCTTCTTGTAGTACTTTTTCTTCTCCTTTCTTCTTCCTTTCTTGTCGTCGCCCCTGTCACTGTCACTAGACATAGGACATTTTGCAATAAAGTGACCGGGCTTACCACACTTGTAGCAAACCTTCTTGGAACGGGATTTGTAATCCTTCCCCTTCTGTTGCTTGAGGATTTGCCGGAAGCTTTTGATGATTAAGGCCATCTCCTCGTTGTCGAGCTTGGAGGCATCAATTGGTTGTCTACTTGGTGTAGACTCCTCCTTCTTCTCCTCCGTTGCCTTGAAGGCCACCGGTTGCGCCTCTGATGTGGAAGGCTCGTCAAGCTCGTTGATTTTCTTTGAGCCCTTAATCATGCATTCAAAGCTTACAAAATTCCCGATAACTTCCTCGGGAGTCATTAGTGGATATCTAGGATTACCACGAATTAATTGTACTTGAGTGGGGTTAAGGAAAATAAGTGCTCTTAAAATGACCTTAACCACCTCGTGGTCATCCCATTTTGCGCTCCCGAGGTTGCGCACTTGGTTCACCAAGGTCTTGAGCCGGTTGTACATGTCTTGTGGCTCCTCCCCTTGGCGAAGACGGAAGCGACCGAGCTCCCCCTCGATCGTTTCCCGCTTGGTGATCTTTGTGAGTTCATCACCCTCGTGCGCCGTCTTGAGTAGGTCCCAAATCTCCTTTGCGTTCTTCAACCCTTGCACTTTGTTGTATTCCTCCTTGCTTAGAGAGGCAAGGAGAATGGTTGCGGCTTGGGAGTTGAAGTGCTCGATTTGGGCCACTTCGTCCGTGTCGTAGTCCTCATCCCCTACGGATGGTACCTGTACACCATACTCAACAACATCCCATATACTTTTGTGGAGAGAGGTTAGATGAAATCTCATTAAATTGCTCCACATAGCATAATCTTCACCATTAAAAGTTGGTGGTTTGCCTAATGGGACGGAAAGTAAAGGTGTATGTTTAGGAGTGCGAGGGTAGCGTAGGGGGATCTTACTATACTTCTTACGCTCTTGGCGTTTAGAAGTGACGGACGCCGCGTCGGAGCCGGAGGTGGATGTTGATGAAGTGTCGGTCTCGTAGTAGACCACCTTCCTCATCTTCTTGTGCTTGTCCCCACTCCGATGTGGCTTGTGAGAAGAAGATTTTTCCTTCTTCTCCTTGTGGTGAGAAGAGGAAGATCTTTTCTCCTTCCGCTTGGAGGAGTTCTTCTTCTTCTCCCTTCTCTTGGTGCGGGACTCTTCCGATGAAGTGCTCCCTTGGCTTGTAGTGGGCTTGTTATCGCCGGTCTCCATCTCCCTCTTGGTGTGATCTCCCGACATCACTTCGAGCGGTTAGGCTCTAATGAAGCACCGGGCTCTGATACCAATTGAAAGTCGCCTAGAGGGGGGGGGTGAATAGGGCGAAACTGAAATTTACAAATATAAACACAACTACAAGCCGGGTTAGCGTTAGAAATATAAACGAGTCCGCGAGAGAGGGCGCAAAAACAAATCGCAAGCAAATGAAGAGTGTGACACGCGGATTTGTTTTACCGAGGTTCGGTTCTCGCAAACCTACTCCCCGTTGAGGAGGCCACAAAGGCCGGGTCTCTTTCAACCCTTCCCTCTCTCAAACGGTCCCTCGGACCGAGTGAGCTTTTCTTCTTCTCAATCAAACGGGAACAAAACTTCCCCGCAAGGGCCACCACACAATTGGTGCCTCTTGCCTTGGTTACAATTGAGTTTTGATCACAAGAACAAGTGAGAAAGAAAGAAAGCGATCCAAGCGCAAGAGCTCAAAAGAACACGACAAATCTCTCTCGCTAGTCACTAAAGGCTTGAGTGGAATTGGAGAGGATTTGATCTCTTTGTATGTGTCTAGAATTTAATGCCTAGCTCTTGTAAGTGGTTGAGAGTTGGAAAACTTGGATGCAATGAATGGTGGGGTGGTTGGGGTATTTATAGCCCCAACCACCAAACTTGACCGTTGGCTGGAGGCCTCTGTTCGATGGTGCACCGGACAGTCCGGTGCACACTGGACAGTCCGGTGCCCCTGCCACGTCATCACTGCCGTTGGATTCTGACCGTTGGAGCTTCTGACTTCTGGGCTCGCCTGGATGTCCGGTGCACACCGGACAACTACTGTTCATTGTCCGGTGCGCCGGTATGGGCACGCCTGACGACTGCGCGCGCAGAACGCGCATTAAATGCGCCGCAGGGAGCCGTTGGCGCCGAAATAGCCGTTGCTCCGCTGGCACACCGGACAGTCCGGTGCACACCGGACAGTCCGGTGAATTTTAGCGGAGCGGCTGCCGCGCGAACCCGAGGCTGGCGAGTTCCGGAGACCGCGCTTCCTTGGAGCACCGGACATGTCCGGTGTACACCGGACAGTCCGGTGAATTATAGCGCGCCGGCTTCCGAGAATTCCCGAGGGCGAAGAGTTTGAAGTCAGAGTCCTCTGGTGCACTCGTGGCGCACCGGACACTGTCGGGTGTTCACCGGACAGTCCGGTGCCCCCAGACCAGAGGTGCCTTCGGTTGCCTCATTGCTCCTTAGTTGAATCCAAAACTTGATCTTTTTATTGGCTAAGAGTGAACCTTTTGCACCTGTATAACTTATGCACTAGAGCAAACTAGTTAGTCCAATATTTGTGTTGGGCAATTCAACCACCAAAATTATTTAGGGACTAGGTGTAAGCCTAATTCCCTTTCAGCGGTGACTCGTGCAAATGAGCAAATCGGCCTGGGCGCCTCCACGGCTCCACGCCTGGCAGTCACGATGCTCGACGCTCACGCGGTCGACAACTCGGCACGGTGGGGGTGGGGCGTCGGTACGCGGCACGGCAGGGACGTGGTCGGCAGTGGCAGTGGCAGGACGACGCCGAGCAGTGGAGATGGATGGCGGCTGCTGCTAGGCGCTCGGTTCGGTTCGACGGCAACTCAGCACGCGGCTCGGTTCGACGGCGGCGGATGCTGCTAGGCGCTAGCTAGGGTTGGATGGAGATGGAGCAGCCGAGCAGTGGAGCCTTGCTGGCTTGCCGCATGCGCATGCCGCCATTTCCTAAATCCTAATGGGCCTTGCTCCTAATGGGCCTTGTGTTGTATTCGGGTACAGGTTAATTATTCGGGTACTGGGTAATTGAACCCGAAATTTGCTATAAAATTTTGGGTACTGGGAGGTTATACCCAAATTAGATTTCGAGTTTTTGGGGTTTAGGCTTATCGGGTTCGGGTTCGGGATTCGAGTATCGGGTTTTATGCCCAGTCCTAGCACTCAACCCCTTTCAAGTAATCCAATGATCTACTTGAATACCACAGTTTTCTTTCTTAGAGTTGTTTCCTATTTGTGAGGAATCTCCACAAGTTGGAGCCTCTCACCCTTACAATGTTGATCACAACAAAAGCCACAAGAGTAAGGAAGGGAAAGAAACACACGCAAGAACTAGAGTCGTAGCAACGACACACACACAAGTCAAGAAAAGAGCACACAAACACAGCGCAGGGAGTTTACAACTCAAGAAGTGCTCAAATCTCAAACACGAAGATCCAATTGCGTGCTTGCGGAGTCTAGGCGTCTTAGGATGTTCAATGGAGGCTTGGTCTTCTGCTCCATGCGCCTAGGGGTCCCTTTTATAGCCCCAGGGTAGCTAGGAGTCGTTGAAACTCTATTTGTTAGGTAATTCTTGCCTTCTGTCCGCTGGCGCACCGGACAGTCTGGTGCACCACTGGACATGAACAGTGCTTGATTTCTTTCCTCTTCTGGCGAAGCCGACCGTTGAGCCCTCGATCCACTTGGCACACCAAACACTGTCCGGTGCACATCGGACAGTCCAGTGCGACCAAGTGACTGTTGGCTTTGGCCACGCGTCACCCGCTGATCGCGTTGCCGACCGTTGGCGTGGGCGCTGTTGGCTCACCGGACAGTCCGATGAATTTTAGTCGCAGCGCCATCAGTGATTTCCTGAGAGCAGCGAGTTTGCTGTTGAGCCAACCTGGGCACCGGACAGTTCGGTGCACCGCAGGCTGGTGCATCTCTGGCTGGTTTTAGCCAAACTCTTCCAATCCAATCTCATTTGATTTAACAAGGTTCCTAGCACTTAGAGGAATATATTAGTACCAAAAACCAATTCACTAAGACTAGAGTCATACCTTGATTCTTGCTTTGCATCTCTTCAACACTTAGTACACATCACCTTAAAGCTAATATGTGTTGAGCATCTAATCACCAAAACATTTATAGAAATTGCCCAAGGGCACATTTCCCTTTCAATCTTCCCCCTTTTGGTGATTTATGCTAACACATTTAAAAGCAATTAAAAGTGCAATATCATTCTCAAAGAGTGCAAATTGAAGACCAATTTATCTCACATAGGATTCGACATATTTGGATCACTTTTGCCACCACTTGGTTTATTTTCACAAAACAAATTATTTTTCCTATCTCTAAGTCAACCACACTTATTTTGGCAAATCAAGAGATCTATCAAGAGTAAATTTGATCAAATGCCAAAAACTCCCCATTTTTCCATAATCAAAATTTTCCCCCATAAGAGAACAATTTTTGCAATAAGAGGGTTTTGATTAAATACAAAGTTTCTAACTCTACAATTTTTGAAATTTGAAATTTCACAAGTGGTTGGCTGATCCATTTGCTTTGGCCTTAATTTCTCCCCCTTTGGCATTAAGCACCAAAACGGGAAAACTTTTGGCCCTTTAACCCCATTGCCTCACCAAAATGTCAAATAAGAGCAAAGAGGCAATGAGAGCACAACAAAGAACTTAGGACAAGATACATTTTACCGGAATGCAGTGGAAGCTCTTTCTTTGTCCAAGTTTACTTTTCCCTTTTAATATCCCTTTGAGACTATTTCAAGAGTACTCAACAAACAAGTTAGTCTCAAGGGAGTCAAGTTGTAGCACGTCCTCCCCCTAAACATGTGCATCATTTGCATAGGGACTTGTGAGGTCCGGGGATGACTTGTACAACTTGAGCACCAAAAATTAAGCAATTAAAGACATTAATGCTCAAAGTAACATGATCAAAGGCATAGAACACATGTATGCTATAGATCAATCCAAGTTATGCAAATCTAAGACATTTAGCTCACTATGCAACCTGCAAAACCTTTTCTCATATAAAGACTTGATGAAGATATCGGCTAGCTGATTCTCGGTGCTAATATGATAAATATCGATATCTCCCCTTTGCTGATGGTCTCTTAAGAAGTGATACCGGATGTCTATGTGCTTAGTGCGGCTATGTTCAACAGGATTATTCGCCAAGCGGATTGCACTCTCATTATCACATAGGAGTGGGACTTTGCTCAGATTATAGCCAAAGTCCCGGAGGGTTTGCCTCATCCAAAGTAGTTGCACGCAACACTGTCCTGCAGCAACATACTCGGCCTCAGTGGTGGATAGGGCAACGGAAGTTTGTTTCTTAGAGCTCCAAGACACTAGGGACCTTCCCAGAAACTGACAAGTCCTTGATGTGCTCTTCCTATCAACCTTGCATCCGGCATAGTCGAAATCTGAGTATCTGATTAAGTCAAAGGTAGACCCCTTTGGATACCAGATCTTGAAGCAAGGCATAAAAATTAAATATCTAAGAATTCGCTTAACGGCCACAAGGTGACACTCATTGGGGTCGGATTGAAATCTAGCACACATGCATACACTTAGCATATATTCGGTCTACCAGCACAAAGATAAAGCAAGGATCCTATCATAGAACGGTATGCCTTTTGATCAATAGACTTACCTCCCTTGTTGAGGTCCAGATGTCCGTCCGTTCCCATAGGTGTGTTTGCGGGCTTTGCATCCTTCATCCCAAACCTCTTGAGCAAATCTTGAGTGTACTTTGTTTGGGAGATGAAGGTTTATTCCTTGAGTTGCTTCACTTGAAATCCAAGGAAGTAGTTCAACTCACCCATCATCGACATCTCGAACTTTTGCATCATTACCCTGCTAAACTCCTCACAAGACTTTTGATTAGTAGAACCAAATATAATGTCATCAACATATATTTGGCATACAAAAAGATCACCATTGCAAGTCTTAGTAAACAGAGTAGGATCAGCTTTCCCAACCTTGAAAGCATTAGAAATGAGAAAAATCTCTAAGGCATTCATACCATGCTCTTGGGGCTTGCTTAAGTCCATAGAGCGCCTTAGAGAGCTTATAGACGTGGTCGGGATACCTGTCATCCTCAAAGCCAGGGGGTTGTTCCACATACACTTCCTCCTTGATTGGTCCATTAAGGAAGACGCTCTTCACGTCCATTTGGAACAACTTAAAAGAATGGTGAGCAACATAGGCTAATAATATTCGAATTGATTCTAGCCTAGCCACAGGAGCAAAAGTCTCCTTAAAATCCAAACCTGTGACTTGGGCATAACCTTTTGCCACAAGTCGAGCCTTGTTTCTTATCACCACACCGTGTTCGTCTTGCTTGTTGCGGAACACCCACTTGGTTCCCACAATGTTTTGCTTCGGATGTGGCACCAGACTCCAAACTTCATTTCTTTTGAAGTTGTTGAGCTCTTCCTGCATGGCCAACACCCAGTCCGGGTCCTGAAAGGCTTCTTCTACCCTTAAAGGATAAATAGAAGAAACAAACAAGTAATGCTCACAAAAATTAGCTAATCATGAGCGAGTTGTTACTCCCTTGTTGATATCACCTAGAATTCGATCCACTGGATGATTTCTTTGGATCGTCGTCTGGACTTGAGTTAGAGGATCTCGTGATGCTTCTTCCTCCTTATCCTGTTCTTCATGTGCTCCCCCTTGATCCTGCCCTTCTTCTTGAGGTACATGTTCATCGTCTTGAGTTGGGGGAAGCACCAATGTAGAGGAATAAGGTTGATCTTGCTCTTGTGGTTCCTATGGTCGCACATCACCTATCGCCATTGTTTGCATTACGACCGATAGAACCTTATCTTCATCTACATCATCAAGATCAACTTGCTCTCTTGGAGAGCCATTAGTTTCATCAAATACAACGTCGCTAGAGACTTCAACCAATCCTGATGATTTGTTGAAGACCCTATACGCCTTTGTATTTGAATCATACCCTAATAAAAACCCTTCTACAGCTTTGGGAGCAAACTTTGAATGCCTACCTTTCTTTACCAAAATGTAACATTTGCTCCCAAATACATGAAAATATGAAACATTAGGTTTGTTACCGGTTAGGAGTTCATAAGATGTCTTCTTGAGGAGGCGATGCAGATAGAGTCGGTTTATGGCATGGCAAGCTGTGTTTACAGCTTTCGACCAAAACTGCTCAGGCGTCTTTTATTCTCCAAGCATAGTCTTCTCCATGTCAATTAGAGTCCTATTCTTCCTCTCTACTACACCATTTTGTTGTGGTGTGTAGGGAGCAGAGAACTCATGCTTGACGCCTTCCTCCTCAAGATATTCTTCGACTTGAAGATTCTTGAACTCAGATCCATTATCGCTTCTTATCTTTTTCACCTTTAGCTCAAATTCGTTTTGAGCTCTCCTTAAGAAGCGCTTTAGGGTTCCTTGGGTTTTAGATTTATCCTGCAAAAAGAACACCCAAGTGAAGCGGGAAAATCATCAACTATAACAAGACCATACTTACTTCCCCCGATGCTGAGATAGGCAACGAGCCCGAAGAGATCCATGTGTAGGAGTTCCAGTTGTCTTGATGTTGTCATCACGTTCTTGCTTTGATGAGTACTTCTCACCTGTTTTCCTGCCTGGCATGCTGCACAAGGTCTGTCTTTCTCAAAACAGACATCGATTAGTCCTAACACATGTTCTCCCTTTAGAAGTTTATGAAGGTTCTTCATTCCAACATGTGCTAGACGGTGGTGCCAGAGCTAGCCCATATTAGTCTTAGCGATTAAGCATGCATCTAGATCGGCATTCTCTTTTGAGAAATCAACTAAGTAGAGCTTGTCGTCTAATACACCCTTAAAGGCTAATGAACCATCACTTCTTCTAAAGATAGATACAACAATATTTGTAAATAAACAATTATAGCCCATATGACATAATTGGCTTACAGACAATACATTGTACCCGAGGGATTTTACTAAAAACACATTTGAGATCAAGTGCTCGGTTGTGATGGCAATTTTGCCTAAGCCTTTAACCTTGCCTTGGTTCCCATCTCCAAAGATGATAGTGTCTTAGGAATCCCTGTTCTTGACATAGGAGGTAAACATTTTCTTTTCCCTCGTCATGTGGTTTGTGCATCCGCTATCAATAATCCAGCTTGAGCCCCCGGATGCATAAACCTGCAAGGTAATTAATCTTGGGTTTTAGGTACCCAACTCTTGTTGGGTCCTATAAGGTTAGTTACAACAGATTTTGTAACCCAAATGCAAGTTTTGTCTCTCTTACATTTAGATCCCAACTTTCTAGCAAATACTTTAGCATTTTTACATGACAGTACAAATGAAGCATCATATGTTTGATAAATAGTAGTTGGACCAGTGGATACTTTCCTAGGCGCATGAGAAACAACATGATCGCGCCTAGGTTTATTCCTACCATGAGCATATGAAGAGCTATATGCGAACATGGCATGAGAACTAAATACATCATCATGACATATAGGAAAAACAGAATGATTATGATACTTGTCAACATTAATAACTTTCTTATACAGATAGGCATGGTTCTTTTGAGAACTACTAGCCATAGGAGCCTTCCCTTTCTCCTTGTTAAGATTGAAAGTCCTTTGGCTTGTCAAGTTCTTGGTCCCCCTTTGCAAACCAAGTCCATCCTTAATTGAGGGGTGTCTACCAATGGTGTAGGCATCCCTAGCAATTTTGAGTTTTTCATAATCACCCTTGTAAGTCTTAAGTTGAGCATTAAGACTTGCAACATCATTATTTAGCCTATGAATGGTAGAAACATATTCTTTAGAAGCATCAGTGTTAAAATCTTTACACCTATTGCAGATTACAACATGCTCTACACATGAACTAGCCACATTAAATTTTTCTAGCTTAGTATTTAAATCAACATTCAAATTCTTTAGACTAGAAATAGAATCATGACAGGTAGACAGCTCAGAAGATAATATTTCATTTTTCTTAATTTCTAGAGCAAAAGATTTTTGAACATTAATAAATTTATCATGTTCGTCGTATAGAATATCTTCTTGCTTTTCTAGCAACCTATCCTTTTCATTAAGAGCATCAATCAATTCATTTATCTTATCTACTTTAGATCTATCTAAACCTTTAAATAGATCACTATAATCTACTTCATCGTTAGAAGATTCCTCGTCACTAGAAGAAGTATACTTAGGTGTATATTGCGTACGTACCTTCTTCTCCTTGGCCATGAGGCATGTGTGTCGTTCGTTGGGGAAGATGGAGGACTTGTTGAAGGCCGAGGCAGCTAGTCCTTCATCATTGGAGTTGGATGAAGAACAGACGGAGTCCCATTCTTTTCCAATGTGCGCCTCGCCCTTCGCCTTCCTGTAGTTCTTTTTCCTTTCCTTCTTCCCTCTCTTTTCTTGTGCCTGGTCACTGTCATTATCGGGACATTGTGCTATGAAATGACCAGACTTACCACACTTGAAGTAGGAGCGCTTTCCCTTCTATTTGTTTTTGTTGGGATACTCCTTGCGTCCCTTCAGGGCAGTCCTGAAACGCTTGATGATGAGCACCATCTCGTCCTCGTTGAGCCCGACAGCCTCCACTTATGCTACCTTGCTAGGTAGCGCCTCCTTGTTGTTGGTTGCTTTGAGAGCAATGGGCTACAGCTCATAGAGAGGAAGCGGTCCGTTTAACGCATCGTCCACATACCTTGCTTCCTTCACCATCATGCGCCCGCTCACGAATTTTCCGAGGATTTCCTCGGGCGTCATCTTGGTGTACCCGGGGTTCTCACGAATAAGGTTTACAAGATGAGGATCAATAACGGTAAATGACCTTAGCATGAGTCGGACGACGTCATGATCCGTCCATCTTGTGCTCCCATAGCTTCGAATTTTGTTGACAAGGGTCTTGAGCCTATTATACGTTTGAGTTGGCTCCTCTCCCCTTATCATGGCGAACCTCCCCAGCTCGCCTTACACGAGTTCCATCTTGGTAATCATGGTGGCGCCATTACCCTCGTGAGAGATCTTGAGGATATCCCATATTTGCTTGGCATTGTCCAAGCTGCTTACTTTGTTATATTCATCCCTACATAGAGATGCTAGCAAAACAGTAGTGGCTTGGACATTTTTATGTATTTGCTCATTTATAAATACAGGATTGTTAGTGCTATCGAAATGCATTCAATTTCCAACAATTTTCCAAATACTAGGATGGAGGGAAAATAAGTGACTACGTATTTTATGACTCCAAAATGAATAGTCCTCTCCATCAAAGTGTGGGGGTTTTCCAGGTGGAATGGAGAGTATATGGGCATTCAAATTGTAAGGGATGCGAGAATAATCAAAAGAATAGTTTTGATTAACCGTTTTCTTTTTCGACGAAGAGACTTCGTCGTCGTCATCCCTTGGTGAAGAAGAGGAGGTGTCGCTGTTGTAGTAGATGATCTTCTTTATGCACCTCTTCTTCTTTCCATCCCTCTTTTTGTGACTTGAGCCTGAGTCAGTGGGCTTGTTGTCTTTTGGCTCGTTGACATAGATGGTCTCCTTCTCTTTGTCGTTGATCACCATTCCCTTGCCTTTAGGATCCATCTCTTCGGGCAGTTAGTCCCTAAATGAAGAGTATGACTTTGATACCATCGAGAGCGCCTAGAGGGGGGTGAATAGGCGTGTTGGGGGCTGACATGCACAAATCTTGCCTGAGCGATTTGAGGTAACATAATTGATCTAGAAATAATGATGCAACAATAATGTGAATGATCCCAAAAATAATGATCCAGAGATTAATTTGAATGATCCGAAATAAACCGAGTAGTCTAGAGTTGATTCGAGTAATCCCAGATAATGTAGGACGAGGGACTAAAACCGGTACGAATAATCAAGAGATGATCTGGTTGATCCAAAAATAATCTGAGATCCAGAAGTAATATAGACAATCTGAGTGATCCATGAATAACGAGAAGTTGGCAACCCCTGAGTGTGAGTTATAAGCGTGTGAGGCGCCGCCATAAGTTTCTAGAACAATGATCAGAAATAGAATGGGTGGTAGTTTTTGCAAAAAGAATACTCAATAAATAATATCTGACCGACGGACCGAACCAATCAGAAAAACAAAAATTAGACCTAAATTTAAATGTAAAATCAGAATGACTTAGCTGTTAGATATACGCCGAGTGGCTTGATTCCGGGTCCAAATTGTCTAGACAAAATGTGGAAGCGACATAATTTGTTTCCTAGCGGTGAGCTGTTTCCTCTACTCGACGAACATTGAGTGCAAGAGTTTTTCCTTTATTTGAAGCAACTTGATCGGACGGTGTCGACGGTGCAGCGGTCCCGAGGTGAGGCCATAGCGATGAGATGAGATACGTAGCGATGGTTTGGCTGAGCAGTAGATCAGATCTATTCCATCTTAAACTCGATCTTGCTGTTGAAGATGATTGCCATGGAGCTAGCCTGATGTCGATGTCACCTCCCCTACTTGGCGCGCCAACTGTCGTGTTTAGTACCGGCAATGCACCACGAGATGTACCACGAGATGCTTTTGTGAGTTAGCAACATCACTGTAGCTCGATAGTTCGCTTTGAGATGCGACAATACACGCGATTTATACAGGTTCGGGCCACGCGATGCGTAATACCCTACATCTTGTTTGCGGTGGGTAGTATTGCTTTGATATCTAGAGGTTACAATGAGGGCTAGGGCTTGGATGTTTGATGAGAGAGAGGGGGTGTGTATAAGATCCTCTCAAGATCTCCCTTAGGAGGGATCCCTAGCTCGTCTTATATAATCTGGCGCGGCTTGGGTTACAAGTAGGTTTCCCTATATATCTCCTAGTCGGTTTAGATTTCATTAGAGTCCTTATCTTGTGCGCCAAGTACACCCTAGACCGAGGATATGCTTCATGAGGAGCCAGGGGTTATCTATCCCCGACAAAAACTTCTCATGACGAGACAAATCGGTATGGAGAAGCTTGGTTAAGTTTAGCCAAACTTGCACCAGCCTAGGGTGCACCGGACTGTTCGGTGTGCACCGGACAGTGTCCAGTGCCCTGGATGGCCGAGCTGGTGAACAGGCTGCTCTCGGGAATTCGTCGAGGCGCCACGACTATAATTCACCGAACTGTCTGGTGTGCCAGCTGTGTGCCTGGCTAACGATGCCCGCTCGATCAGCGGCTGCCACGTCAGCCGAGCCAACGGTCACTAGGTCACACTGAATTGTCTAGTGTACCATGGGGCCAATGGCTGCCAACGGTCGGCTTCGCCAAAGAAGGAAAGAAATCACACACTGTTCGCTGTCTGGTGTACACCGGATAGTTCATTGTGCCCATGGACAAAAGGCAATCAGTGGCTTCCAAATGAAGATAAAACGGCTCTTTTGGCCCTTGGGTTATAAAAGGACCCTCTAGGCACATGGATCCAGTAACCAAGCATTCTTTGAACAATTTACAACACCGAGAACTTGCAACCACGCTATTGCTTTGCTAGATAGAGATTCGAGCACGTGTTTTGGACTGTAACTCTGTTGCATTGTCTCTTGTGCTCTTCTCTCGACTTGTGTGTGTGTGTTACTGCAATTTTGTCTCTTGTGTGTGTTTCTACTCCCCCTTACTCTTGTTTTTAATTGAGATCAACTGCGTAAGGCATGAGAAACTCTAACTTGTGGAGATTTCTCACAAAGGGAAACTTGATATAAAGAAGAAAATTGTGGTACTCAAGTTTGGTCTTTGGATCAGTTGAGAGGGGTTGAGTGCAACCCTTGACCAAAGGAGATCACCACAACGTGGAGTAAGCATTGGCTGAACCACATGACAAAATCACCATGTCACTTGTGCATTTATTTATTGTGATTATTTTCTTCCATAGGGTTCTCACATATTCACTTGTGTTATTGTTCCTAAGTTTGATACATATCTTAAAGGAACAATCAAGTGAAGAGTTCTCTCCTTCTCTCTACCTCTATTCATCTCAACTTGGTTTTGGTTCTACTAACACTTATTATAAACCAAGTCTGTTTTGTTTAGAGTTGATTTTATTAAGGTCACCTATTCACCCCTCTAGGTGCTCTCAGGGCCTCGCTCACTCTAGTACCTAGTGGCAGCCACACTACAACATGGTTGGTGTGATATCACAAAATATAATCCTTCTTGGTACAACTACACCGACAAGCACAAGTGTTGATGGATACAATTATGTGTGGATGCCCAAGGGATCGAGGGTGTCTAATCTGACTCTAATCAACTAGGCATGACATATAACATGTGTTGTAGCAGTGACCCAACTAACCTAAGCACCTATGCTAATCATCGAGTGATCTTTAAGCACTTTGGTGTTTAAGAGCTGTAGGATTGGAGTATTAACTCACTTGAAAGTTTCTCAGCTACCACACTTAAGAAAAGGCTGGTTGGGGTGCCATAAGCCCAAAATGGTCATTGGAGAAGAGCAAACTTCATATGTTGCAAAAGACATATCTGGTGTGCCATTGGACACGCCCGACGCCTTCCACGTGGACTAGCCACTATGAACTAGTTGTTGCTGACCGATGAGCCTCTAGGTACATGGTGTGCCACTGATGTGACACCGAACATGTCCAATGTGTTATATCTGACTCGGTTTGTATTTTGTAACTTCTTTGAGAGTCGTATCTAGTGCGCTAGTAGCCATCCGCGCACGCACTGCAGCTCTCTCTGTAAGCCTTATTTGGTGCACCATGTTCGGTGCACACTGAGGTGGTACACCTTGTCTTCATTACATTCTTTAGTACAAGCACTACACCTGTCCAATGTGACATATTGTGTGCCACCAAACACGTTTGGTGCACTCTATGCAAATTGTTTCTTCATGTTTCTTGCTTGGGCTTTTTCTGTCTTGTGTCTTGGACTATTGCATGATCTTGATAGGTCTTCAATGGGCCTTCTATTGTCTTGCTTTGAGGTGTTGATCTCTTTGATCACCTTGTTGCCTTTGTCCAAGTCCATGTTTTATCCTTTGAAATGAAAACATAAACACTCGCAAACCCATTAGTTCAAATAGTTATATTGATCGTCAAACACTAAAATCCATTAAACAAATGAATCAAGGTCCATTTTCCTTACACGGTGGACCATGTTAGGGCCGTCCGCAGACTCCACAAGACCAAGGGGAGTTCGACCACCCATTGACCTACAAACTTCTATAGTTTGTTGAATATGTGGGGCTTTAGCCCTTGGAGGACCATACCATTAGCCCGCTTGACCTTGTCGTTAGTCGCGGGATGTGTGACTGTGGCCTACTCTATGCAGATGAAGTCATTGCAGAACTCAAGGAAGGAATGCCTAGTGAAATTGGTCCCATTGTTGGTGGTGATGGAGTTCAGGACCTCGAAGAGATAAGCAATTCTCAAAAGAAGTTGTCAACCTAGGAAAATGTCATGTGGACCACAGGTTTTTGCCTCAATCCACTAGGTGAACCTATCGACGGTGACAAGCATACGGTGGACCCTTCAGACACCTTTGTGAGAGTTTCTGACCATGTTGAGCCTCCATACGATGAGACCAAGTGATCAGTATGGTTTGGAAAGTGAAAGGGAAATGGCCTTCACCATTTTCTCTAAATTGATTTTGGTGCTTGATGACCATCACAACCATTATAGACTAACTTGTCTGTCTAGTTCATGGATTCTCATGTGCATAAGTGTATCCATCTCAATTCTAAGTTGATTGTCCAAAATAATGTACATGATTCCGGACACGAGAGCTTTTTGGGGAAATCACCTATGCGCGGACCGTGCAGGCCCTTCCACCGGACCATCCGCGACACCTCTATTCATCTCGGACAGGTACTATGTTGAAAACCACATTTCTACTACGGACTATTCGAAGGAGAGAAGAGCATCGTTCGAGACCAAGCGCGGACCATCTGACCCTCAGGCGCGGACCATCTGCCCGTTGAAACCAGAAAACTCCGAAGGTGTCAGGTTCAGTAAAATTCATTTTTAGCGTCCTCATGGACCATCCGATGTACACGGCCAGACCATCTGGGGTGCACGGCCGGATCGTTCATGACTGCTTTATCTGACATCAGACGACACATTGAATGCACTTATAGCCGTCGATATAGCCGTTACTGCTGACCATTGGGATTTTAGCCGTTGATATGCAGGGGTGGAGCGTTCAGCTGAGGGGCGTGGACCGTCAGTGTGTGACAGAAATTTGCCATAGCTATGTGGTGGCTAAGGGCTATAAATATTACCCCAACCAGCTCCATTTAAGGCACCCAAGCATTCCAACTCCCACATTCATTGCAAAGAACTAGAGTTCACTCCAAAGCCTCACATAAGCAACGAAGATCTTCCAAGTGCAACTATTGTGATTGTGTTTCATTAGTGATTAAGTGCATTGTGAGAGATTCTAGAGAGTGTGAGTTAGTGTTTCATTTGTTGCTCTTTGTTGCTTGGTACGTAGGCCTCGACTGTTGTGCCGATGTGATTGTCGAACACATGGTTCATGCAACGTTGATACGTGACACCAGCATTCCTCAAACCAAAGGGCATGGTAGTACAATAGTACATACCATAAGGGGTAATGAAGGAAGTCGCGAGCTGGTCAGACCCTTTCATTCGGATTTGGTGATAGTCGGAGTAGGCATCAAGGAAGGACAAAGTCTCGCATCCTGTAATGGAGTCAATAACCTGATCAATCTGAGGTAGAGGGTAGAGAACTTTTGGACATGCTTATTTAAACCAGTGTAGTCTATACACATTCTCCATTCCTCCCCTTTTTTTGACTAATACGGGATTTGCCAACCAATCGGGATGAAAGACCTCCTTGATGAACCCGTCGCCAAAAGCTTGCGCACCTCCTCCCCGATGCCCTGAGCTTTTCCTCGTCCAATCGGTGTAGGTGCTACTTCACCGGTTTGGAGCCGGTGTGGATGTCCAAGGAGTGCTTGGCGACGTCTCTTGGTATGCCTGGCATGTCCGAGGGACTCCACATAAATACCTTAGCATTCGTGTGGAGGAAGTCGATAGGAACTTCTTCCTATTTTGGGTCAAGCTCGGAGTAGATTCGCATTGTCTTCTCGCCGGAGCCGCTGGGGTTGAGGGGATGGTCTTTGTTGCTTCAGCCGGCTCGAAGTTGCCGGCATGCCGCTTGGGGTCGGGAACCTTGTTGGCAAGGTTCTCTAGGTCAACGATGAGCGCCTTGGACTCTACAAGTGCTTCAGCGTACTTGACGCACTCGACGTCGCACTCGTAGGCATGGTGAATTGGTGATACATCAGGTTGATAGTGATGACGACCGCTGATCCTGGCATCTTCAGCTTGAGGTAGGTGTAGTTTGGGATGACGATGAACTTGGCGTAGCATGGCCTCCCCAAATGGCGTGGTAGGTACCTCTAAACCCTACCACCTAAAAAGTTAGGACCTCCCACCTGAAGTTGGATAGGGTCCTGAAGCAAACGGACAGATCGATCTGCCCGAGGGGGTAAACTCTTCTATCGAGAGTGATGCTGTGAAATGGCACGGCCCCAGCACGGACCTGGGACCGGGGCGATCCCCATGAGGTCCAAGGTTTCTGCATAGATGATGTTGAGGCTGCTGCCTCCATCCATGTGTACCTTGGTAAGTCTAGTGTTGTCGATGATTGGGTCAACGATGAGCGTGTACCTCCCGGGATTCGGGACTTAGTCCGGGTGATCATCTCGAACGAAGGTGATGACGCGGTCGGACCAGTCTAGATAGACAAGCGCCGCTATCTCGACGGAGAAGATGTCCCGCCATTCCTTCTTCCACTGTCGTGTGGAGAGGTTCACCATTTTTCCACCAAAGATCATGTAGAAGTTGTGGACGTCTGGGAACTCTTCACCCGGTCGTCTTCTTTGTCACCGGAACCTTTCTTCGTGCCATCATCCGTAGAGGGGCCGGGCTTGTTGTAGAAACGTCAGAGGATGTCGCATTCCTCGAGGGTGTGCTTGATGGGCCCTTATGATAAGGGCAAGAATCCTTCAACATCTTGTAAAAAACGTTAGGACCCCCTTGAGGGCCTCAGGGGTTTCGTCGTTCAGCTACAGCGACAAGATCTGCGTTAAGGGCCCCATGCTGGTCCTGCAGTGACTTATTTTTCTTGGGGTTTCTTTGGGAGGTCGCCTTGAGGGTGTCCTCCTTCCGCTTCGTGTTTCCCTTGTCCTTGTGGAAGATGGCCTCGATAGCTTCCTGCCCCGAAGCGAACTTGGTGGCAATGTCCATTAGTTCACTCGCTTTGGTGGGGGTCTTGCAATCTAGTTTGCTGACCAAATCGTGACAGGAGGTGTCGGTGAGGAATGCACCAATGATGTCGGAGTCGGTGATATTGGGGAGCTCAGTGCGTTGTTTGGAAAATCAGTGGTTGTACTCCTGCAAGGTCTTGTTCTACTTCTGCCGATAGCTCCGAAGGTCCTAAGAATTTTTAGGGCGCACGTATGTGCCCTGCAAATTCCCCCCAAAAAACCCTGACCAAGTCCTCCTAGTCATGGATTTGGGTAGGTGGGAGGTGCTCAAGCCATGCTCGGATAGAAAGAGCGGTAGGATGCGAATGATGAGGTTGTCATCACTCGTCCCTCCGAGCTGACAGGCCAAACAGTAGTCAGCGAGCCATAGCTCCGGTTGGTTTCCCCTGAGTACTTGGTAATAGTAGTCGGGGCTCAGAACCGGGCTGGGAACGACGCCCTGTGGATGGCTCGACTGAAGACTCGTGGACCTAGTGGCTCAGGTGAGGGACTTCGATCTTCCCCACTGTCGTAGCGACCACTCTGCTGAGGGTGGTAGCCAGGCATGGCATCTCATCGGTCGTCGAGGTGGTCGTAAATATCACAATTATGGCAGTTGTAGAGGAGGTGGTCCTAGACCATGGGGGATTTCTCCTTTGTGGGCTCAGGATGGACCTAGGCCTCCCTATCTTGGCGAGAGGGCCCCGTTCGTTGTTCTGAGGCGGGCTCCCCAAGCCTAGAGGCGGAGCTCTCGGCCTGCTGGACCGCAGTGCACTCCAGGAGTCCCCTGATCTCACAGTGGATTCAGCGTCCCTCTGTGGTGGATGGCTGGTTCGGAGCAAGATGGCTGCCGCAGCAAGGTTCTGGCTAGCCCTATGAAAGGCTAGAGGGGCTTCAAACTCGACATCTTCCATGATGCAACGATGGACGTCGTGAGCCTTGGCGCATGCTCCCTCGCTGGGGGATCTACATGCCGCTTCCCGCTCGAGAACTTGTCAAAGCTGTTGTAGCCAATGTTGTTCTTCCCCGAGCTTAGCGTGCAGCTCGCGGAGCTGCCCGAGGTGGGCTATGTGACTCCCCGTGGTGTCTGAGCCACACCCTCCTCCCTTGGCTCCCCGGCATGCGGGGGCGGTGCTAGGGCGTTGTCCTCCCGAGGCATGTCGAGATGATTCCCTTCGTCATGCTCCTCATGCCCCACGTGAAAGCACTCCTGAGTTGGGTCGTAACCCTCCTCGTCGTATGTAACACCTCAAAACCATCAATTAAAAAAATAATGCTTTTAAATTATTAGTAGTGAGTATAGTAAAGAATTTTTTTATTTCAAGTGTTTGATTTTATTTACCTTTAGAATTTTTTTTATTTTGCTCATGTTTGATTGATGTTTGTTTTTATAAAATTTCTTTTATATTGAGAACCCAATTTATTAATATGAGAACTTTAGTCCAAAAATAAATTCTTTAATGATAAATATTGTTGGTTTAATTATTATGAATTTTAGGGATATTAAAAAATATATTTATTTATATTTTTTGGAAATAAGGATAAAATAAAAAGAAAAAAAAAAGAAGAAACCCTAATCTATTCGGCCAAGTCAGCCCACTAGGGCCCAACCAGCCGTGTCTCCCCTCCATCCCCTCCCTCTCTCTCTCTTATGTGTGGGCCCGCCCCGACCCCACCTTCTTCCTCGCGTGGACGCATGTACGCGCGCAGCTCCGCAGGCCCACGCGCCTGGCTGCGCCCGACCCAGAGCTGGCCCCTCACCTCCCCAGCGCCAAAAACCGACGCGCCCTCTCCTCTCCCCTCTCTCCCCTCTCTCCCCCACTTCCTCCTCCCACTAACCGGCACCATTAATGACCTTGAAGCCACCGACCATCTCCCTCCCCCGGTGCCCTCTCCCCTTCCCCTCTCCCTCTATAAAACAGCAAGCCGAGCCCTTGCTCCTCCCCTCGCCCAAGCTCTCTCCCTCTCCTCTCTCGCCCTTGCACGTCACCACCGGTCTCCGCCCACGCCAGAGCCATGCCCCCGCCAGACCGTCCAAGCTCCGTCGTGCCCCAGCCCCTGCCCAGCCGTGCCTTGCCGGACAATCCGCCACCGGTCGCCGGACAATCTGCCACTGTCCGTTCCTGTGTTGTGCCTTGCTGTTCGTCCAAGGTTGAAGACAACCCAGATTTGGATTTATTTTTGAAATCACATTTTGTGTTACTTTATGAATTTTGTAAATTATTGTTGTAATATTGTAATGTTGTGATTTGAAATTCATGTGTATGTAGATTATTGGGTATATATGCATGAATTATTATTGGTCATGTTATTTGTTTACAATGATTTTAGAATATTGGATTAGAAAGAAGAATGACAAAATTTGGTAGACATGTGTTAGTGGTAAAAGTACTAGTTTGGTGATTTCATAATTAATTATGATTGCGATGAATTTTAGAGTTTATCTAGAAGTTATAATCAAATGTTCATTTAGGCTCACTAAATAAATAATGGAAACTTCTTAACACAGAATTAGTAAGTGGTGTGGAATTCATAATAATGCAGACATTATAGGTTAATCAGTGGTCTAATTTATTATTAAATGCTTTGACCTCTGATTATTATAATAATGTTTTCTTTTAGAAAGAAAGGATCAAAATAAAAGGTATTATTATTCATAATAGAAAATAATTAATTGGTAATTTATTTCTGTAGAATCAGTCAAGTCATTTCATCTAAGCTATGTTAGGTAAATGCTTTCGTAGTCGTATGTCCATATAACTTTCACATGTGACAATCCAAAGTAGGGATTTTAGTGGATTAATAAAATGAATATGCATTAGGTTTTATTTTAGGCACTATTTATGAGTATAATTTGTGTGGTATATGCTTGTTCATGTAATGGTGAATGTTATTCATGTAATGATGTATGCTTATTTATTTGGTGAATGTTTTCTTTTGTATGTACGATGTGCGAATCTATATTAGAAGCTGACTGTGTGGTAGTAGAACCGAATACATTCGAAGAAGACCGACAGGACACGTTTGAGCAAGGCAAGTGGATTCTCCCTCTGCATTTTTGTATGTACCCATATAATGCATATAATAATGCTTACTTTTGGATATTTTCATAAATTTGATGGGATTTGCCTAAATATAATTTCATAAAAATACCAACCCTATTCCTTGATTACCCTGGGTTAAATACTATGCTTAGCAATTTGTGCTACTGCTTAACTTGATAATTATAATGTCACTCTTAAATGATACTATTGTTCCAGAAATGAAATTTGTATTATGATGTTAACCCAATGGTTAAACAAGATCATTTCATATTAAATGGAACATGGAGTGACCACCCTAGATAACAGTGCAACCACGAGTGCTATAATAGCTTTAGCTTTGGTAATTAGCTCTATAGACTTAGTGCTTAGCAACCCTACCTGAAAGATGGGCAAGAGGGGGCGACAGTGGTTTGGTGGCAGCTCATGTTAACATGGGGTGGTAGTCTTGGCTAAGTTACCTCGCCCAGAGGGCCATCAATTTTGACATGAAAACCTTAGCGGGTGGCTTTGTACTAAGGATATTTTGTGAAAGCCTCATAATAGATCCCTAGCCATTCACCTCGACAGTGTTTACGGGTCCGTACAACCTAGGCTAGATGGGATACATGGCTTGTGGGTAAAGTTGTACCACCTCTGCAGAATGTAAAACTAATATGTCAGTCGTGCTTATGGTTAAGAGCAATCTAGACCCTCACATGATAATTGAACTTAAATATGGAAAATAAATCATGATCCGATGATTTATAAATGGTTTGCTTAAGTGGTTTCACTTAAGTGTTTTTGATATAATCATATGCTTATGTTTAATTGGGATACACTTACAACTAGTAAGTTAGGCATTGTTAATAAATATTGACCAACTAAAATGCTTACCGCTTATTGAAAGTCGCCTAGGGGGTGAATAGGCGAAATCTGAAATTTACAAACTTAAATTCGCACTAAGACTGGGTTAGCGTTAGAATTAAATCTGAGTGCGGAAGATGGTTCTCCTTGCTTAGAGTTGCTCAATCAATGTGGATGACATTTGGGAGCAAACTCAAATCAATATGAGCAAGGGAACTTTTAGAGAGGGTAAACAAATCAAGTGAAGATCAACAAGTGAACACGGTGATTTGTTTTACCGAGGTTCGGTTCCAAAGAACCTAGTCCCCGTTGAGGAGGCCACAAAGGCCGGGTCTATTTCAACCCTTTCCCTCTCTCAATTGGTCACTTAGACCAGTCGAGGTTTCTCCTTAATCACTTGGGTCACTAAGACCCCGCAAGGATCACCACACACTTAGCTGTCTCTTGCTAGCTTTACAAAGCACTTAGAGAATGAGAATAAGAAAGGAGAAAGCAATCCAAGCGACAAGAGCAACAAAAGAACACAAAACACCCTCTCTCAAGTCACTAAGGAATTGAGTTGATTTAGAGGCTTGGAGAGGATTTGATCTTTGGAACGTGTCTTGGAGTGAATGCTATTGCTCTTGTATTGAATGTGAAGTTTAGAAAACTTGGATGATTTGAATGGAGGTGGTTGGGGGTATTTATAGCCTCCAACCACTTCTTAGTCGTTGGCTGAGTTTGCTGTCGATGGGCACACCGGACAGTCCGGTGGTGCACCTGACATATCACTGTTCATTGTCCAGTGCGTGCCACGTTAGCACGCCGTTGGGGTTTGGAGCGGTTGACCGTTGAAGTTCTTTGTCCTGTAGTTGCACTGGACAGTCCGGTGGCACACCGGACATGTCCGGTGCGCTCTGACTTCTGACTTGCACTGCTCACCTTTTACAGTCGATCGTTGGGCGCATGTTACCGTTGTTTTGTTGGCCCACCGGACATGTCTGATGCACACCGGACAGTCCAGTGAATTATAGCGGAGCATCCCTATGAAAACCCGAGAGTGAGCAGTTGGCTTGGTGCTCGGCCTGGGACACCGGACACTGTCTGGTGCACCACAGGCAGCACAGAGTCAAGTCTTTGCTCCATACATTATTGATTCCCCTACTTTAGCTTCTTTCTTGGTTTGTGTTGAACCTTATGCACCTGAGATAAATGATGACTAGGCAAACTAGTTAGTCCACATGGTTTGTGATGGACGTCAAACACCAAAATCGATTATAGGAAATGATTAAGCCCATTTCCCTTTCAATCTCCCCTTTTTGGTGATTGATGCCAACACAAACCAAAGCAAATATAAAGTACAAAAATGTAACTAGTTTGCAACTTTAACATAAGTGCGTATGTTGCTTAGAGTTAAACCAATTGAAATAATTTCTTCATGTGTATGATTGCTTTTTTCTATTTTAACATTTTGGACCACATTTGCACCACTTGCTTGTTTTTGTAAATATTTGGAAAATCTTTTCAAATTATTTTGCAAATAGCCAAAGGTATAAGAATATGATTTCAAGAAGCATTTTCAATATTTGAAATTCCTCCCCTGTTTCAAATGTTTTTCCTTTGACTAAATACAAGCCCCCCCTGAAGTTCTCCCCTTAGCTACCAAGAGGGGTTTTACAATTGAAATGCTTTTCTCTTTTGAAACAGATACCAGCTGAAATAATTTCTTCCTTTTGTGAAACAAATACCAATTGAAATTTTGAAACCAAATGAAAATTTGAATTTGAAAATGGTGGTGCAGTCCTTTTGTTTTGGGCCTAATACTTTCTCCCCCTTTGGCATTAAGCGCCAAAAACGAAGAAACTTGAGAGGCCATTGAATTCTCCCCCCTTGGGGCCTATTTTCTCTCCCTTTGATAAAAGAAATATGAGTGAAAGGTAGACCAATTGGAAGTTTATGAGTAGGGCAAAGGATAAATGATACCGACAGAATTGGAGTGGATGCCTTGCCTTTGCCGCATACTCCTTTTCCCTTTCAATCTAAGACTAATCATAGAGATACTCATAGAAGCACATTAGTCTTAGTCTTGGCACAAGAAGAATAAGAGATATGTATTTATACCAAATGAAAGAGAAATGATCAAAAGTATATAAATGAGCACTATTTGCAATGTTTCAATCAAAGTTCTGAGAGTCAAGTATATTTAGCTCATTCCTAAGTTTGCTAAAAGTCTTTTCATCTAGTGGCTTGGTAAAGATATCGGCTAACTGGTTGTGGGTGCTAACATAAGCAATTTTGATATCCCCTTTTTGTTGGTGATCTCTCAAAAAGTGATACCAGATGTCTATGTGCTTAGTGCGGCTGTGTTCAACGGGATTATCTGCCATGCGGATTGCACTCTCATTGTCACGTAGAAGAGGGACTTTGCTAAATTTGTAGCCATAATCCCTAAGTGTTTGCCTCATCCAAAGTAATTGTGCACAACAATGTCCTGCAGCAATATACTCGGCTTCGGTGGTGGAAAGAGCTACTGAGTTTTGTTTCTTTGAAGCCCAAGACATCAAGGATCTTCCCAAAAACTGATAAGTCCCTGATGTGCTCTTCCTGTCTATTTTACATCCGGCATAATCAGCATCGGAATACCCAATTAAATCAAAGGTAGATCCCTTGTAGTACCAAAGCCCAAACTTAGGAGTGTAAACTAAATATCTCATGACTCTTTTCACGGCCCTAAGGTGAACTTCCTTAGGATTTGCCTGGAACCTTGCTGTAGTACCCACTTTATAAGAAAATCTAAAAGGAGAAATTATATTCCTTTATATACATGTGTGCCATCTCTATTTATCGTTTCATGTAAACACCTCATTAAAAAAGAATTAATAAAAGTCATTAAATGGTGCATCCTGCTGAGACTATATTTTGTGTGTATTTGGTGACTATATACAATAATGTGAAAAGAAATATATTAAAGTCCCAAAGTGGAATTTAGAAAATAAAAGGAATTCTAGAATTTAAGAAAAGAAAAGCACTAATAAATCACAAGGAGAATATTAAAATAGATAAATTTACCCTTACCATGTCTAAGATGAGTATTTAGTGGAAAAACAAATCTACCAGGAAGTTTAAATTTGAATAGGAATTTAAAATTATGAATTTGAAAATTTAAAAAGGAAAAGAAAAGGGAAAAGAAGAGAAAATAAAATAAAAAAGGACTGTGCACTGAATGGGCCGAGCGCCACCTATTTGGCCCATTCCCACACTCACCCCGCGCAGCCCATGCAGGTGAACCGCGTGCGAATGAGCCATTGATGGGTGGGCCTGTGTGGTCAGCGTCCCTGCGAGTCCGAGCGGAATGGTGGGCGCTCGCTGTTCTATGGACCCGAGTGCTGCGTGGCACGGTGACTGATTTCATTGACGTGTGGGCCACGTCGGTCAGATCGTCGTCCTCAACAACCATGACGAGCTCCGCGGACGCCATCGCGGTCTTCGCAGCCGTGGTGTTGAACCCGAGTCCATCGCCCACGCACTCATTTTCGCCATTTAACCTTAGCCGCCAATGCACCGTGTGCTCGTCGGGAGAAAGAGAATCCGCCGCCGCTGTCGTAGATCTCCTTGTACACTGCCGCCGTGCAGCCTGTGTGTGGCCAGGTGAGTCCGTCGTCCATCGGGGATCGTGTTCGGGCAAATTAATTGACCCCAAGTCGTTCGGCTCCAAAGGAATTCCTCGTCGAATTGTTCCTATCGCCGTCACCCGCATATCGTCGTGGTCGGGCTTTTGTACCGCGAGAATTATGGTAATTACCATATTCCCATCTTGATTTTAGTATCTGCATAGTTTAGGCTCGATTCGTATAGAGGATTACTTGGTGGCATTCCCGGGAATCCTCGCCGGAGCGTTGATGGCGCGCCACCAATTGTGTCTGGACGACTCGCCGAGGAAGACAAGTGCTCGGCCGTCGATCCAGAGATCGAGGGCTGTAAACAGGCGTACGCATCGTGGAAACGTTTGTGAATCTGGGCCTTCCGTGCAAAATCGAGCGGTTCCGGTTCCGTTCCGGTTCACGGAATAGTGGGATCTAATCCGCGCCGCTCGCGTGAGATCCAATGGCCAGATTTAGATGATACCCCTTCGTGGGCTGCGTTTTGCAGATGAGTCCTCAGCCTTTTTGGTAATAATCCCGCAGTCCTGGCGAGGGAGTTATGTGTCTTAGGAAGAATTACCCCGAGGTCCCTGTGTTTTCCAGAAGTAGGCGCCCAGTCCAGAGAACAGAAAACCCAGGGAAATTAAATTAGAAATAGATTTTTTTAGTATTAAATTAATTGCAGAAACTTGTTTAATTTGTATAAAATTCATATGAACTCCAAATTGGTCCATTCCAGTCCCTAAATTTTTGTAATATTATTGTTTATCCATTAGTACCACTGTTTTGGCATGAGAGACACACTAAAATTTATCTATTACTTAACCTTGTATTAAATAATAAAACATTTAGAAATTTATATCTTAAAATCTATAACTTTAAAATTAATGATTCCTGTTCTTAGGATCTTATTTTACTGTGTAGATTTTTATTGTATATTTTATTCACATTTTTGGTGTGATGTTAATTTCTCCTTTATATTATGTATGTTTGTATTGATGCGAGTAGACAAGCAAATCACTGAGGATCCTGGGGTTCAGTTGGGAGAGACTGCTGAGCAGGAGCTCGTTGAAGGCAAGTTGTGCCCTTGATCACTTCTTTTTACCCAGTCAAGTTCTTATTAATCCTAATGATCTGCATAGGTTAATTTTGATGAGTCCCAATAGGTTACCCCAATTTGGATATCTTTATACCTTGTTTTACCACTGAATATTTTTGGGTAGTATATGCTATTGCTTTATGTGGTTTTGGGTATAGAGATATACATCACTCATGATTACACATTTTTATCATCAGTGTATTATTACTGTTCATGAAAAGATCATTATGTTAATGGGAACATGGAGAACCACCCGAGAAAACAGTGCTACCACAAGGGTTTAATGGGACGTCCTTGGCTGATTAACTAGGAAAGCTAGTGGATGACTACCTTACCTGAAAGGGGCAAGGGCAATAGGGGAGTGGTCAGTGTAGGGAGGTCATTGGGTTGATTTTGCTGCGATGGCGGTCAGGCGAGGTGATATGGCCATGCCATTAAGCAATACGTTACAACCCCCAAGGCATACTACATCAACTCAAGTACAACCAACATCATCACCAACCCAAGCCTTTGATGGACCAATTACACGTAGCCGAGCTAAGAAGCTACATCAAGAGGTGCACGCGCTACTTTATGAATTTCAATTAAACACTAATGAGAACTTTATGCTACCTAAGTTGAGTATGTTGATATTACTTAGGTTCACTAAAGAGGAAGGACAAAACATATCGAGGGCGAATCAGCAAGAAGAGCTATGTCCGAGTCAGTCCACCGCAACAGAACCGTCCAGAAGAAACAGTCATATCTTTTGATTCCCAAAAGCTATGATGGCCCATAAGTACTTTTTGGAAAGCTCTTGAAGTCTAGTTTCCAATGCTTCTAAAGCCGACTTAATCAAATCTACCAGAAAGGCAGCCGACCTACTTTAGTGCTGACTGGTCAGAAGGTCAACAGTCTGCTTGATGACCAAGTTTTTGTATTAAACTGCATCATTCTATGAAGTTTCATTAAGCATGCTATATATGGTGAGAAAGCTTATCAAGATAGCTTTCCAATGCAATCAGTCCCACATCATTTGAAGATTCCTAGAAGAAGTTATTGTCAAAATATTGAAGGCTGCGCAGAAGTCAAACAGCCACATGGAAATCAGCTCTGCAGATCTCCCGAAGAGGCTCCTTCACATTAGCACGTGAAAATACTTTTGTTTCGTGTTTATACCTCGCTAAGGCTGGTTGTTACTAGTATAAATACCCTCTATGTCTATGATGTAAGGTAGCTTATGATAATCTAAAACAGAACCCTTTTGTTCAGCTGTGTGCTAACAAATATTAAGAGTGATCTCTACCCCTTTGCTCTTGTGAATTCCTTCGCGGGATTGCAGAAGCGGCGGCTTCATCCGCTCCCAATTGGTGCTCCTACTCCCTTCGAGGTCTCCTCGATTGATTGTAGGCTGTGTTGGTTGGTTCTTTGAGAGTGTGGCTGGGTGAATCCTCGATTCAGGCTGCCGGTTAAAGACGGTGGTTGGCTTCGAGTTTTATTTGTCAGGTTGCACTAGTTATCGCCGCTCGCAGCAAGTTATCTTGGCTTCTTTGAAGCTAGTTATCTGAAGATTGATCCTACGTCGTGAAGATCGGGCATCATGACGCATCACGAGGGATTCCTGCACTGGAGCTTCCTATAAACTGTAGCGGGTTTTCTAAAACTAGTGGAACTTTGTAAAGGCCTCGTAGTGGTACCCTGCCTCGCTTCCTTGGTAGAGGTGTATGGGGTTTGATCAACTCCGTGGTAAATGGGTAACACGACTTATGGGTAAAGATGTGCAACCTCTGCAGAGTGTAAAACTGGTATACTAGCCATGCTCACGGTCATGAGCAACTCAGACACTCACATGATTAATTTATAAAATTAAATTCAACTTATCATTTCATTGCATCTGGGACTATTTTATTTTTACTTTTACTTATTACTACTATGGTTTTGTATTTACTTACACTTAGTAACCGCTAACAAAATTTTGACCAACATATAAAAGCAATGCTCAACTTCAGCCTTTATTACATTGATTTGCCTTACACTTCACATGAACTACCACCTTTGGTGAGTTCATGCACATTATTCTCCATAACTTGTTGAGCGATGAACATGTTTGAGCTCACCCTTGCTGTCTCACACCCCCCATAGGAGAAGAACAGGTGGTCGAAGAGGAGCCGCCTAACACTAAGGCTTTCTACTTGATCTAGGTGGCGTCTCCCAGTCAGCTTTGTGGCGCCATGAAATAATATATAGTTCGCTTTATTTTATCATTTATTTTTGTAAGAATTTCGCTATGTAATAAGTACATTTATGATATTTATGACATTTATCTCTATGCACTCTGTTATTATATGTGTTGTCTTCTTTGGCGCATATATGAGATGCACCCGGCTTTGTTCCTTAAATCCGGGCGTGACAGAAGTGGTATCAGAGGAAATGTTGACTGTAGGACGAAACCTAGATAGAAATAGACAAAACCCTTACCTACTTACCTTACTCTGATTCTTTCTACACTTATCTTGGTCCTGTCTCACCTTCTACTGTTCTACTCTGATCATTCTTACCTTCCCTACTCTGAGACAAGATGGATTTCACACCTTGGATTCCTACATTTATAACCTTCCTAAGAGATAGGAGGCCTAAGACAAAATTAAAACTATTTTCTATATTTAAAAGTGTTGGTTGATTGTTCTGATGATAAATGTCTGATTTGCTTCTTTGATTGATTGGGACATTACAATTGGGCATCTTAGCATGTACCACCATAAGGTAATGTATTAGCTTTAGTAGGTGACACACTTAGCTAATAAATCCCCCAAAGTAACATGCCTCATAATTACCTACCTTGTCTACAACTCTTTCTCTCTTACCATATGTTTCTAACTCAGATGGTCAATACCAGGAAGGGTGGTGGAATTGATCTACCTCCCAATCGAGACACCCGGAGGATATTCAGACAACCACAACAACAACCTGAGATGAATCCTCTACAGCCTCCACCGGCCGGAGTTGACCCAACAGTTGCAGCTCAGATGAGGATGATGCAACAGATGGCAGACACCATGGCAGATATGCACGCGCAGATGCGACAGAAATGCCAAGAGATGCACCAGGAGAGAGAGGAGATACGCTAGGAGCTGCATGAAGAGCAAGAGGAGATACGCCAGGAAAGGAGGGCGCAACAGCAACAGCAACAACAGTAAGTACCACTGCCACCACCACCACCTCCACTTCCACCCCGGGACAAGCACCGAGAATTCATGAGCCACAAGCCGCCAACCTTCGCCAGTTCGCCAGATCCACTAGGTGCTGATGATTGGCTGAAATCAATTAGTAAGATGCTCAGCATCGCCCAATGCTCTGACCGGGAGAAAGTTCTTTATGCTTCAGGTCCTGCTGCTGATTGGTAGGATTCTTATGTTGCTGCCCATGATACTGCTGATACTATTACTTGGGTGGAATTCAGTACATAGTTCAGAAACTACCACATTCCTGCTGGATTGATGAAGATCAAGAAGGAGTTTCTGTCATTAAAGCAAGGCAACATGACTGTCAGCGAGTACCATGACAAATTCATCCAGCTGTCAAGATATGCTCCTGATGAGGTGGCTGATGATGAGAGGAAGCAGGAACGTTTCATCGAGGGACTCAATGGGCCACTACAGTACGCATTGGTTGCTCACACATTTCCATCATTCCAGAGGCTGCTAGATAAGGCTCTTGCTATTGAACACAAGCATGTTCAACTGGGAGATCTAAAGAGAAAGGCCATTGCACGGGGATAGGGTAGCAGCAGTGTTCGTCCTCGCTACGTTCCGCCACAGGGTACCCCAGCTCGTCCAGGAGGAGGACCACTCCCAGTTCAATACACTCCTCATAGGACTCCATGGACACCTCCCACTCATCAGGCTGCCCCCACTGGCACCCCGGCGAGACCTACAGGACAGAAGACCGGTCCTACATGCTTCAAGTGCAGTCAGATTGGGCACTATGCTAATGCTTGTCTGGTGGGGAATTCTGGTACATCATCTCAGAACAAGCAATAGACTCCTGGCAAGGGATACTCTATAGCCAGGGTTAATCAAGTCAGCACAGATGCTAATCCTGATGGTGCTGACATCGCACTCGGTATGTTTTATGTTAATGCAATTCCTACAACAATATTATTTGATTCTGGTGCTACACATTCATTTATGTCTGCTTGTTATGCCAACACAAATGAGATACCACTGCAAAATATGAGAAAACCAATAATAGTAATTACACCTAAGGGGACTGTTGAGGCAAATCATATGACACATAGGTTGACATTAACAATTATGGGAAGAGAATTCTGGGCTACCGTGATAGTATTAGAGGAGAGTAGTATAGATCTGATCCTTGGTATGTCATGGTTAAGAAAGGCAAATGCCATTATATTATGTGGTAGGGGTACTGTAGAACTCACCAGCCCTAAAGGAGAGAGATTTCAAGTTGAAATTGCAGTAACTACCTCTTCCAGACGTGCGATGTTCTTTATAGCTGAAGAGTTTGTTGGAAACAACATCCGTGTGGTTAGGGGTTTTTTAGATGACTTTCCAGAGGAGTTGCTAGGGATGCCACCGGAGAGGGAAGTTGAGTTTGTTATTGATCTCTTACCTGGGACTGCTCCTATTTCTAAACGCCCCTATAGAATGTCCATAGAAGAGTTACAAGAACTTAAGAAGCAGTTAACGGAGTTGCAGGAGGCAGGGTACATTCATCTGAGTTCCTCACCTTGGGGAGCAACGGTACTGTTTGTATAGAAGAAGGATGGTTCGCAACGAATGTGTGTGGACTATAGATCACTTAATGATGTCACCATCAAGAACAAGTACCTGTTACCTCGTATTGATGACTTATTTGATCAGATGAGAGGTGCTAGGGTGTTCTCTAAGATTGACCTCAGGTCAGGCTACCATCAAATGAAGATTCGGCCATCTGATATTCCCAAGACAGCTTTCTCAACCCGATATGGTCTATATGAATTCATAGTCATGTCATTTGGCTTAACCAATGCACCAGCTTATTTTATGAATCTGATGAATAAGGTGTTCATGGAGTATCATGATAAATTTGTCGTAGTATTCTTCGACGACATTCTTATTTATTCCAAGAATGATAGTGAGCATGAGGAGCATTTGCGGATGGTGCTACAGAAGTTACGGGATAATCAACTTTATGCCAAATTTACCAAGTGTGATTTCTAGGTTGATGAAGTACATTTTCTTGGGCATGTCATCTCTAAAGGAGGAATTGCTATGGATCCGGCTAAAGTAACAGCAATAATGGATTGGAAGACACCAAGTACAGTTTCGGAGATCCGGATTTTCTTGGGACTCGCAGGTTATTACCGGCGATTCATTGAAGGGTTCTTCAAGATTGCTAAGCCTATGACCTCATTGTTGGAGAAGGGCAAGGAGTTTAAGTGGACTGAGAAATGCCAAAAGAGTTTCGATCAGTTGAGATCTAAGTTGATGGCAGCTCTAGTGCGGATTATGCCAGATCTACCGAAGGATTTTTATATATATTGTGATGCAAGTCGCCAAGGCCTAGGATGTGTGCTTATGCAGGAAGGACACGTCATTGCCTACGCGTCTCGCCAGTTGCGGAAACATGAGTTGAACTACCCCACTCATGACTTAGAACTGGCAGCGTTGTGCATGCTCTCAAGATTTGGAGACACTATATTTTGGGAACCAAGTGCCGAATCTACACTGATCACAAGAGCTTAAAATACATTTTCACTCAAAAGGATCTTAACCTTAGGCAACGCCGATGGTTGGAGCTCATCAAGGATTATGACCTGGAAATTCACTATCATCCGGGCAAGGCGAATCTGGTTGCGGATGCCTTGAGTCGGAAGGGGCAGGTCCATGCAGCTATTATCACCCAGTTACCCGATGAGTTAGCAGAAGATTTTGATAGGCTCAATCTAGGAATAGTTGCTCATACTGAAGGAATTACTATCGAAGTGGAACCTACCTTGGAGCAAGAAATTCGTAAGGGCTAGGTTGGTGATGCTAAAATTCAAGAGATTAAGGATCTGATTACTGAAGGTAGAGGTCCAGAATTCACGGAGGATGAGCAAGGCACTATATGGTTCAAGGATCGGATATGTGTTCTAGAGATTGATAGCCTTCGTGAGACTATATTGAAAGAAGCCCATGATTCTGATTACTCTATCCACCCTGGTAGCACTAAGATGTATCAGGATTTGAAGCAAAAATACTGGTGGTATGGATTGAACAGAGTTGTTGCTGCACATGTGGCTAAGTGTGATGTGTGTCAAAGAGTCAAGGCCGAACATCAAAGACCAGCTGGACTATTGCACCCGCTTAGGATACCCGAGTGGAAATAGGAAGAAATTGGCATGGACTTCATTGTTGGACTACCCCACACTCCTGCAGGGTATGACTCTATTTGGGTGATTGTGGAAAGACTGACGAAAGTAGCTCATTTCCTACCTATGAGGACTAATTACACGGGAGCCAAGCTAGCAGAATTGTATATGACTTGGATAGTTTGTCTACATGGAGTGCCTAAGAAGATCGTGTCAGACCGAGGATCACAGTTTACTTCTCGGTTTTGGAAGCAGTTGCATAAGAGCTTGGATACACAGTTGAATTTTAGTTCGGCCTACCATCCCCAAACTGATGGACAGACAGAGAGGACTAACCAAGTGCTGGAGGATATGTTAAGAGCTTGTGCTCTTAAACATGGTGGTAGTTGGGATAAGAGCTTGCCATATGTGGAGTTCTCTTATAATAATAGTTACCAAGCCAGTCTGAAGATGTCACCATTTGAGGCTTTATATGGCAGGAAGTGCAGGACTCCTCTATATTGGGATCAGACTGGAGAAAGACAGTTCTTTGGGCCTAAACTTATACAAGAGGCAGAAGAACAAGTTCAAATGATAAGAGAGAATTTGAGAATTGCACAATCAAGGTAGAAGAGCTATGCTGATACCCGGAGAAGACTACTGGAGTTTAAGGAGGGTGATCGCGTGTATCTGAAAGTGTCACCGATCCGGGGTATGAGAAGATTTAAAGTTAAAGGAAAGTTGTCCCCTCGCTTTATTAGACCTTTCTTGATCTTAAAGCAAGTGGGAGAAGTTGCATATCAGCTAGAACTACCCGATCATCTTGCAAATGTACATGATATCTTACACGTGTCACAACTGAAGAAGTGCCTCAGGGTACCTGAGAAGTAGCTATCGATGGAGGATATTAGTGTTCAAGATGATCTGATGTATACGGAATATCCTATCAAGATTCTTGACACTTTGACTCGAATTACAAGAAATAAAGTTATTAAGATGTGCAAAGTGCAATGGAGTCACCATGGAGAAGATGAAGCTACTTGGGAGAGAGAAGAAGAGCTTTGCATAGATTTTCCCCATCTTTTCTCTAGTCCTTTCTAAATCTCGAGGACGAGGTTCTTGTTAAGGGGTAGGATTTGTAGTACCCACTTTGTAAGAAAATCTAAAAGGAGAAATTATATTCCTTTAGGCTTAGTTTGGATACTCTGGGATTAGAGTGTTTTGGAGGGATTGGAGAGGGTGTAAATCCCCAATAGATCAAATACTCTCTCAATACATCTCAATCCACTCCAATCCACCTCATTACTAGAGTATCCAAACTAGGCCTTATATACATACGTACCATCTTTATTTATCATTTCATGTGAACACCTCATTAAAAAAGAATTAATAAAAGTCATTAAATAGTGCATCATGCTGAGACTATATTTTGTGTGTATTTGGTGACTATATAAAATAATGTGAAAAGAAATATATTAAAGTCCCAAAGTGGAATTTAGAAAATAAAAGGAATTCTAGAATTTAAGAAAAGAAAAGCACTAATAAATCACAAGGAGAATATTAAAATAGATAAATTTACCCCTACCATGTCTAAGATGAGTATTTAGTGGAAAAACAAATCTACCAGGAAGTTTGAATTTGAATAGGAATTTAAAATTATGAATTTAAAAATTTAAAAGGGAAAAGAAAAGGGAAAAGAAGAGAAAAGAAAATAAAAAGGACTCTACGTTGAATGGGCCGAGCACCACCTATTCGGCCCATTCCCACACTCACTCCGCGCGGGCCATGCGGGTGAACCGCGTGCGGATGAGTCGTTGATGGGTGGGCCCGTGTGGTCAGCGTCCCCGCGAGTCCGAGCGAAATGGTGGGCGCTCGCTGTTCTGTGGACCCGAGTGCAGCGTGGCATGGTGACTGATTTCACTGACGTGTGGGCCGTGTCGGTTAGATCGCCGTCCTCAACAACCATGCCGAGCTCCACGGACGCCATTGCGGTCTTCGCGACCGTGGACCTTGAACTCGAGTCCATCGCCCACGCGCTCATAATGGATCGGGCCGAGTCTTCTCCTTCCCCCTCATTTTCGCCATTTAACCTCAGCCACCAATACTCTGTGTGCTCGTCCGGAGAAAGCGAATCCGCCGCCGCCGCTGTCGTAGATTTCCCTGTACAGCGCCACCGGGCAGCCCATGTGTGGCCGGGTGAGTCCGTCGTCTATCGGGGATCGTGTTTGGGCAAATTAATTGACCCCAAGTCGTTCGGCTCCAGAGGAATTCCTCGTCGGATTGTTCCTATCGCCGCCACCTGCATATCGTCGTGGTCGAGCTTTTGTACCGTGAGAATTGTGGTAATTACCATATCCCCATCTTGATTTTAGTATCCGCATCGTTTAGGCTCGATTCGTATAGAAGATTACTTGGCGGCGTTCCCGGGATTCCTCGTCGGAGCGTCGACGGCGCGCCACCAATTGCGCCTAGACGTCTCGCCGAGGAACACAAGTGCTCGGCCGTCGATCCAGAGATCGAGGGTTGTAAACAGGCGTACGCATCGTGGGAACGTGAGTGAATCTAGGCCTTTCGTGCAAAATCGAGCGGTTCCGGTTCCGTTCCGGTTCACGGAATAGTGGGATCTAATCTACGCCACCCGCGCGAGATCCAACGGCCGGACTTAGACGATACCCCTTTCGCCCTTCGTGGGTTGCGTTTTGCAGATGAGTCCTCAGTCTTTTTGGTATTAAACCCGCAGTCCTGGCGGGGGAGTTCTGTGTCTTAGGATGGCGGGGGAGTTCTGTGTCTTATGAAGAATTACCCTGAGGTCCCTATGTTTTCCAGAAATAGGCGTCCAGTCCAAAGAACAGAAAAACCAGGGAAATTAAATTAGAAATATATTTTTAGTATTAAATTAATTGCAGAATCTTGTTTAATTTGTAGAAAATTCATATGAACTCCAAATTGGTCCATTCCAGTCCCTAAATTTTTGTAATATTATTGTTTATCTATTAGTACCACTGTTTTGGCATAAGAGACACACTAAAATTTATCTATTACTTAAACCTTGTATTAAATACATAAAACCTTTAGAAATTCATATCTTAAAATCTATAACTCCAAAATTAATGATTCCTGTTCCTAGGATCTTATTTTAATGTACAGATTTTTATTGTATATTTTATTCACATGTTTGGTGTGATGTTAATTTCTCTTTTATATTATGTATGTTTGTATTGATGTGAGTAGACGAGCAAGTCACTGAGGACCTTGGGGTTCAGCTGGGAGAAACTGCTGAGCAGGAGCTCATTGAAGGCAAGTTGTGCCCTTGATCACTTCTTTTTACCCAGTCATGTTCTTATTAATCCTAATGATCTGTATAGGTGAAAGTCGCCTAGAGGGGGGGTGAATAGGCGGAATCTGAAAATTATAAACTTAAGCACACACTACAAGCCGCGGTTAGCGTTAGAAATAAAATCGAGTCCGAAAGAGAGGGCAAAAACAAATTACAAGCAAATGAAGAGAGTGACGGTGATTTATTTTACCGAGGTTCGGTTCTTGCAAACCTACTCCCCGTTGAGGTGGTCACAAAGACCGGGTCTTTGTCAACCCTTTCCCTCTCCCAAACGGTCACGTAGACCGAGTGAGCTTCTCTTCTCAATCAATTGGGACACTTAGTCCCCACAAGGACCACCACACAATTGGTGTCTCTTGCCTTGATTACAAATGACTTGGGAACAAGAAATGGGGAAGAAGAAAAGCGATCCAAGCGACAAGAATTCAAATGAACACAAATATCTCTCTGTCACTAGTTACTAAATGTTTGGAGTGATTCCGAACTTGGGAGAGGATTTGATCTCTTGTTTGTGTCTTGGAGTGAAGTCTAGAGCTATTGTATTGAATGCAATGGCTGAAAACTTGGATGCCTTGAAGTGTGGTGGTTGGGGGTATTTATAGCCCCAACCACCAAAGTGGCCGTTGGTGGAGGCTGCTGTCGACGGGCGCACCAGACAGTCCGGTGCGCCACCGGACACTGTCTGGTGCGCCAGCCATGTCACCCGATCGTTAGGGTTCGACCGTTGGAGCTCTGACTTGTGGGGCCACCGGACAGTCCGGTGGTGCACCGGACAGGTCCTGTTCACTGTCCGGTGCGCCTTCTGCGCCTGCTCTGACTTTTGCGCGCGCTGTCCGCGTACAGTAGCTCATTGTTCACCTTTTGCAGACGACCGTTGGCGCGCTAGCCATTGCTCCGCTGGCACACCGGACAGTCCGGTGAATTATAGCGGAGAGCATTTTCCAGAAACCCGAAGCTGAGGAGTTCAGAGTGATTCTCCCTGGTGCACCGGACACTGTCCGGTGCGGCAGACCAAGGCAGCCTTCGGTTTTCTTTGCTCCTTCTTTTTGAACCCTTTCTTTTAACTTTGTATTGGTTTATTGTGAACCTTTGGCACCTGTAGATCATATAATCTAGAGCAAACTAGTTAGTCCAATTATTTGTGTTGGGCAATTCAACCACCAAAATCATTTAGGAAAAGGTTTGAGCCTATTTCATTTTCAATCTCCCCCTTTTTGGTGATTGATGACAACACAAACCAAAGCAAATGTATAAGTGCAGAATTGAACTAGTTTGCATAAGGTAAGTGCAAAGGTTGCATGGAATGAAACCAATATAATTATTTCTACTAGATATGCATGGATTGTTTTCTTCTTATTTAAAATTTTGGACCACGCTTGCACCACTAGTTTTGTTTGCAAATTCTTTGTAAAATTCTTTTCAAAAACATTTTTGCAAATAGTCAAAGGTATATGAATAAGATTGGAAAAGCATTTTCAAGATTTGAAATTTTCTCCCCCTGTTTCAAATGCTTTTCCTTTGACTTAAACAAAACTCCCCCTCAATGAAATTCTCCTCTTAGTGTTCAAGAGGGTTTTAGATACTAATTTTTTGAAAGGGGTTATACCGCTTGGAAATATATCAAAAATCCAATACCAATTGAAAACTTCTTTAAAAAACTTTTGAAATTGGTGGTGGTGCAGTCCTTTTGCTTTGGGCTTATACTTTCTCCCCCTTTGGCATGAATCGCCAAAAATGGATACTTGTGAGTGAAATATGAGCCCTTTTACTTCTCTCCCCCTTTGGAAAACAATATATGAGTGAAAGATTATACCAATGTGGAGAGATGGTGGAATACCGACAAAGAGTAGATAATACCGATGGAGTTGAGTGGAAGCGTCGTCTTTGCCAAATACTCCATTTCCCTTTCAATTCTATGACTAAGCATGAGAATACACTTGAAAACACATTAGTCATAGACATAAAAGAGATATGATCAAAGACATATAAATGAGCTATGTGTGCAAAGTATCAATCAAAATTTCGAAAATCGAGAATGTTTAGCTCATTCCTAAGTTTGGTAAAGGTTTTCCCATCTAGAGGTTTGGTAAAGATATCGACTAATTGTTCTTTGGTGTTAATATAGGCTATCTCGATATCCCCCTTTGTTGGTGATCTCTCAAAAAGTGATACCGAATGGCTATGTGCTTAGTGCGGCTGTGTTCAACGGGATTATCCGCCATGCGAATGGCACTCTCATTATCACATAGGAGAGGGACTTTGCTAAATTTGTAGCCATAGTCCCTGAGGGTTTGCCTCATCTAAAGTAATTGCGCGCAACAATGGCCTGCGGCAATGTACTCGGCTTCAGCAGTAGAAAGAGCTACTGAGTTTTGTTTCTTTGAAGCCCAAGACACCAGGGATCTCCCCAGAAACTGACAAGTCCCTGATGTGCTCTTCCTATCAATTTTACACCTTGCCCAATCAGCATCTGAATATCCTAATAAATCAAAAGAGGATCCCTTAGGGTACCAAAGACCAAACTTAGGAGTATGAACTAAATATCTCAAGATTCTCTTCACGGCCCTAAGGTGAACTTCCTTAGGATCGGCTTGGAACCTTGCACACATGCATACGGAAAGCATAATATCCGGTCGAGATGCACATAAGTAGAGTAAAGATCCTATCATCAACCGGTATACCTTTTGATCTACGGATTTACCTCCCATGTCGAGGTCGAGATGCCCGTTGGTTCCCATGGGTGTCTTGATGGGTTTGGCATCCTTCATTTCAAACTTGGTGAGTATGTCTTGAATGTACTTCGTTTGGCTGATGAAGGTGCCCTCTTGGAGTTGCTTGACTTGAAATCCTAGAAAATACTTCAACTCCCCCATCATTGATATCTCGAATTTTTGAACCATGATCCTACTAAATTCTTCACATGTAGATTTGTTAGTAGACCCAAATATGATATCATCAACATAAATTTGGCATACAAACAAATCTTTTGCAATAGTTTTAGTAAAGAGAGTTGGATCGACTTTTCCGACTTTGAAGCCATTAGTGATAAGAAAATCTCAAAGGTATTCATACCATGCTCTTGGGGCTTGCTTGAGCCCATAAAGCGCATTTGAGAGTTTGTAAACATGATTAGGGTACTCACTATCTTCAAAGCTTGGAGGTTGCTCAATATAGACCTCTTCCTTGATTGGTCCATTGAGGAAGGCACTCTTCACGTCCATTTGATAGAGCTTAAAGCCATGGTAAGTAGCATAGGCAAGTAATATACAAATTGACTCAAGCCTAGCTACGGGTGCATAGGTTTCACCAAAATCCAAACCTTCGACTTGTGAATAACCTTTGGCCACAAGTCGGGCTTTGTTCCTTGTCACCACACCATGCTCATCGTGCTTGTTGCGGAATACCCACTTGGTACCTACAACATTTTGATTAGGACGTGGAACTAATTGCCATACCTCATTCCTTGTGAAGTTGTTGAGCTCTTCTTGCATCGCCAGCACCCAATCCGAATCTTTAAGTGCATCCTCTACCCTGTGTGGCTCAATAGAGGAAACAAAATAGTAATGTTCACAAAAATGAGCGACTCGAGATCGAGTGGTTACCCCCTTATGAATATCGCCGAGGATCGTGTTCATGGGGTGATCTCTTTGAATCGCCTGGTGGACTCTTGGGTGTGGTGGTCTTGGATCCTCATCTTCCTTGTCTTGATCATTGGCATCTCCCCCTTGATCATTTCCTCCTCTTGAGGTGGCTCATCCTGTTGATCTTTATCTTCATCATCTTGAGCTTGATCCTCATCTTGGGTTGGTGGAGATGCTTGTATGGAAGATGATGGTTGATCTTGTGCTTGTGGAGGCTCTTCGGATTCCTTAGGACACACATCCCCAATGGACATGTTCCTTAGCGCGACGCACGGAGCCTCTTCATCATCTAGCTCATCAAGATCAACTTGCTCTACTTGAGAGCCATTAGTCTCATCAAACACAATGTCACAAGAAACCTCAACTAATCCAGTAGATTTGTTGAAGACTCTATATGCCCTTGTGTTTGAGTCATAACTAAGTAAAAAGCCTTCTACAGCCTTAGGAGCAAATTTAGATTTTCTACCTCTTTTAACAAGAATAAAACATTTGCTACCAAAGACTCTAAAATATGAAACATTGGGCTTTTTACCAGTGAGGAGTTCATATGATGTCTTCTTGAGGATTCGGTGAAGATATAACCAGTTGATGGAGTAGCAGGCGGTGTTAATCGCCTCGGCCCAAAACCGGTCCAGTGTCTTGTACTCATCAAGCATGGTCCTCGCCATGTCAAGTAGAGTTCTATTCTTCCTCTCCACTACACCATTTTGTTGTGGCGTGTAGGGAGAAGAGAACTCATGCTTGATGCCCTCCTCCTCAAGGAAGCCTTCAATTTGAGAGTTCTTGAACTCCGTTCCATTGTCGCTTCTAATCTTTTTGATCCTTAAGCCGAACTCATTTTGAGCTCGTCGCAAGAATCCCTTTAAGGTTTCTTAGGTTTGAGATTTTTCCTGCAAAAAGAACACCCAAGTGAAGCGAGAATAGTCATCCACAATTACAAGACAATACTTACTCCCGTTGATGCTTATGTAAGCTATCGGGCCGAATAAATCCATGTGGAGTAGCTCAAGTGGCCTGTCGGTCGTCATGATGTTCTTGTGTGGATGATGAACTTCAACTTGCTTCCCTGCTTGACATGCGCTACAAACCCTGTCTTTCTCAAAATGAACATTTGTTAGTTCCAAAATGTGTTCTCCCTTTAGAAGCTTGTGAAGATTCTTCATCCCAACGTGGGCTAGTCGGCGATGCCAGAGCCAACCCATATTAGTCTTAGCAATTAAGCAAGTGTCGAGTTCAGCTCTATTGAAATCAACTAAGTATAGCTGACCCTCTAACACTCCCTTAAATGCTACTGAATCATCACTTCTTCTAAAGACAGTAACACCTATATCCGTAAAAAGACAGTTGTAGCCCATTTTGCATAATTGAGAAACAGAAAGCAAATTGTAATCTAAAGAGTCTACAAGAAAAACATTGGAAATAGAATGGTCAGGTGATATAGCAATTTTACCAAGTCCTTTGACCAAACCTTGATTTCCATCCCCGAATGTGATAGCTCTTTGGGGATCTTGGTTTTTCTCATAGGAGGAGAACATCTTTTTCTCCCCAGTCATGTGGTTTATGCACCCGCTATCAATGATCCAACTTGAGCCCCCAGATGCATAAACCTACAAAACAAATTTAGGCCTTGTTCTTAGGTACCCAAACGGTCTTGGGTCCTTTCACATTAGAAACAAGCACCTTGGGTACCCAAACACAAGTCTTTGACCCCTTGTGTTTGCCCCCAACATATTTGGCAACTACTTTGCCTGATTTGTTAGTAAGAACATAAGAAGCATCAAAAGTCTTAATGAAACATTGGGTTCATTTGATGCAATAGGAGATTTCTTTTTAGGCATTTTAACATGAGTAGAACGCCTAGAACTAGATGCCTCACTCTTATACATGAAAAGCATGATGAGAGCCAGAGTGAGACTTCCTAAAATGAATTCTCCTAATATTATCCTCAGGATAACCAGCAGGATATAAAATATAGCCCTTGTTATCCTGTGGCATGGGAGCTTTGCCCTTAACAAAGTTAGACAATCTCTTAGAGGCATTAATTTTAACATTGCCTCCCTGTTGGAAGCCAATGCCATCCTTAATGCCAGTGCGTCTCTCACTATAGAGCATGCTTCTAGCAAATTTAAATTTTTCATTTTCTAAGTCATGCTCATTAATTTTAGCACTAAGTTGAGCTATGTAATCATTTTGTTGTTTAATTAAGGCTAGATGATCATGGATAGCATCAACATTAATATCTCTACATCTAGTACAAATATAAACATGATCAACAGTAGATGTAGAGGGTTTGCGAGCATTTAATTCATCAATCTTAGCATGCAAAATAGCATTCTCATTTCTAAGATTGGAAATAGAAACATTGCAAACATTTAAATCCTTAGCCTTTGCAATTAATTTTTCATTCTCAATTTTAAGGCTAGAGAGAGAGGCATTCAATTTATCAATCTTAACAATTAGACTAGCATTATCATTTCTAAGATTGGTAATTGAATCATCACAAATGTTTGACTTCTCAACCTTAGCAATCAAATTAGCATTCTCAATTTTAAGGTTGGAGATAGTGTCATGGCAAATGCTAAGCTCACTAGTTAATTTTTCACATTTTTCTACTTCCTGAGCATAAGTATTTTTAACCTTAACATGCTTCTTATTTTCCTTAATAAGGAAGTCCTCTTGGCTATCCAAGAGTTCATCCTTCTCATGAATAGCACTAATTAATTCATTTAATTTTTCCTTTTGTTGCATGTTTAGGTTGGCAAAAAGAGCAAACAAATTTTCTTCATCATCACTAGATGTAGCATATTTAGTGGAGGCTCTAGATTTTACCTTCTTTTTGTCGTCCTTTGCCATGAGGCACTTGTGGCCGACGTTGGGGAAGAGAAGACCCTTGTTGACGACGATGTTGGTGGCGTCCTCGTCGGAGGAGGAGTCGGTGGAGCTCTCGTCGGAGTCCCACTCCCGGCATACATGGGCATCGCCGCCCTTCTTCTTGTAGTATCTCTTCTTCTCCTTCTTCTTCCCCCTCTTGTCGTCGCCCCTGTCACTATCACTAGAAATAGGACATTTTGCTATAAAGTGACCTGGCTTACCACACTTGTAGCAAACCTTCTTGGAACGAGGCTTGTAGTCTTTCCCCTTCCATTGCTTGAGGATTTGATGGAAGCTCTTGATGATGAGCGCCATTTCCTCATTGTTGAGCTTGGAGGCGTCGATGGGGACCCTACTTGGTGTAGAATCCTTCTTTTCTTCTTCCGTCGCCTTGAATGCGACGGGTTGCACCTTGGGTGTTGAGGTGGTGCCTAGCTCGATGATTTGTTTGGAGCCTTTGATCATCAATTCAAAGCTCACAAACTTTCCTATAACCTCCTCGGGAGACATTAGCTTATATCTAGGATCACCACGAATTAATTGAACTTGAGTAGGGTTAAGAAAAAACGAGTGATCTAAGAATAACCTTGACCATCTCATGGTCATCCCATTTTGTGCTCCCTAGGTTGCGCACTTGGTTCACCAATGTTTTGAGCCGGTTGTACGTGGCTTGTGGCTCCTCTCCTTGGTTGAGCATGAACCGACCGAGCTTCCCCTCGATCGTTTCCATCTTGGTGATCTTGGTCACCTCGTCTCCTTCGTGCGTGGTCTTTAGTACATCCCAAATCTCTTTAGCACTTTTCAACCCTTGCACCTTATTATACTCCTCTCGACTTAGAGAGGTGAGGAGTATAGTAGTTGCTTAGGAATTAAAGTGTTGGATTTGGGCGACTTCGTCCGCATCATAATCTTCACCCCCCACAGATGGTACTTGTGCTCCAAATTCAACAATGTCCCATATGCTTGTGTGGAGTGAGGTTAGGTGATATTTCATCATTTCACTCCACCTAGAATAATCTTCACCATTAAAAGTCGGTGGTTTGCCTAATGGAACAAAAAGTAATGGAGTATGTTTGGAAATGCGAGGATAGCGTAAGGGGATCGTACCAAACTTCTTGCGCTCATGGCGCTTAGAAGTGACAGACGACATGTCGGAGCCGGAGGTGGATGGCGATGAAGAGTCGGTCTCGTAGTAGACCACCTTCTTCATCTTCTTCTTGTTGCCGCTCCGATGTGACTTGGAGTGTGAAGGGGATCCCTTCCCCTTGTTGCCGGACTCTTACGATGGAACCTTCCCGTGGCTTGTGGCGGGCTTCTCGCCGGTCACCATCTCCTTCTTGGCGTGATCTCCCGACATCACTTCGAGCGGTTAGGCTCTAATGAAGTACCGGGCTCTAATACCAATTGAAAGTCGCCTAGAGGGGGGTGAATAGGCAGAATCTGAAAATTATAAACTTAAGCACACACTACAAGCCGGGGTTAGCGTTAGAAATAAAATCGAGCCCGAAAGAGAGGGTGAAAACAAATCACAAGCAAATGAAGAGAGTGACACGGTGATTTGTTTTACCGAGGTTCGGTTCTTGCAAACCTACTCCCCGTTGAGGTGGTCACAAAGACCAGGTCTCTTTCAACCCTTTCCCTCTCCCAAACGGTCACCTAGACCGAGTGAGCTTCTCTTCTCAATCAATTGGGACACTTAGTCCCCACAAGGACCACCACACAATTGGTGTCTCTTGCCTTGATTACAAATGACTTGGGAACAAGAAATGGGGAAGAAGAAAAGCGATCCAAGCGACAAGAACTCAAATGAACACAAATATCTCTCTCTCTCACTAGTCACTAAATATTTGGAGTGATTCCGGACTTGGGCGAGGATTTGATCTCTTGTTTGTGTCTTGGAGTGAAGTCTAGAACTCTTGTATTGAATGCAATGGCTGAAAACTTGGATGCCTTGAAGTGTGGTGGTTGGCGGGTATTTATAGCCCCAACCACCAAAGTGGTCGTTGGTGGAGGCTGCTGTCGACGGGCGCACCGGACAGTCCGATGCGCCACCGGACACTGTCCGATGCGCTAGCCACGTCACCCGACCGTTAGGGTTCGACCGTTGGAGCTCTGACTTGTGAGGCCACCGGACAGTCCGGTGGTGCACCGGACAGGTCCTGTTCACTGTCCGATGCGCCTTCTGCGCCTGCTCTGACTTCTGCGCGCGCTGTTCGCGTACAGTAGCTCACTGTTCACCTTTTGCAGACAACCGTTGGTGCGCTAGCCGTTGCTCCGCTGGCACACCGGACAGTCCGATGAATTATAGCGGAGAGCATTTTCCAGAAACCTGAAGCTGAGGAGTTCAGAGTGATTCTCCCTGGTGCACCAGACACTGTCCGGTGGCACACCGGACAGTCTGGTGTGCCAGACCAGGGCAGCCTTTGGTTTTCTTTGCTCCTTCTTTTTGAACCCTTTCTTTTAACTTTGTATTGGTTATTGTGAACCTTTAGCACCTATAGATCATATAATCTAGAGCAAACTAGTTAGTCCAATTATTTGTGTTGGGCAATTCAACCACCAAAATCATTTAGGAAAAGGTTTGAGCCTATTTCCCTTTCAATCTCCCCCTTTTTGGTGATTGATGACAACACAAATCAAAGCAAATGTATAAGTGCAGAATTGAATTAGTTTGCATAAGGTAAGTGCAAAGGTTGCTTGGAATGAAACCAATATAATTATTTCTACTAGGTTTGCACGGGGTTTGCACAAAAACGTGGTTTGCATTCGATATGTCCCCTTACTACTATGGTTTGGTATTTACTTAAACTTAGTAACTGCTAATAAAATTTTGACCAACATATAAAAGCAATGCTCAGCTTTAGCCTTTATTACATTGATTTGTCTTACACTTCACATGAACTCCCACCTTTTGTGAGTTCATGCACATTATTCTCCACATCTTGTTGAGCGATGAACATGTGTGAGCTCACCCTTGCTGTCTCACACCCCCCACAGGAGAAGAACAGGTGGTCGAAGAGGAGCTGCCTAACACTGAGGCTTTCGACTTGATCTAGATGGCGTCTCCCAGTCAGCTTTGTGGCACCAGGGAATAATATATAGTTCGCTTTATTTTATCATTTATTTTTGTAAGACTTCCGCTACGTAATAAGTACATTTATGATATTTATGACATTATCTCTATGCACTCTGTTATTATATGTGTTGTCTTCTCTGGCGCATATATGAGATGCACCCGGCTTAGTTCCTTAAATCCGGGTGTGACACTTGCACACATGCATACGGAAAGCATAATATTTGGTTGTGAAGCACATAAATAGAGTAAAGAACCTATCATCGACCGGTATACCTTTTGATCTATGAATTTACCTCCCGTGTCGAGGTCAAGATGCTCATTTGTTCCCATGGGTGTATTGATAGGTTTGGCATTCTTCATTCCAAACTTCTTAAGTATGTCTTGAATGTACTTAGTTTGGCTGATGAAGGTGCCATCTTGGAGTTGCTTGATTTGAAATCCAAGAAAATACTTCAACTCCCCCATCATTGACATCTCGAATTTCTGTATCATATCCTACTATACTCTTCACAAGAGGACTTGTTAGTAGACCCAAATATAATATCATCAACATAAATTTGGCATATGAATAAGTCTTTTTCAATTGTTTTAGTGAAGAGAGTAGCATCGACTTTTCTGACTTTGAAGCCATTAGTGATAAGAAAATCTTGCAGGCATTCATACCATGCTCTTGGGGCTTGCTTGAGCCCATAAAGCGCCTTTGAGAGCTTATAAACATGGTTAGGATACTCACTGTCTACAAAGTCGGGAGGTTGCTCAACATAGATCTCTTCCTTGATATGGCCATTGAGGAAGGCACTCTTCACGTCCATTTGATAAAGCTTGAAGCCATGGTAAGTAGCATAGGCAAGTAATATACGAATTGACTCAAGTCTAGCTTTGGTGAAGAGAGTAGGATCGGGTTTACCGACTTTGAAGCCATTAGTGATAAGAAAGTCTCACAGGCATTCATACCATGCTCTTGGGGCTTGCTTGAGCCCATAAAGCGCCTTCGAGAGCTTATAAACATGATTAGGATACTCACTATATTCAAAGCCGGGAGGTTGCTCAACATATACCTCTTCCTTGATAGGGCCATTGAGAAAGGCACTCTTCACGTCCATTTGATATAGCTTAAAGCCATGGTAAGTAACATAGGCAAGTAATATATGAATTGACTCAAGCCTAGCTACGGGTGCATAGGTTTCATCAAAATCCAAACCTTCGACTTGTAAATAACCTTTGGCAACAAGTCAGGCTTTATTCCTAGTCACCACACCATGCTCATCTTGCTTCTTGCGGAATACCCACTTGGTACCTACAACATTTTGGTTAGGACGTGGAACTAAATGCCACACGTCATTCCTCGTGAAGTTGTTGAGCTCCTCTTGCATTGCCACCACCCAATCTGGATCTGTTAATGCATCCTATATCCTGTATGTCTCAATAAAGGACACAAAAGAGTAATGTTCATAAAAATGAGCAACTCGAGATCTAGTGGTTACCCCCTTGTGAATGTCACCAAGTATGGAGTTGACGGGGTGATCTCTTTGAATTGCTTGGTGGACTCTTAGGTGTGGCGCTCTTTGATCCTGAATCTCTTGATCATCTTCCTTGTCTTGCTCATCTTCATCTCCCCTTAATCAATGTCCTCCTCTTGAGGTGGCTCATCATCTTCATCTTGATCCTCGTCCTATTGAGCCATTTCCTCATCTTGAGTTGGTGGAGATGCTTCTTTGGAAGATGATGGTTGATCTTGTGCTTGTGGAGGCTCTTCAGATTCTTTTGGACACACATCCCCAATGGACATGTTCCTTAGTGCGACGCAAGGAGCCTCTTCATCATCTAGTTCATCAAGATCAACTTGCTCCACTTGGGAGCCATTAGTCTCATCAAACACAATGTCACAAGAAACTTCAACTAGTCCAGTGGACTTGTTGAAGACTCTATATGCCCTTGTGTTTGAGTCATAACCGAGTAAAAAGCCTTCTACTGCTTTAGGAGCAAATTTAGAATTTCTACCTCTCTTAATAAGAATAAAGCATTTGCTCCCAAAAACTATAAAATAAGAAACATTGGCCTTTTTACCGGTGAGGAGTTCATATGATGTTTTCTTGAGGATTTGGTGAAGGTAGAGTCGACTGATGGAGTAGCAGGCGATGTTAATCGCCTCGGCCCAAAACCGATCCGATGTCTTGTACTCATCAAACATGGTTCTTGCCATGTCTAATAGAGTTCTATTCATCCTCTCCACTACACCATTTTGTTGAGGCGTGTAGGAAGAAGAGAACTCATGCTTGATGCCCTCTTCCTCAAAAAATCCTTCAATTTGAGAGTTCTTGAACTCTGTTCCATTATCGCTTCTAATCCTTTTAATTCTCAATCCGAACTCAATTTGAGCTCGTCTCAAGAATCTCTTTAAGGTCTTTTGGATTTAGGATTTTTCCTACAAAAAGAATACCCAAGTGAAGCGAGAATAATCATCCACAATCACAAGACAGTACTTACTCCCGCTGATGCTTATGTAAGCAATCGGGCTGAATAGATCCATGTGGAGTAGTTCAAGTGGCCTGTCGGTTGTCATTGTGTTCTTGTGTGGATGATGGACTCCAACTTGCTTCCCTACCTGACATGCACTACAAATCATGTCTTTCTCAAAATGAACATTGGTTAGTCCTAAAATGTGTTCTCCCTTTAGAAGCTTGTGGAGATTCTTCATTCCAACATGGGCAAGTCAGCGATGCTAGAGCCATCCATATTAGTCTTAGCAATTAAGCCAGTGTCTAGTTCAGCATTGTTATCATTAAAATTGACTAAATATAGCTGATCATCTAGCACTCCCTTAAAAGCTATTGAATCATTACTTCTTCTAAAGACGGTAACACCAATATCAGTAAAAAGACAGTTGTAACCCATTTTGCATAATTGAGAATTAGAAAGCAGGTTGTAGTCTAAAGAATCTACAAGAAAAATAGAACCTTTGACCAAACCTTGATTTCCATCCCCGGATGTAATCGCTCTTTGGGGATCTTAATTTTTCTCATATGAGGAGAACATCCTTTTCTCCCCTGTCATGTGGTTTGTGGACCCGCTATCGATTATCCAACTTGATCCACCGGATGCATAAACCTACAAAACAAATTTAGGCCTTGTTCTTAGGTACCCAAACAGTCTTGGGTCCTTTAACATTAGAAACAAGCACCTTGGGTACCCAAACACAAGTCTTTGGACTCTTGTGTTTGCCCTCGACATATTTGGCAACTATTTTGCCTGATTTGTTAGTGAGCACATAAGATGCATCAAAAGTCTTAAATGAAATATTGTGCTCATTTGATACATTGACAATTTTCTTTTTAGGCATTTTGATATTAGTTGAATGCTTGGAACTAGAAGCCTCATTTCTATACATAAAAGCATGATGAGAAATATTATGATGTTTTCTAGTATGAATTCTCCTAATCTTATGTTCAGTATAGTTTTTAGGATATAAAATGTAACCCTCTCTATCCTGAACCATGGGAGCCTTACCCTTAACAAAATTAGAAAGTTTGTTCTTGGGGGCATTAAGCTTGATGTTGCTTTGGCTCCCCTGTTGGAAGCCAATGCCATCCTTAATGTCAGGGCTTCTCCCATTATAAAGCATGCTATGAGCAAATTTATTTTTTCATTTTCTAATTCATGCTCGACAATTTTAGCATTTAATTTTGTTATGTGATCATTTTGTTCTTTAATCATTGCAAGGTGATCATCTATAGCATCAACATTAATATCTTTACATCTAGTGCAAATAGTAACATGCTCAACAGTAGATGTAGATGGTTTGCAAACATTTAATTCTTCTATCTCAGCATTTAAAATAGCATTCTCATCTCTAAGACAGGAAATTGAATCATTGCAAATGTTAAGCTCTTTGGATAAGGTTTCACATTTTTCTATCTCTAGAGCATAAGCATTTTTCAATTTAACAAATTTCTTATTTTCCTTAATGAGCAAGTGCTCTTGGCATTCCAAGAGATCATCCTTCTTATTAATGGATTCTATCAATTCATTTATTTTCTTCTTTTGATCCTTAGTGAGGTTAGCAAAAAGAGAAGTTAAATCATCTTCATTATCACTAGAGGTACCCTCATCATCGGATGTAGTATATTTGGGCGTATCTCTAGAGTGTACCTTCTTCTTTTTGCCGTCCTTAGACATTAGGCACTTGTGGCCAACATTGGGGAAGAGGAGGCCTTTGTTGATGGCGATGTTGGCGACGTCCTCGTCAGAGGAGGAGTCGGTGTAGCTCTCATCAGAGTCCCATTCCCACCCCTTGTGCGCCTCGCCACCCTTCTTCTTGTAGTATCTTTTCTTCTCAATCTTTTTCTTCCCCTTCTTGTTGTCGTCCCTGTCACTGGCACTTGTATATGGACATTCAGCAATGAAGTGACTGGACTTACCACACCTATAGCACACCCTCTTGGAACGGGGCTTGTAGTCCTTCCCCTTACTTTGTTTGAGGATTTATCGAAAGCTCTTGATGATAAGAGCCATCTCCTCGTTATCGAGCTTGGAGGCGTCGATTGGTAGTCTACTTGGTGTAGACTCTTCCTTCTTTTCTTCCGTTGCTTTGAATGCAACGGGTTGCACCTCGGGTGTGGAGGTGGCGCCTTGCTCTAATTTGACAATATGTTTGGAGTCTTTGATCATAAGTTCAAAGTTCACAAACTTGCCAATCACTTCCTCGAGGGACATCTGTTTATATTTAGGATCTCCACAAATTAATTGAACTTGAGTAGGATTATGAAATACGAGAGACCTTAGAATAACCTTGACCATTTCATGGTCATCCCATTTGGTGCTCCCGAGGTTGCGCACTTGATTGACCATTGTCTTGAGCCAGTTGTACATTGCTTGTGGCTCCTCTGCTTTGTTGAGGATGAATCAAACGAGCTCTCCCTCGATCGTTTTGTGTTTGGTGATCTTGGTCACATCGTCCCCTTCGTGTGTCGTTTTGAGGATGCCCCAAATCTCTTTGGCATTTTTCAACCCTTGCACCTTATTATACTCCTCTCGACACAAGGAGGCGAGGAGTATAGAAGTTGCTTAGGAATTAAAATGCCTAATTTGGGTGGCCTCATTTGAGTCATAGTCCTCGTCGCCCACCTGTGGTGCCTGCGCTCCAAACTCAACAATATCCCATATGCTTTTGTGGAGTGAGGTTAGATGGTGCCTCATTTTATAACTCCACATACTATAATCTTCACCATCAAAATATGGTGGTTTGCCTAGGGGTACCAAAAGTAGAGGAGCACATTTAGAAATACGAGGATAGCGAAGAGGCATCTTACTATACTTCTTACGCTCGTGGTGCTTCGAAGTTGTAGAGGGTGATGAAGAGTCGGTCTCGTAGTAGACCACCTTCTTGATTTTCTTTTTCTTCTTGTCACCCTCCTATGTGACTTGATGGAGGAAGAGGATTCCTCCTTGTATTTGTCACCGGACTCCCTTGACGGAGTCCTTCCCGAGCCTATGGCCTTGTCGCCGGTGACAATCTCCCTCTTGGCATGATCTCCAGACATTCTTCGAGTTTGTTAGACTCTTAATGAAGCACTGGCTCCGATACCAATTGAAAGTCGCCTAGAGGGGGTGAATAGGCGAAACCTGAAATTTATAAACTTAAACTCGCACTAAGGGTGGGGTTAGCATTCGAATTAAATCCGAGTGCGGAAGATGGTTCTCCTTGCTTAGAGTTGCTCAATCAATGCGGATGACCTTTGGGAGCAAACTCAAATCAATATGAGCAAGGGAACTTTTAGAGAGGGGAAACAAATCAAGTGAAGATCAACAAGTGAACATAGTGATTTGTTTTATCGAGGATCGGTTCCAAAGAACCTAGTCCCCGTTGCGGAGGCCACAAAGGTCAGGTCTATTTCAACCCTTTCCCTCTCTCAATCGGTCACTTAGACTAGTCGAGGCTTCTCCTTAATCACTTGGGTCACTAGGACCCCGCAAGGATCACCACACACTAAGTGTCTCTTGCTAGCTTTACAAAGCACTTAGAGAATGAGAATAAGAAAGGAGAAAGCAATCCAAGCGACAAGAGCAACAAAAGAACACAAAAACCCTCTCTCAAGTCACCAAGGAATTGAGTTGATTTGGAGGCTTAGAGAGGATTTTATCTTTGGAATGTGTCTTGGAGTGAATGCTATTGCTCTTGTATTGAATGTGAAGTTTAGAAAACTTGGATGACTTGAATGGAGGTGGTTGGGAGTATTTATAGCCTCCAACCACTTCCTAGTTGTAGGCTGAGTTTGCTGTCGATGGGCACCCCAGACAGTCCGGTGGTGCACCAGACAGGGCATTGTTCACTGTCCGATGTGTCACACCCGGTTTTAGAAGGCAAACCGAATGTGAACCATATACGTGCCAGGATCAGCAATTCACATACACAGCAGTTACATAACTGGACATCATCACACAGTGCTCAAATAATAACATAAAAGGGTAATAATAGTCTATTACATCATAATGTCTGAGACATCCACATAGTCTTTAACAATAATCAAAGTGTAAAAACGAAACGTAGATACACGCGGCCTTCACAGGCAGCCGACTGGGGGTTGCCGCTAACCCACTCCTAAAACTCGTCGTACTCTTGGAACTCCTGGAAGTCTTCCTCCACGGCTTCATCTTCTCTTGAGCAGTGGTTGCAATGTGGACAACCTGGGGAAGGGGGGTTTGGTGTGTAGAGCAAGGGTGAGTACACATCAACATACTCAGCAAATGTCATGTTTGGCTGTAGTGGACTAGCTTTATGTGGGGTTAAGTCAAGCAATTGCTTTTAGTTGGTTAGATTATTATTACTAGTAGAGAGAGCCAGATTTTAGTATTAACCCAAGTTGTTAACCCAAAAGGTACCCTTTCCAAACGGAAAGAATACCACTTACCATTACCATAGTCATAGACATCATCCTCGTCACCACCTGTAATCCAAACATCTCTGATCAAGTATCTCTAATCAATGGAGCTCCCTTGGCCGCTCATAACCGCGAGCATGGCTGATATATCAGTTTCATAACACTCTGTAGAGGTTGCACACTTTACCCACAAGTCGTGATTCCCTTTTTGCCCGAAGAGAGCTACTCCCCATTGACCACTACCTAGGTGGCCTGGTAGGGTATCACTACGTAGCCTTTACAAAGATTTCCAGGGCTGTAGCCGCCCGTTAGGTTTCCTAAATGTACCGCACTCCTCCCCAAGGGGCAAACCAACCTTGGCAGAGCGAGTCGCATACACTGAGCCCCATTAATGGCATGACAGCGAAGCGATCTACACCCTAGTTCCTCTAATTATTAAGCTAAGGACGTCCCATTCCACCCTCATGGTTGCACTGTTTTCCCGGGCGGTCATCCAATGAACAGGTCCTTACGGAGAGGCACTCGAGAAACTGCTCGAGTCCCCTTAAATGCCACAAGTATATCATCATAATAGAAAGGGAAACAGCGTATCATAGATAAATCTCATCATATTCATTGATTAATATGAAGCACTAGCATGAAGCTAAACCAAAATAACCAAACCCAAATAGGTAAGCAAGGACATGATAAACAAAAAGCTAGTCAATCTTTAGGTATGAACTGTGTAATTGCGGAAGGTGAATTATAAAATATATAGGACATATATGGGTCAAGGGACACTTGCCTCCACCAACCAGCTGCTGCTCAGGGTCTTCTCCTGCGAGTTCTTCGGACTCCTCAACCAGACTGTTATCTATGCGAGTGCAAACATACATCCATATCTTTGAATTAGGAAATAAACAGTACACCATACAAGAGAGCAGGTCAATTGAACATGCATATGACATATAATTTGCATTCGTAATTACTAGAAAGAGAAAAAGAAGGGACTCGCAATGGCTAAAGCTATAGTCGAAATGTATTACGTGTAGGCGTGCAATTAATCATTACATCGTCTAACTCTACCTAGCCATACTAACAGGTATTAATCACATACACTAATAAGGTTATACTTAGTCTTGATTGGTTCACTACTCGGCTAGTCGTCATTTACTACCTAAAATAATTAACGTAAATAGTTCTAAGTGAAGTGGGTTACTAATGTTAGATGGGGGTAGACAGAGTAGGCAAGGGGGGTAGACGGGGTAGTCTAGGGGGTAGACGGGCTCGTCTAGGGGGGTAGACGAGCACATCGCGCCGAGCTACGCCGCGCAAGGTTGCGCTGGCGGCCGTGCCGAGAGCACGACGAGCCGCGCCAAGACGCTGTGCGCAGGATGAGGTCACGTCGGGCAACCTGCGCACCACGCCGGGGGCCAGGCCACGCTGGGGGCGCCGGACCACCGCGAGCTGCGCCTGGGCTAGGCCGTCACGAGCAGCACCGGACCACACCGGGCGTCGGGCAGGGAGCCGGGCACGCTGGGGCCACGTGCCAAGACTGTGTAGGGGCCGGACTACGCCACGGTCGCGCGCAGGACTGCGCAGGGGGGCCAGGACTAGGGGCGGCTGCGCCGGAACGGGCACGCCGCGACGGGGGAGGGCGAGTGCGCACGCACACGCAGGGAGGGGCCGCGTCGGGCACGCCGGGGCCGCGCCGGGCCGGGCACGCCATGGCCGCGCAGCGAGCGCGGCGGGGGAGCCGTGCCGAGGCGGGCTGCACCGCGAGGGGAGGGGGTGGGGCCGTGCCATGCCAGGACAGAGGGCCGCCGTGCGGGGAGGGCCGCGCGCCGCGCAGGGAGGGGCCGACCCGGGGCGGGCACACCGGGCCGCGCCGAGGCGGACACGCCAGGGCCGCGCACAGGGCGGGGGGGCGCCATGGCCGCGGTAAGCAGGGGTCGGGACCAAGGAAGAAGAGGGGGCGGGGAAGAGGAGGGAGATGGGGCTCACCGCGGCGAGACGAGGGTCGGGCGGACGAGCACGACGGCGGCGGTTCCTTGCGGCGAGGGCGTCGTGGAGGGGAGAGAGAGAAAGATCGCGCATCGGGGGGGGGGGGTAGAGGAGATGAGCAGGGAGGGAGATTTTGGGGTGGGGGCTGATAGGTGGGCCCCACCAGGGGCGGCAGCGGCTGGGTAACCACCGAGCGCGCACGCGCGCGAGGGGAGCACGAGGGCGGTTGAGGCACGCGGGGGGGAGGGGGCGACTGGGCCGCGCTCGTCAGCCGGCTGGCCCAAGGGGGAGGGGGGAGGGCAGGCCGCGTGCCAGGCCGGGCCACGGGGGAAGGGGGCGCTAGGTGGGTCACCGGAAGAAGAAAAGGGGGAGGGAAGGGTTTGGTTTTTTCCCTATTTTCCCTTTCAATCTATTTTCTAATTTGTGTTTAAGCTCTAGTTCTTCACTGAAATGCATGTTCCACAAATTCACTCAACAAACAAAAGAGATGCATGGTCTGGCATGATGCAACAACCAAAAGAATTAGCTTTAGGGTTTTCTTACACAAGATGTCGAGTTAATTCTCGGTTGAACTTTGAAAAAGAACGAGGCATAGCGAGAAGAAAAAGAAAAAGGAAAGGTAATGCCCGAATTTAGTGAGTGCTGGAGAAAGAAAAAAATTAACTCTCCAATTCGGGGCTTTACAAACCTATCCCCCTTAAAAGAATCTCGCCCTCGAGATTCAAGGTTGGCTAGTAAAGAGTTTGGGATATTTAGCCATCAGATCATCTTCACGCTCCCAGGTTGCTTCCTCCTCGTAGTGATGACCCCATCTGACCTTGCACATTCTGATAGTTTTCCTCCGGTTACTCTATCTGCAGTCTCAATAATTTGCATTGGCTTCTCGATATAGGTTAAGTCTTCTTGGACTTCGAGACCCTCCACTGGCAACTGCTCTTCTAGCACACGCATACATTTCTTTAACTAAGACACATGAAAGACGTCATGCACGACAGACAAATTTTCTGGCAGGGTGAGCTGATGGGCCACTTCTCCATGCCTTGTGAGAATCTGATACGGACCGATATAGCGGGGTGCTAACTTGCCTTTGACTCCGAATCTTCTGACTCCTCTGATAGGCGAAACTTTCAAATTGACGAAATCCCCAACTTCGAAACTCAGCTCCCTTCTTCTTGTGTCTGCAAAACTTCGCTGCCTTGATTGCGCTATCTTCAGGTTCTTCCGAACCATCTTGATGTTCTCTTCAGCTTCAAGTAAAATGTTTGGCCCAAACACTTGCTTTTCTCCAGGCTGATCCCATTGCAACGGAGTTCTACAACTCCTTCCATAAAGTGCCTGAAATGGTGACATCTTCAAGCTGGCCTGGTAACTGTTGTTATAGGAGAATTCTGCGTAAGGTAATCTCTTGTCCCATCCGGTCTGATCTTGCAATGCACAAGCTCTTAACATGTCTTCAAGGATTTGATTGGTTCTTTCGGTCTGACCATCTGTCTGCGGATGGTAAGCTGAACTAAAATTCAAATGTGTACCCAAGGCTTCATGCAACTGCTGCCAGAAATGAGAGGTGAAATGTGTTCCTCTGTCTGGCACTATCTTCTTTGGCACACCGTGAAGACTAACGATCCGGGACATATACAACTCTGCCAATACTGCACTACTATAGTTGGTCTTGACGGGTATGAAGTGGGCTGACTTGGTTAAGCGGTCCACCACTACCCCAAATGGAATCGTAGTCGGCTCGAGTGCGAGGCAATCCGACTATGAAATCCATCCCGATTTCAACACATTTCTGCTGAGGAATCCGCAACGGTTGCAACAATCCAGCTGGTTTCTGATGCTCCGCCTTGATACGTCGACAACTATCACACATAGCCACGTGCTCTGCGATTTCCCTCTTCATTCCGTACCACCAGAACTTCTTCTTCAGATCCTGATACATCTTCTCACTTCTAGGGTGTATAGAATAAGTTGTCTCATGAGCTTCCTTGAGGATCAACTCCCGAATGGATTGGACATTGGGAACACACAAACGGTCCTTGAACCATACCACACCTTTTGCATCCCCCCAAAAATCTTTGCCTCTTCCTTCCAGAATTAGTTGCCGGATTTCACTGATCTTCTCATCATTCTTCTGTGCTTCTTTGATTTCCCACTCTAGGGTAGGCTCTAACTCAACTGTCACTCCTCGCATATTGTTCAGAAATCCGAGGCTCAACCTGTCAAACTCCTTGGCCAACTCATAAGGCATCAGATGAGCGACCATCATATTGACTTGACTTTTCCTGCTCAAGACATCTGCTACCATGTTCGCTTTGCCAGGATGGTAATGAATCTCCAATTCATAGTCTTTGATCAACTCTAACCATCTTCGTTGCCTCATATTCGGCTCTGATTGAGTGAATATGTACTTCAGACTCTTGTGGTCTGTGTAAACATCACATTTCTGCCCATACAGATAATGCCTCCATTCTTCAGTGCGTGAACCATTGCTGCCAACTCTAGGTCATGGATTGGGTAATTCTTCTCATGAATCTTCAGCTGTCGGGACGAGTAAGCCACAACTCTTCCCTCTTGCATCAATACGCATCCCAAGCCAGTGTAACAAGCATCGCAATACACCAAGAATGGCTTGTGTACATCAAGCAGGACTAAGACAGGCGCTGTAGTCAACTTCTCTTTCAGCGCTTCAAAGGCTTCTTGACATTTCTGGATCCACTTAAACTCAACTTTGTTGCCTAGCAAAGCTGTCATTGGTTTCGCAATCTTTGAAAACCCTTCAATGAATCGTCGATAATATCCGACCATTCCAATGAAGCTCTTGATTCCTCGAGCATCTGTTGGCGCTTTCCAGTTCAGAATATCTACCACTTCCTTCAGATCCACAACTAATCCTTCTTTGTTTATTATGTGACCCAAGAACAGGACTTCATCAATCCAGAACTCGCACTTGCTCAACTTCGCATACAGCTGGTGCTCTCGCAATCTCTGCAATACCATCCTCAAATGATCTGCATGCTCTTCTTTGCTTTGAGAATATATAGGAATGTCATCAATAAATACCAAATTTGTCGAGATAATCCATGAATACACTGTTCATCAGATTCATGAAGAAGCTGGTGCATTCGTTAGGCCAAAAGACATAACAGTGAACTCATACAACCCATACTTGGTAATAAATGCTGTCTTCGGAATGTCTGAAGGTCGAATCCTGAGCTGGTGATAACCTGACCTCAGATCTATCTTTGAAAACACGCTGACTCCTCTCAGCTGGTCGAACAGATCTTCTATTCTGGGCAAGGGGTACTTGTTCTTGATTGTGACCTCATTCAGAGCTCGATAATCGATACACATCCTTCTGGTGCCATCCTTCTTCTCCACGAACAGGACAGGGGCAACCCAAGGTGAGGTGCTCAGCCTAATGTAACCTTTCTCTGACAGCTCATCGATCTGCTTCTTGAGTTCAACCAACTCTGGTCCAGATACTCTGTAGGCTCTCTTAAAGATGGGGGCGGTTCTAGGAAGAAGCTCTATGGCAAACTCAACTTTTCGCTCTGGTGGCATACCTGGTAAGTCCTTCAGGAACACGTCCGGAAATTCTGACACCACCTTGATAATCTCGAGTGGATTCGCTTCACTACTATCAATAGCCATCTGATAACAACTCCCTTTCCTTGGCTCGGGCGGGACTAACTCGGTCACCACTTCTTCTCCTATTGGGGACATCAACTTAATTGTCCTCTTATCACAACTGATAACTGCCTGGAACTTATCGAGCCAATTTATCCCTAGGATAACATCTATTCCCTGAGTACTCATTACTATGAGGTTAGCGGGAAACTCTATCCCCCTTATTTCCACCCTTACATTCAAGCAAACACTATCAGCTCGGATTCTACCACCGGTTGAATCAATTTGGATGGGTGTTGACATGGTAGTTATCAGAAGATTATGTGCTTCTACCCATGATGCAGTAATAAATGAATGCGTTGCTCAAGTATCAAATAACACTTCTGCAATATAGGAGTCGACTGGAAACATACCTACTATCATGCCGGGGGTTTCTTGAACTGCTTCAGCCTCCAAGTGGTTCAGTCTCCCATGGTTGTAGCGTGGCTAGGAGCGGTTGCCTGCTCCAGGTTGAGACACATTCTGCTTTGCTAGGGCACTAGGGCCTGACTGTTGCTAGGCTGCCTTCTTCGGACTATGCATTACCCAATGGCCTTGCTCTCCATAGTGGAAACATGCTCTGCTTCCACCTTGAACTGGGGCTGCTTGACTGTTCTGTTGGGCTGCTGGGGCAGGAAGACGAGGTGTCTGCTGATTCTGCCTCTGGAACTGACTTCCTCCTGACTAGTTGTTCTGGAAATTCTGCTGGTACTGAGGGTACTACTTTTGAAACTGCTGCTGCTGAGGTGGGCGCTGGTTCTGTCTGAACTGCTGAGGTGGGTTGCCCAAGAAACGAGGGTGATTGCTGCTCCCAAGCTGAGGCCCACTGATCTTGCGCTTGCGATCCTCCATCTCTTTGCGCTTCCTATCCGTCATGATCGCTCTGTCGATCAGGTGCTGAAATGTGGCGAAGGTGTGGTTCATCAGCTGATAATGCAGAGGGTCAACCAAGCCTCTCAAGAAACGATACTGCCTCTTGGCGTCTATGTTGACATCTTCAGGAGCATAGCGGGACAGCTGCAGAAACGTGTCTCGGTACTCACTGACGGACATAGACCCTTGCTTGAGTGCCAGGAACTCCTCCTTCTTCATTGTCATCAGACCTGCTGGAACATGATACTGACGGAAGTTATCTCTGAATTCTTCCCAGGTAATAGTGTCGGGGTTGGCATGGGTGGCGAGATAGGACTCCCACCAAGACTGAGCTGCTCCTCTCAACAAATGGGGACTATACAGAACTTTCTACCTGTCATCACACTGAGCGGATTGCAATTCCCGCTCCACGGTGCGCAGCCAATCTTCAGCATCCATGGGATCAGAAGAGTGAGCGAACACTGGGGGATGACCTCTCATGAATTCAGCACGCTTATCCCTAGGCATCTAAGGCAGGGCTGAGGTGGGGGCTGATGCTGCTGCAGCAGCATAGCGGTCAGAGTCTGACCGATGGCTTGAACCGTCTGAGTCTGCATTAGGAACATCTGCTCGATGGTCATCGAGGGCGGTGGTGGAAACTGCGGCTGGGGTGCCTCATCCTGCGGTGCTGCCTGCTCCTGTTGAGCACGCCTTCCTCCTCTGCGCCTGTTTTCTAACATCTGCAGAATGCAATCACACATTAGAACTGATCTTGCAGACCTTGTAGCATAAGAAAAGAGTATAGAATCCTTCCACCATATTGAGCAGATGAACATCTTCACTGATTTCCAACACAGGTAAGCACAGCTTCTCAGATAAAGAGGAAAGTGGAATAAAAAGGGCTTCCCAACTAGATAACTAATTTCATTAACACTTAACAGGTAAACCAAGGTGCAGGGGGTACCCACACCCTGGCGACATTCATTACAAAGATCCAAATCCATCATAGTTCATCATGACAAACATAAAATCATAGGATAAGCAAACTACCCAGTCTAACTAAGACTAACTAAGAGTAAGACTGAGACTAAGACTAAGACTTCTATTTTAAACTTTCATTATAGGACCCAACACTGACGATCTATGGTTCTAAATTTATCCTGGTCCTGTAGTCGGGGTTGCCATAAGCACGGTGTCCATGCCGAGGCGAGCGGTACGGGTGCTGAGTCTCGACGGGAGCGGGGGAGCCATCCTCCAGGTGATGACGCTCCACGCGCTTAGCCCGCAGCTGGGCGATCTCAGCACGAACCCTACTCAGCTCGTCTAATGCATGGTCCAGCTCCGTGTTTAGTACGGCGGCTAGGTTGACTGTGCTGCTCAACCTAGGATTGTCCTCACCGACAGGTGAGACAACCACGCCACCTGTGCTGCCAGATGGACGACGGGGGTAGTACCTCAGGTTGAGACAATCGGCTAGCCCACCGAACACTGTGCAGTAGTGCGAAAGCGCACGCTGTGCGATGTCTTGCATGGCCGCCTCAGCTGAGTCCCGCTCAGAGATAGAGTAGTGCTCTGAGCAGATCTCCGCAGCCCGGAGACTGTTCTCCGGACGGCGCACCGAGCAGGTCGCCTCCCAGCGGTCCCGGTAAACCCCCCGACTGTGCTGGAAGACAATGCAGCGATACTCGATGGACCAAGTATGCCGGTCAAGTGCCTGGCCAGTAGGGTGTCGAGCGCGTCATGGAAGTGACACCCGCGAGCGGCGTCGCGAGTGATGGGTCGAGCAACCCATCCCTCCGGCTCCTGGTCGACTGAAAGGTCGATGCTGAAGCTTGAGCTGCTATCGCCACCTCCGTCGTCGGGGTCTCCTCCAACAGCTACTCCAGCGGTTGGGGCGCTCATTGGTGGTGCAGGGGGCGCCTCCAGCGGGAGCACAGGGGAACAGCTCCTCATCGACTCTATCTTCAGCTGAAGTGAGAAAGAAGAGCCCTGCTGCTCCAGCTCCTGTCGTCGATGCTCCTACTCCTCGTGCAGTTGGTGGTGCAGCCTCTCCAAATGGCTAGACTGACCAATCACTGGGCGGTGAAGCGGACGCTCAGCGAGACGAGAGGGCAAGAAGGGGATGACTAACTTCTGTGTGGTGTGTCTAAGACGAGCCATCTACAAAAGACACCGTAAGCATAAGAGTGAGAACAAAACTAATATAAACAACAAGTAAACCATAAAAAGAATTAGGAATTAGAATGAAACAAAAAAATTTAGGAAGGTATAATATATATAGTAGAACATATGTTTGGTCGATATGACCAACTTTTGAAGGGATACCAAAGTCAAGGTGAGAATAGGGGTCTATAATCCTTAGAACGACCATTCTACTCTAGGTTAGCGGTCCTATAGTCAGCACGGCTTTGATACCACCTATGTCACAGCAGTTACATAACTGGACATCATCACACAGTGCTCAAATAATAACATAAAAGGATAATAATAGTCGATTACATCATAATGTCTGAGACATCCACATAGTCTTTAACAATAATCAAAGTGCGAAAACGAAACGTAGATGCACGCGGCCTTCATAGGCAGCCGACTGGGGGTTACCGCTAACCCACGCCTAAAACTCGTCGTACTCTTGGAACTCCTGGAAGTCTTCCTCCACGGCTTCATCTTCTCCTGAGCAGTGGTTGCAACGTGGACAACCTGGGGAAGGGGGGGTTTGGTGTGTAGAGCAAGGGTGAGTACACATCAACATACTCAGCAAATGTCCTGTTTGGCTGTAGTGGACTAGCTTTATGTGGGGTTAAGTCAAACAGTTGCTTTTAGTTGGTCAGATTATTATTACTTGTAGAGAGAGCCAGATTTTAGTATTAACCCAAGTTGTTAACCCAAAAGGTACCCTTTCCAAATGAAAAGAATACCACTTACCATTACCATAGTCATAGACATCACCTCGTCACCACTTGTAATCCAAACATCTCCGATCAAGTATCTCTAATCAATGGAGCTCCCTTGGCCGCTCATAACCACGAGCACGACTGATATATCAGTTTCATAACACTCTGTAGAGGTTGTGCACTTTACCCACAAGTCGCGATTCCCTTTCTGCCCGGAGAGAGCAACTCCCCATTAACCACTACCTAGGTGGCCTGGCAGGGTATCACTACATAGCCTTTACAAAGATTCCCTGGGGCTGTAGCCGCCCGTTAGGTTTCCTAAATGTACCACACTCCTCCCCAAGGGGCAAACAAACCTTAGCAGAGCGAGCCGCATACACTGAGCCCCATTAACGGCACGATGGCGAAGCGATCTACACCCAAGTTTCTCTAATTATTAAGCTAAGGGCGTCCCATTCCACCCTCATGGTTGCACTATTTTTCTGGGCGGTCATCCAACGAACAGGTCCTTACGGAGAGGCACTCGAGAAACCACTCGAGTCCACTTAAATGCCACAAGTATATCATCATAATAGAAAGGAAATAACGTATCATAGATAAATCTCATCATGTTCATTGATTAATGTGAAGCACTAGCATGAAGCTAAACCAAAATAACCAAACCCAAATAGGTAAGCAAGGACATGATAAACAAAAAGCTAGTAAATCCTTAGGTATGAACTGTGTAAATGGGGAAGGTGAATTATAAAATATATAGGACATATATGGGTCAAGGGACACTTGCCTCCACCAACCAGCTGCTGCTCAGGGTCTTATCCTGCGAGTTCTTCGGACTCCTCAACCAGACCATTATCTATGCGAGTGCAAACATACATTCATATCTTTGAATTAGGAAATAAATAGTACACCATACAAGAGAGCAGGTCAATTGAACATGCATATGACATATGATCTGCATTCGTAATTACTAGAAAGAGAAAAAGAAGGGACTCACAATGGCTAAAGCTATAGTCAAAACGTATTACATGTAGGCGTGCAATTAATCATTACATTGTCTAACTCTACCTAGCCATACTAACATGTATTAATCACATACACTAATAAGGTTATGTGGGGGACAGATATCCCCCGGGTCCACTAAAAGAGGAAAAGACCTCACGAAAGGCCCAAGGGCCTGACAAATCGTAAGGCCACTCTTTCGTGGGCCTGGGAGGAGCAATCAACAAAGCAGGTCGACGCAAGGACGGATTGGTACAAACTTGGATGGCCCACAACGTCGAGCGAGCGACCGCTATAGAGATCCGACTTTCCCGCGCTGGAGCTCCCATGCAACGGAGCCACGCGAGGATAGGTCGGCAGAATCATAGGGAGATAGACTCGAGCAGTTCACTATCTTTTAGGCGCACGTTGTTATCATATCCACGTGTATTGCCCCACGGTCGAATATATAAGGCCTAGGGGGCACCCCTTCAGATCGATCGACCCTATTACTAAGCCACCCACTTCAACTCTCTGCATTCTCGATTCAGAGAGCTCTCTTGTAACCTCATTCACCAAGCATACTCACCAGGACGTAGGGTGTTACGCATCTCCAAGCAGCCCGAACCTGTAAACATCGTCCACTGTCCCTCGTGCAATTGGCACGAACCATTCTGTTACAGTCGTTGATACCGCCCTACTCCTAAAAACACCTTGAGGGGCAACCCCCGGGTGTGCGGTCGGACCCAAAACGCCGACAGCTGGCGCGCCAGGTAGGGGGGGTGTCAACGATCTAAGCTAGCTCAATGGCCGTCACCATCCACAGCAGGATCACCTTCCGTACCGGATCCATGTTCTGCTTTGGAACAGTCTTATCCATAGCCGACGAAAAGGGAATTTTACACCGCATTGCGGATCCGCCGGGAAGGAAGTCTCCTCCAACGAACTCCGAAAATACCGAGGAAGCATTACCCTCCACTTTCCGAAAAAAGATCGCCACGACAGCTACGCCATTCTACCCCGACGTTCTCTTCATCGAAAGAGCAGAGTCACCTCCCGTCTCTGACGACGAACCGACCGCGCCTGGGGAGGAACCACCTCAGCGGGAATCCCGACGACGAAGAAATCGGCGCCGAAACATCCGGAGACATCACCAAGCCGGAGAACGGGATCCGGAGCAGCCCGTCTCGCGAGACGAGGTCTCGGAGATGGGAGAAACTCCGGAAGAACGCGTCTTCAGGGAACGAAGGAACTCCCGACGACGTGATCGTGGACGAGCTCAGGAACAAGCCGAGCAAGACGCGAGGCAACGCCGAGAAAATCCACTACTCAGCCGTAACCTGAACCCCGACTTCGCCCGAGCCATGAACACGCCGAGTGAAGTCGGAGGAGTGCTAGCTCGGATAGCTGACGGACTCCCTCGAACTCCAGACACCGAGGGCTATCGACGCCTGCTCACCCAGGCAGCCAACCATCTTCTACCTCTCGCTCACCAGCCGAACGACTTGCGGCACGCCATCAACAGTCGTCGGGATGCATGGAGTTCTATCAATGCTTCGCGCGAACGACGACATGAGAACGAGATACGCCGCCGGGAGGAATACGATAGGGATCATGGCATCCCCACTCGGAGTCAAGCTACCAGAACCGAATCAACGACAGCCTCGACTAGTGGAACTGCTCGGGGACGGTCGAGGAACCACAACAACTACTCCCCTCCCCGGGACAGACATCATCCCCGACGACAGGAGGACACATGTGGAGTGTCAGCCCTCACTCCACGCCTTAGGGCCATTCAATGGCCCCCAAACTTCAAGGTATCCAATGTCGATAAATATGAACCTAAGCAGGACCCAGGAGGTTGGTTGGCCGTCTACACTACCGCCGCTCGAGCCGCCAGAGCATCCGAAGACGTGATGATCGCGTACTTACCCATTGTCCTTGGGCAAGACGCGCTGCAATGGCTGCGACATCTACCCCGACACTGCATCGACGACTGGAGCGACTTCAGTCGGCGCTTCACTGCCAATTTTCAGTCCCCCTCCGACAAGCCGGCGCAACCATGGGACCTCAAATCCATCAAGCGCCGGGGGGATGAAACTCTCCGATCGTACCTCAAAAGGTTCCAGACCATGAGAAATCGTATCCCTGAAGTCACGGAGGCGGCCGTGATCGAGGACTTCTACAGAGGATCCAATGACTCGGCCTTCGTCCGAGCCATACTATAGAAGGCACCAACTACCTCCAAGGAGCTATTCCGGGAAGCCGACCTCTACATCACCACCGACGAGCGAGCCCAGAACCTCATCGGAGGAGCAAAGCCCGCACCAGTAGCACCACGACGCGACACGAACCAGCAACCTGACAAACGCTGGGAGAAGAGACCGCGCGAAGAGCTGCACGCCGCCGGACCACCTGCCTCTCGCGCCCGGGGAGGACCTCGCGGAGGTGAGCGCACGCTGGACGACATCCTCGACGCCCAGTGCCCGTACCACAAGGACATGCGCCACACTCTTTGGAACTGCCGGGACTTCAAGCATTCCGTTGGGCATGGCCGACCCTTCCAACCTCTACCCCCTCCTCCGCCGCGAGGAGGACCAGAAGAACCACGACAACCCTAGCAGCAGGAGGAGGGAGGAGGAGGAGCCTTCCCGCGCGTTGACAGGGAGGTCAACGTCATCTTCGGCGGACACGGATCGCAGGAGAACAAAATACAGCAAAAGCTCAACGATCGCCAGATACTAGTGGCGACCACCGGCCCTCCCGCCCCGTACCGGTGGTCGGAGCACCCGATCACCTTCACTCGGGCGGATCAATGGCTCAACTTCGACCATCCGGGCAAATACCCGCTCCTCGTCGATCCGGTGATCCGAGAGAGCCGGGTGAAGAAGGTGTTAGTGGACGGGGGGAGTAGCATCAACGTCACCTTCCCCCGGACACTCCGAGGCTTGGGAGTTCACCTCAAAGAACTCCACGAGTCAGACACTCCCTTCTTTGGCATCGTGCCAACTGAGGGAGAATACCCGTTGGGCCACATCTACATGCCTGTCACCTTCGGGACTCCGGAAAACTACAGAACCGAGTTCCTGAGGTTCGAAGTGGCGAACTTCGACTGCGGGTACAACGCAATCATCGGGAGGCCGGGACTAGCAAAATTCATGGCCATTCCACATTACACGTACATGATATTGAAGATGTCGGGACCGCAAGGAATCATAACTGTGTGTGCTGACCTCCAAGGCGCCGCAGAATGTTTCCGAGTGGCCATCCAGGCGGCCCTCATTGCCAAACCGTCGGCGACTTCTTCGACCCAGGCAAACTCTAAGCCTGAGGAAGACCACACAGCACCGGCAAAGGAAGCTCAAACCGCGACCTCTATGCGGCCGACTGAAGAAACTAAAAGGATCAATCTGGGGTTTGCTGATGAACGTAAAACTGCTATCATCAGCTCTAGCCTGGATGATAAATAGGAAAGCGCGCTCGTCCAGTTTCTGCAAGACAACCGAGATGTATTCGCATGGCAACCTGCGGATATGTCGGGAGCCCCGAGAGAGCTGGCCGAGCACAAACTGAAGGTCTATCCACAAGCAAGGCCGATCCGGCAGAAACTACGTCGTTTCACGCCCGACAAGAGAGAGGCCATTCGTGCTGAGCTGGCCCGCTTGGTCGCGGCTGGGTTCATTAGAGAAGTGTTACATCCCGAGTGGTTAGCCAACCCTGTTCTTGTACTCAAAAAGAATAAAGTGGATTGGCGCATGTGTGTTGATTATACTGATCTCAACAAACACTGTCCGAAGGATCCCTTCGGGCTCCCGAGGATAGATCAGGTGGTGGACTCCACCGCTGGATGTTCTGTGATGTCCTTCCTGGATTGCTATTCCGGATACCACCAGATTAGTTTGGCAAAGGAAGATGAAGAAAAAACAACATTCATTACTCCGTTTGGTGCTTTCTGTTATACCTCCATGCCGTTTGGCCTCAAAAACGCTCGAGCAACCTACCAGAGAGCCATTCAAACATGCTTAGCCGATCACTAGGGCAAGCGTGTGGAGGCCTACGTGGATGATTTGGTAATCCAAACAGAGAACTCAGAAAACTTCATCGAAGACTTACAACTGGTTTTCAACAGTCTGAGGCGGTATAGATGGAAGCTTAATCCCGAGAAATGTGTTTTCGGGGTACCGGCAGGAAAGTTACTCGGTTTTATTGTCAGCAACCGGGGAATTGAGGCTAATCCAGATAAGATTGAAGCTATCATGAAGATGGAAGCACCTCGATCACAAAAGAAGGTTCAACGACTTACTGGATGTATGGCAGCTCTGAGCAGATTTATATCCAGGCTGAGGGAGAAAGGTTTACCATTTTACAAGCTACTCAAAAAGGTGGATAAGTTTTAGTGGACTTCAGAGGCACAGGAAGCTCTAGATGCACTGAAGAAATTCTTGACAACACCACCAGTACTGAAACCACCACGACGGGCCACGTCAACCCAACCGGCTGAAGATCTGTTGCTATATATCTCTTGCACGACTCAGGTGGTAAGCACCGCGTTGGTAGTCGAGCGAGCAGAAGAAGGACATGCCTACCCCGTGCAACATCCTGTTTATTTCATCAGCGAAGTTCTGGGTCCCTCGAAGAAAAAATATCCTCAATTGCAGAAGCTATTATATGCAGTACTCCTGACTGCCCGCAAGCTGCGTCACTACTTTGATGACCACAAAGTCATAGTAGTCACCGGCTTTTCGATAGGGGATATTCTCCACAACAAGGAAGCAATTGGCCGAATAGCCAAGTGGGCCTGTGAACTGGGGTCTCATGACATTGAATTTCGACCTCGTACTGCCATAAAGTCTCAAGCATTGGTTGACTTCGTTTCAGAATGGACTGAACAACAAATACCAGAGAACCCGGAAACTGCAGAAGTATGGAAGATGTATTTTGATGGCTCACTGAAGCTGCAGGGAGCAGGAGCAGGAATTCTCTTCACCGCACCTGGAGGCGAGCACCTCAAATATGCCCTCCAGTTGCTGTTTCCAGCCTCCAACAATGCAGCCGAGTATGAAGCTCTGATCCATGGATTGAACATTGCCATATCATTGGGCATCAAGAGATTAATGGTATACGGAGATTCTCTGGTGGTCATAAGTCAAATAAACAAAGAATGGGACTGTTCGAGTGATTTGATGGGAAAATACTGCGCCACCGTCCGGAAACTAGAAGATAAGTTTGAGGGTATGGAATTTCATCATGTAGAGAGAGATCGAAACACGGCAGCTGATGTATTGTCCAAGTTAGGATCCAGTCGAACTCAGGTTCCGCCTGGAGTTTTCGTGCAAGAAATACCACGACCGAGCATCTCAACAGATCAAGCAGAAGAATGTAACATCATAGGTCAACCCGGGTCAGACTCTGATGACTGGAGGAGGCCGATTATCAGATATATAAAGAATGAAGAGGAACCAGATGACAAAAATGCAGCTGAACGCATCGCCAGACAGTCAACCCACTATGCACTTATTGGAGAAACGTTATATAGAAGGGGTGCATCGGGCGCCTTCATGAAGTGCATTCTCTCATCCACTGGGAAGCAACTTCTAGAGGAGGTTCATGCTGGGCAATGTGGAATACATGCAGCATCTAGAACACTAGTCGGGAAGGTCTTCAGATCAGGATTCTATTGGCCAACAGCGAAGGGTGATGCAGCCGAGTTAGTTCAGAGGTGCGAAGCTTGCCAGTACTTGTCGAAACAACAACATCTACCAGCACAGCAACTGCAGACCATACCAGTAACTTGGCCTTTCGCATGCTAGGGACTGGATATGATTGGACCTTTCAAGAAGGCTCAAGGAGGATACACTCATGTATTGGTAGCAATCGACAAGTTCACTAAATGGATAGAGTTCAAGCCCATTGCCTCTTTAACCTCAGCCAAGGCCGTGGAATTCATACAAGACATAATATTCAGATTCGGAATACCAAACAACATTATAACTGACCTGGGGTCCAATTTCACAAGTTCGGAATTCTTCGATTTCTGCGAGCAAAAAGGCATTCAGATCAAGTACGCTTCGGTAGCGCACCCGAGGGCCAACGGGCAGGTTGAGCGAGCCAACGGAATGATACTAGAGGCACTCAGGAAAAGGGTCTTCGAAAAAAATGAGAAGTTCGCAGGGAAATGGATAAGGGAATTACCCTACGTCGTTTGGAGCCTAAGAACTCAGCCAAGCCGGGCTCTACATGGAAATACTCCTTTCTTCATGGTCTATGGGTCAGAGGCAGTATTACCCGATGATCTCAAGTTCGGGGCCCCCAGGTTGGTCTTCAAGAGCATAGCAGAAGCTGAAGCTACTAGGATGGAGGACATCGATGTACTCGAAGAAGAACGGCTGAATGCAGTAATTCAATCGGCACGGTATCAGCAGACTTTGAGACGCTATCATGACCAGGCCGTGCGACAATGATCCTTCTCAGTAGGAGATCTCGTCCTCCGCCGAATTCTAACGGGGGAAGGACGACACAAGTTGTCACCCTTATGGGAAGGACCATTCATAGTAGCAGAAACCACTCGGTCGGGATCATATCGTCTCACTCAGATGGATGGCACAGAAGTCGGGAACTCCTGGAACATAGAACACCTCAGGAAGTTTTATCCCTAGCTGTATTTCAAAAGCTATCGGGACGACGATGTATTCTGTAAAATGGAAATATGTCATCAATAAAGAAAGGCTTCAAAGATACTCAGTTTGTTCACGGTTGACTTGCATTCTTATTTAACTCGGGGTGACCACTATGCCCTGCTAACGGAGCAATCGGCTTAAGTCGGCAATGACTTAAGGCGGTGCAACATGCTCACGCTTACTTGACTCGGGGTGACCACTATGCCCTGCTAACGGAGCAATTGGCTAAAGTTGGCAACAACTTAAGGCGGTGCAACATGCTCACGCTTACTTGACTCGGGGTGACCACTATGCCCTGCTAACGGAGCAATTGACTTAAGTTGGCAACAACTTAAGGCGGTGCAACATGCTCACGCTTACTTGACTCGGGGTGACCACTATGCCCTGCTAACGGAGCAATCGGCTTAAGTCGGCAATGACTTAAGCCGGTGCAACATGCTCACGCTAACTTAACCCGGGGTGACCACTATGCCCTGCCAACGGAGCAATCGGTTTAAGTTGGCAGCAGCTTAAGCCGGTGCAACATGCTCACGCTAACTTAACTCGGGGTTATCACTATACCCTGCCAAAGAGCAATCGGCTTAAGTCGGCAGCAACTTAAGCCGGTGCAACATGCTCGCGCCTACGCAACTCAGGGTGACCACTACGCCCTATTAACAGAGGCAATCGATTTAAGTCAGCAGCGACTTAAGGCGATTTGGCGTGATCACAATTACTCATATAAAGATGGCTTCTACAACTCGCAAGCAAATTTCAAAACCATCGTACATCATTTTACTACTACAAATTTACGAACCGATGAATTCTGAAACAATGTGAAAACAACAATATTGTCCAAATACTGAAGTGACGTCCTCTAGCAAATGTCTGACCATGCTAACCGCGCGTTCGAAGCACGCAAAGTGTCTCTCTATTTCGTGATGTTTTTCTCAGGAGCAATCGAGGAGGAAGGACGACTCGAGGAATCAGGGGCGGCATTCACATCAGCCCTTATATCTTCGGGAACAACCACGCCGGGTCTCCTCATCAAGATTCGCCCCACCCGAATAGCCTTGTCCATGGCTCTATCACGCTGGGCTCTGAGAGTAACAGAAGTTTCTTCGGCAACCTTGGTAGCTAGCTGAGCAGTTTCTAACTCTTGGGCGATGGATTTCTTGGAAACTCGGAGCTCTTTGATAGTAGCGTCCTTTGCTGATATCAACTGCTTGAGCCGGGTTACTTCATCCATGGATTCCTGCAGCTTACAACGTTGGTGGTCTAACTCTTCCATGGTGAAGCGATGACTTCTCTCCAAGATAGTCAGCGAGTTGCTAGAATCACGATACAATCTTTCAAGATTGTCTCGAGAAGCAGCAAGGATACGTTTTTCTTCCTGCAAACAAAAGTCAACTCCCTCAAACACCAAGCAAGTAATGGCAGCACAACAAGGCAAAGCGCAGTTTCATAAATCACCTTTTTAGAGTCGAGCTGAGCATGAAGAGAAGAACTCAGTGCATTGGCGTCATCTAAGGCAGCGGAGACCTGACCCAGCTCAATCTGACTTTGAGAGTACTTTTCCTCAAAGTTAGTGCATCGCTGGGCCAATTCAGCCTGATCTCGGGAATGTTTTTCTTCAAGAATGGAAATCTGCTGAGTCATACCTAGCAGGAGACAATCAAACAAAATAAGGGTCAAAATGTAAAGCAGTCTACAGTGAAGGCAAAGAGAAGCAAAAGGGCACTAACCAGCGTTGGTTGCCTCCAATTCAGAGACACGATGTTGAAGTGACACTGGATTCCAACATGCAAGTGACGAAGCTACTTCTGGGATAGAAGCACCCTGTAGCCTCAATTGGCCAGCCATCCCATCCACCAAAGCCTGATGAGGAGAGCAGATGAATGTAATGACAGCAGTTCGTGTAATGTAAAAAGCCAAGCTAAAATACATCACAGTACCTGGAGGTCGGAAAAGAATGAAGGGATCCCCAAATCAGGAGAGATCAATTGATAACCAGGCATAAGGCCACCACCTGAAGCAGCTTGCAACGAACCAGCAGGAATCAATTCGGTGCCATCAACAGAACCCAACACTCGGTCAGTGGGGACGCTATCCTCTAAAGCGACTCCCTGGTCCAAGGTTTGGGCTACCACCATACAGCCGGAGTGTGGAGATGACCCCGCATGAACGTCCATGGAAGTACCAGAGAAAGACCCCGCTCGGACATCCTCGGGGGCTGGGTCATAGTTTGCACTGCCCACTTGAGCCAGATCACTCCCGGCAGCACCCTCGGGGGCTGGGCAGTGGCTTGCACTTCCCACCCGGATCAAGTCATCCCCGACAACATTCTCGGGGGCTGGGCACGTGTCAACACCATCCTTGGGGTCCAAGCTCTCCGCGGTAGCCACCTCTAAGGCTGATGGGCCCTCAATTACTTCCATGAGACCAGGACGACCCAAGTCAGTCTCCCGATCCTCAAGATCGCGCTCTAAGGTCGACGAGGCACGAGATGACCTCAACCCAGCATCAAGCACATCAGCGCAAACCTCCATCACACCATCATCTGCTGGCTCCGATAACAAATCCTCCGGAACCATATCCTCGAGAGTCTGATCAAAATTGGCCAGGGACAGTTCTTGCAGACCAATGAGAGCAGACAAAGCAGGAGAGGGAACTCCACTACTTTCACCGCTAGCGATGAATTGCCGACTGTTTTTCCGAGTCAAAGGAACTTCATCTTCTCCCTCCTCATCATCCACATTAGCAACACAGACAGCACCCCCATTGGGATCAGCAACTGATTCGGTACACCCATCGGGATCAGCAACAGACTGGGTACACCCATTGGGATCAGCGTCAGTAAATTCAGTCGCAGGCACTTCTTCAGCATCAGGAACCGAGGTACCAACGTCTCGACCCAAACTGGGTACTTGCCGGAGGCGTCTCCTTTTCTTTTTCTGTTCATCAGCAGAAGGATCGGATGGATTGGCTCGGCAAGGGCGCCTCGGGCGAGTACCAGCAGGTTTCTGAGTATCTAAGGTCGTACCAGCCTCTGGGAGGGGCGCCACCACCAATGCCCCAGCAGGAGCAACGTCAGAAGAGTCCTCAGCCAGCAAATCAAGCATGGCATTTATCTCCGCATCACTAGGGTTCAGGGGCACCTCAAAATAGACCTGCCGTTCATCATCAGGAATTCCCCCGAGTGTGGCAACCAAGGCACTAACTTCTTCAGCAGAGGGCCGCACTCTAAGGCCCAAACTGCCGTCAGTAGCAGGAGGATTCGACACAAAAATAGTGAAGGCTTTGGGAGGAGGCAAGTTCCAAGCTGAGAATGCCACGGGGGCACCAACATTTGACACTTTGCCTCTAAGGATCATCTCAAGTCGGCTCACCAGGTCCGTAGAGGGAATTCTTCTGTTAGTGAACCGAGTTGAGTCGGCTAGGCCTCGATACAGATAAGCTGGGTATGCCCTGTCTTTTAACGGCTGAATATTCTTGAAGACAAAATCAGCAACCACGGCTTCAGTGGTCAGACCCCTCTCTTTCAGCAATCCAACTTCAGCAAGCAAAGCACCTGCCTCAGTTACCTCCTGATCTGTGGGAGACTCGGTCCAGCTTGGGGTGCGAACATCCGGCTGTCTTCCCGACCGGGGGGAGAGAGTTTCCACAATTCTCAACTATGAACCACTCCAAGCGCCACCCTTTGATACTGTCTTTGAGAGGGATTTCAAGATACTCCGTCTTCCTCCCGCGACGCATCTCCAAGCTGGCACCTCCAACCAATTGATGTTGTCCCCCGGCCATCCCGGGGCGACAGTGATACAAATACTTCCACAACCCGAAATGAGGTAGCACGCCAAGAAAGGCTTCACATAAATGAACAAAAATGGAGATTTGCAGGATAGAATTGGGATTCAAATGGGTCAAGTTAATATGGTAGAAATCAAGGAGGCCGCAGAAAAAGGGAGAAATGGGAAGGCCAAGGCCGCGGAGAAGGAAAGGGGCATAAATGACGGACTCATGGGTATCCTCAGTTGGGACAGTAACCCCATGGCAAATCCGCCAAGAGCAGAGTTCCCTCGGAGGAAGAACCCCGATGGACACAAGGTGGAGAAGTTCGGACTCAGAAATGACGGACATGTGGTTACCTGCGAAAGGCAACTGGCTGTTGGGATCGATTGGAGGAATCACCATGGCAGACGAACTCGAGGTTTTCCTCTTGGGCGCCATCTCGATTCTACCGGCGAGCAGAGTAGGAGGCGGAATGCGGAGAGGATTTGGAAGCGAGAAGGCAAGAACTAGGGCACGGAAAGCAGAGGCGGCTAAAAGCGCAGCACTTATGGGATATTCCCGAGCCAGATACCGTTTCAAAAAGCGCCCAGTCAGCACGCGGCAGTTAGTTCCAAAGCATCGGCGCGCCACATCATCACTCGGCTATTAACCTCAAAGTGGCCCACGAAGCTCGCTATCGCTCGGCAGTTAACTCTAAAACTCTGACATCGCGTTCAGTCGCTCGGCAGTTAACTCTAAAACTCCGACATCGTGTTCGGTCGCTCGGCAGTTAACTCTAAAACTCCGACGTCGTATTCAGTCGCTCGGCGTTACCTCTAAAACTCCGACATCGCCTTCGAGTTACTCGGCGTTACCTCTCAAACGCCGACGTCGCCCTCAAGTTACTCGGCAGTTATTTCTAAAACGCCAACGTCGCCTTCAAGTTACTCGGCAGTTAACTCTAAAACTCCGACGTCGTATTCAGTCGCTCGGCGTTACCTCTAAAACTCCGACATCGGCTTCGAGTTACTCGGTGTTACCTCTAAAACGCCGACGACGCCCTCAAGTTACTCGGCAGTTATTTCTAAAACGCTGACGTCGCCTTCAAGTTACTCGGCAGTTAACTCTAAAACTCCGACGTCGTATTCAGTCGCTCGGCGTTACCTCTAAAACTCCGACATCGCCTTTGAGTTACTCGGCGTTACCTCTAAAACGCCGACGTCGCCCCCAAGTTATTCGGCAGTTATCTCTAAAAACTCCGACATCGCCTTCAAGTTACTCGGCGGTTAACTCTAAAACTCCGACATTACGTTCAGTCGCTCGGCAGTTATCTCTAAAACTCTGACATCATCTACAAGTCGCTCGGCGGCTACTTCTGAAAGCGTCGATATGATGTCCGAGTTATTCACCTACTATTCCAAAGGAGTCAACTTCATGAAAAAGGCGGGAAGAGGAATGATTCAAGAACTTTGAGTCATGAACATCAACAAAGGGAAGCCAACATCATTTCTTCATTAAAAGGGAAGATATCATACTAACAAATCAACTCATTATGAGTTGATGCTTCCCTATTACTACTACTGCTACATTATATTATACTACTACTACTACTACTACTACTACTACTACTACTACTACTACTACTACTACTACTACTACTACTACATTGCACTATACTACTCTACACTACTAAATACTACTACATTATTCTAACTATACTATACTAACATCTAAAGAACCAGTGGCATCTAGCCACTGGTCCTGTTGTTGCTGCCGCCCCTGCCGCTGCCGTCGCCGCCCCTGCTGCCGCCGCCGTCGCCATCCTTGCTGCTGCCGCTGCCGCCCCTGCCGCTGCCGTCACCGTCACCGCCGCCACCGCCTTCGTCGTCGTCGTCGTCGTCGCCGTCCTCGTCCTCGCCGCCACCGTCCGAGTCCTCCTCATCCGAGGAGTACTCCGACTCATCCGAGCCCTCGAGCCCGGAGCGCTCGACGGCCCGGATGTACGTCCAGACCTCCGCCGCGAGCCCCTGGGAGTCGTCTGAGTCGTCAGACGACTCACACAGGGGGATGGGAGCCGGAGACCCCTCGGATTCAGAGGAGAACTCCTCCTCTGAATACTCTGAGTCACCGAAATCCTCAGACGGAGGAGTTGGTTCGCGCTTGCGTTTCTTGCCCATGGTGGAAATGCAGATAGAAGAAAGAAAGCAGGCAATGGAGAACAGCGAGAGATGTGAAAAAATCAGGCAGGCAAGGGCACTATTTATAGGAAAAGAAGGCAACCGCTCACCTCCAACAGTGGTCACTGAACAGTCGCAAAGCATTCAATAAGCACTCCAACCCGTCTGAAGACACGTCAGGCGGCGGACGCCGTTTCACGCAACACAACACCCATTGGGACTCCAGTCAACAGCGCGAAGGATATGATTACCCTCGCCGTCGCATCACATTACTACTCAGAAGCAGCCGGCTAAAACACTCAGCGTACCAAGCCGTCCCTTGCCCACACCCATTGGGGGGACGCCCAGGAATTATCAGTATATTTTTCAAAACGGTCACATCCGTGCAGGGCATGCAGTGAATACCTCAAGACAAAAATGAGATATCGGTGAGGATCAGAGGAAAGCCAAATATAGCCGGTGGAATACAAAATATGACCAACAGAAAAGACGTGAAGACTAGACAGAGAACGTCCATCAAATGTCCAATCAGTCGCAGAGCAAATAAATTACCCTACCTAGCAAGATATGGATGGATTGTGAACTCGGCTGCAAAAGACAAAATACATGCTGACCTCCGAAGCATAATGCGGATGACATCATGCTGATTTTTTATAAGCAGAAAAGTTAATCTTCAGTAAAAGGACACGAGGGAAAGACCTTTGAGAAGATTGTTTTCAAAAATCCGCTCAAAGCTCGGGGGCTACACCCATTGGGTGCACCTTCGGTGCACCCCATGGATCACCATCTCAAGCCAAGGTAGTGCCGACTTCTAAGGCATAAGACAAGATTAAAGACAAGGCCAGCCCTCAACCAAAACGGAGGAGTAAAAGTGGATATAATTTTTGGTAAAGACCTTCAAGTAGATTATTTTCTAAAAATCTACTCGAAGCTCGGGGGCTACACCCATTGGGTGCACCTCCGGTGCACCCAATGAAGTTCAGGGTCTTGCGAAATGAAATACTGACCTTTAAGGCACGAGCGCGAAACAAAGCTTCGGTTTACGAGAGATCAAAGCAGGAGGAGACAATAAGAAGTCGTCATCTTCAAATTGACTGCAAGCTGGACCTGGGATCTTTGGGCTGATTACCTCTAAATTAACCCAAAGATCGGGGGCTTGTGGGGGACAGATATCCTCCGGGTCCACTAAAAGAGGAAAAGACCTCACGAAAGGCCCAAGGGCCTGACAAATCGTAAGGCCACTCTTTCGTGGGCCTGGGAGGAGCAATCAACAAAGCAGGTCGACGCAAGGACGGATTGGTACAAACTTGGACGGCCCACAACGTCGAGCGAGCGACCGCTACAGAGATCCGACTTTCCCGCGCTGGAGCTCCCATGCAACGGAGCCACGCGAGGATAGGTCGGCAGAATCATAGGGAGATAGACTCGAGCAGTTCACTATCTTTTAGGCGCACGTTGTTATCATATCCACGTGTATTGCCCCACGGTCGAATATATAAGGCATAGGGGGCACCCCTTCAGATCGATCGACCCTATTACTAAGCCACCCACTTCAACTCTCTGCATTCTCGATTCAGAGAGCTCTCTTGTAACCTCATTCACCAAGCATACTCACCAGGACGTAGGGTGTTACGCATCTCCAAGCGGCCCGAACCTGTAAACATCGTCCACTGTCCCTCGTGCAATTGGCACGAACCATTCTGTTACAGTCGTTGATACCGCCCTACTCCTAAAAACACCTTGAGGGGCAACCCCCGGGTGTGCGGTCGGACCCAAAACGCTGACAGGTTATACTTAGTCTTGATTGGTTCACTACTCGGCTAGTCATCATTTACTACGTAAAATAATTAATGTAAATAGTTCTAAGTGAAGTGGGATGCTAATGTTAGACGGAGGTAGACAGAGTAGGCAAGGGGGGTAGACGGGGTAGTCTAGGGGGTAGACGGGCACGTCACGCCAAGGTGCGCCGCGCAAGGTTGCGCATGCGGTCGTGACGAGAGCACGACGAGCCGCGCCAGGACGTTGTGCGCAAGATGAGGTCACGCCGGGCAACCTGCGCACCACGCTGGGGACCGGGCCGCGCGGGGGGCACCATGTGTCACGCCGGGGGCGCCAGGCCATCGCGAGCTACGCCTGGGCTAGGCCGCCGCGAGCAGTGCTGGGCCACACCGGGGTCGCGCGCCAAGATTGCGCAGGGGTTGGGCTGCGCCACGGCCACGCGCCGGGGCCACGTTGAGCGCATCGGGCGGGGGCACACCGCGCATAGGATTGCGCAGGGTAGCTGCCACGCCGGGGAGGGGTCGGGACCGGGGGCGGCTGTGTCGGGCCGGGCACGCCGCGACGGGGGAGGGCGAGTGCGCACGCGTGCGCAGGTAGGGGCTGAGCTGGGCACGCTGGGGCCGCGCCGGGGGAGGGTGAGTGCGCACACGCGCGCAGGGAGGGGCCAAGTCAGGCACGCCGGGAGCACCACGGCCGCGCCGGGCCAGGGCCGCGTTGAGCCAGGGGCACCACGGTTGCGCCGGGCCGAGCACGGCATGGCCGCGCAGCGAGTGCGCGGGGGGAGCCGCGCGGAGGCGGGCTGCGCTGCGAGGGAGCTCGGGGAGGGGGCGGGGCCGCGCCATGCCGGGGCAGAGGGCCGCCACGCGGGGAGGGGAGGGCCGCGCGCCGAGGGACCGACCCGGGGCGGGCGCGCCAGGGCCGTGCCGAGCGCACAGGGCGTGGGGGGTGGGCGCCATGGCTGGCCGCGGTAAGCAGGGGCCGGGACCAAGGAAGAAGAGGGGGCGGAGAAGAGGAGGGAGATGGGGCTCACCGCGGCGAGACGAGGGTCGGGCGGACGGGCGCGACGGCAGCGGTTCCGTGCGGCGAGGGCGTCGTAGAGGGGAGAGAGAGAAAGATCATGCGTCGGGGGTAGAGGAGATGAGCAGGGAGGGAGTTTTTGGGGGTGGGGGCTGACAGGTGGTCCCCATCAGTGGCGGCGGCGGCTGGGTAACCACCCAGCGTGCACGCGCGCGACGGGAGCGGCGGGCGTTTGAGGCACGCGGGGGGGGGGGGGGGGGCGCTTGCCAGCCGGCCGGCCCAAGGGGGAGGGGGGAGGGCAGGCCGCGCGCCAGGCCGGGCCGCGGGGGAAGGGGGCGCCAGGTGGGCCACCAGAAGAAGAAAAGGGGGAGGGAAGGGTTTGGGTTTTTTTTCCTATTTTCCCTTTTCAATCTATTTTCTAATTTATGTTTTAGCTCTAGTTCTTCACCGAAATGCATGTTCCACAAATTCACTCAACAAACAAAAGAGATGCATGGTTCGACATGATGCAACAACCAAAAGAATTAACCCTAGGGTTTTCTTACACAAGATGTCGAGTTAATTCTCGCTAGAACTTTAAAAAAGAACGAGGCATAGCGAGAAGAAAAAGAAAAAGGAAAGGTAACGCCCTAATTTAGTGAGTGCTAGAGAAAGAAAAAAAAATTAACTCTCCAATTCGGGGCGTTACACGGTGCATGCCACGTCAGCACGTTGTTGGGGTTTGGAGCGGTTGACCGTTGAAGTTCTTTGTCTTGTAGTTGCACCGGACAGTCCGGTGGCACACCAGACATGTCCGGTGCGCTCTGACTTTCTGCTCTGACTTCTGACTTGCACTGTTCACCTTTTATAGTCGATCGTTTGGTGCAAGTTAATGTTGCTTTGTTGGCTCACCGGACATGTCCGGTGCACACCAGAAAGTCTGGTGAATTATAACGGAGCATCCCTAGGAAAAACCGGAGAGTGAGCAGTTGGCTTGGTGCTCGGCCTAGGGCATCGGACACTGTCCGGTGCGCCACAGGCAGCACAGAGTCAAGTCTTTGCTCCATACTTTGTTGATTCCCCAACTTTAGCTTCTTTCTTGGCTTGTGTTGAACCTTATGCACCTGAGATAAATGATGACTAGGCAAACTAGTTAGTCCACGTGGTTTGTGATGGACGTCAAACACCAAAATTGATTATAGGAAATGATTAAGCCCATTTCCCTTTCACTTATCCATAGCCTACCTTGTTAAACTTGCATTACTCCTCCCACTTGTTGAGCCCCGACCATAAGTGAGCTCACCCCTTGCTAATATTTTGATCAGAGGGTGATGGAGAAGACTTTACCGATGTTGTTGACGAGTACTAATTCTAACGATGCGTCAGTCATCTTCCTGTGGAAGATCGCCCATGTTTTAGCCGCTATACTTTGATGATGATACTATTTAAGACATTTATGTCTGAATGATGTAATAAAGTTACTCTACTCTCTTTACGCCTTTATTGCATTGTCTTTCGATATATTACACTTGTGACGTCAACATATGTGTGGAAAATGGATCCTGGCACACATATGCTATGCATTCGGTTTTGCCCCTAAAACTGGGTGTGACATCGGAGCTGTAGTCGTCGGAGCTGTCGAAGAGGAGGTTGCCACATGCGAACAGGAGCTGTAGCATGGCCTCAGGGTCATGAAGCCCAGAGAAGTCCAGGCCAGGGCACATATCATATTCCTCCTCGGAGTCAAGGCACCCTGATGGGAAGGGGAGATCAGCATATATGTTGGTGAAGGCGCTCGTGTCGAAGCTTGCTTGAAAGGGGATGGGGTCTAACACTGATGGTTCTCCCCTAGCGAATGATGGAGCCAACACCTCATGGCTTGTTGAAGCTGGCGCCTCCCAACCCGCAGGTGGGGGAGCCGGTGGAGCCGACACTCCCCATGCTATAGGAGGAGGAGCGTGTGGAGTCGGTGCTGGGGCAACACGTGTTGACGCTAATGCTCTGGGCGTGAGGCTAATGCTTGTTAGGTCACTCGCAAGGGAGTCTGTGTCGTTGGCCAGCCCAAGAGCGTTAACTAGGCATGGGGCACTACCCGTGATCTGGTTGCGGTAATTCCGTCTTCGTCTCCTATGGTGAGGAGGACGGGGGCGGAAGTCTGGCTGCTCCTGAGCGTCAACCAAGTGTCTAGGTGGGAGGAGCACCATATCGTACTTGATGCCAAGCGATACGAACTCAAGACTCCCGAACCAGATCACCATGCCGAGCCACGAAGGGTGCTGGAGTTTGGCCATCTAGAGCCTTGATGGGAACGTGGTGTCTGCACGTAGCGAGCCCCTACCTATCCCTAGTGCGTCAACTATCAGTGTTTTGACCCGAGGATCCCACCAACTAGTGAATGAATGTTGCGTGCTCTAGCTCAGATGGGTGATGCAAGAATACACAAGTCTTTATCCTAGTTCGAGCAAGATAAGGTCCTACTTCTAGCAGAGGGGGATGAGACTTATATTTCTTGCACCTAAGTGCTTGTAGTAGGGAGTATAAGATGGTCAGGAGAGGGAAGGATCCCAAGTCCCTAGGGTTGAATGAGGCAAGTGCCAATATCGTCGTGGAGGTGAAAACAATGAAGTGTTTGCCCCTTCATGGAGCCCTGAACGCCTCTATTTATTGCCTCAAGGAGGGTCTTTAGGAGCGTCGGGGTTTCTCACGTATGGATAGGAGGCGTGGTCGAGCCCCTGTAGCCGGTATGGCCTTTGGTATGGCCCTTGCTCTCGTTGTTGACTTGTGCCAGGAGGGGGATGTCTGGTTCCTTTATTTGCATCTTTGACTATGCAGAGAGCCTAGGCCAGGGCCGAGGGCTCGATCACGTACCCGAGCGTGTTTGATGGGGAAGCTGTCCAAGTCATACTGGTTGGAGCAGTGGTGAGTATGGCGAAAAGCTCTTGGTGATATGTTAGCTCTGCTGCTTTTGGTGACATCAGGTGTTCTTTCGTTGGTATTATCATGGTCGAAGACATGCTTGGGTTAGGCGAAAGTCTTCCCGAGGTCGTGACCGAGCCTGCTCTAGGGCTCACATTCGTGGAGGACACAGTTAAAGGAGTGGCCTTCTGTGGGATTCGCGGGGGGCAGGTAGCCGAGGCCGAGCTCGGGTGAGGCAGAGTTTTCTCCGAGGCTGAGGCCGGCCTTGGGCGAGGCATAGTTTCCTCCCGAGGACCAGACCACGCTTTTTGTACGCGCGTCCCATTCGGAATTGGCAGACGACGTGGGTGAACAATAGTCGTTATTCCCAGGCAGGCGTCATCGTAGTTGATGAAAGTGGACAGGACCACGGTCCTGTCGCTCCTGTTTGCCTACGATGTCGTGTGGGGTAGGTATGCGCACTGAATTCTCATGTCCCATGCGGCCTTTGGCTGAGGCCTGACTCGGGTTGTCTTCCTTACTCAAGATGGGCTACGGCGAGGCAGAAACAACAGTTCCATGGAGAGGGGACCTTGGGCGGGACGAGTCTCTGAGTACGTCCCTCGTCCGAGGGTAGGCTCGGGCGAGGCGGGGTTTTTGAGTGGCCGTCGAGTGGATCCTCGGGCGAATTATGGTTCACACTTTCTTGACCTCGGGGGGATGTGTCTGATGGTAGCCTTAGGGTTAAGCGTGTTTTAGGGACGTAATCCAAGTACCCCTAATTACGATACCCGACAATATGTATACTACGTTGTTTTCAAATATTGATGCTTCCATATCTGTTTTATATTAATTATAGTATGGTTTCTCCCTCTTTTCTTAGATGTGGTTGCCTGCTTGCATTTCACAATTCAACTTAAATTTTATGTTGCAAGCCTCCTGTTTTGCTCTTTTGTTGACACATATGTGCAATTTGGGAAAACACATGCCCTATGTTGTGCTTCCCTGTCCTCTTGAACAATGTAATAGATCACTATGTCTTTTCTGTAACAACTTTTTATGAAACATATTTTTTGTAATATCTATATCTTACAACAAACTGTCGCATGAATTTAGTAATTTTCTTTTGACTTTATATGGCTAAGTATGGGCACACACGTATATACTTTTAAGGTATGTAAACCACTTTAACATTCAAAAGGTGCTAACAAGAATATATAATGATAATTATTATTTATGTATCTCATTGTATCTTAATATAATATGTTGACTCTGTAACAACACATGAGTATATACCTAGTATATATGGAAGAAGTTTTAGTGGCTTTTAGTGTTTTGCACCAAACATTTTTAGCTTTTTAACAGTTCATAACCCATAATAGTTTTTTCATAGCGCACAACCTACAACAACTTTTTTCACAGCTACAACACAACTAAACAGACTCCTACATCCTCATGACAGTTAAATTATCTAGAAATCCATATTTTCAAAAAAGCTTTTTAGAAAAAACCGTACCATACTGGCTCAAATGTAGTCAGAGAAAAACCATAAGAAATGAGGGACTTGGCGCATAAACGAAAAAGTCTACATAACACCTCGACCTAAAGAGGACACTCTACTTCATCCCTTGCCTAAAAACTGGTTGTTTAACCCATTCATCTTTACAAAACAGACAAATAAACTCCTAAGTAGTTTTAGTTGACAATTTTGATGATGTGACATTGATTTAAGTGACATAGTTTTAGTTGACAATTTTGATGATGTGACATTGATTTAAGTGACACCAATTTTGTCATATAGTAATATCCAAAATTATATAATTTTACAAAAATCAATAATTATATATTATATTTGCCCTAGTTTTCCTGTAATTTTAAGAGTAACAACTTTAAAAATAAAAAACTATATAAAAAAGCTTTATAGTTTTGTACATGATTCATTTCTTATCTTATGTGAATAGCAATTTTATTAGAGTTAAATAATAATATTACTAAATTATTATTTTTTGTTGATTTTATTAAGTTAAGGGGTCATTCTTCTGATTACTAACTAAATCAACTATATATATTTTTAAAAACACTTATCAAACACTAATAAAATGATTTACAATTTTATTATATACCTTCTCTTAGCTAAACTAACATTCGCAATTATTTTTTTCTAGAATTTTCTAAGAACTTTAATTTTTTACATAAATATTTTTGAGTACTTTATATAGTTCTAGATTTAAAGTTCTTAAAAATTATAGAAATATTTGTAAATATTAGTTTAGCTAACAAAATATCTACGTAAAAAATGGACATCATTTTATTATTATTTGCTAAGTGTTTTAAAAAACAATTATAAAATTAATTTAGTTAATAATTAGGAAAAAGACTACTTAACTTGCTTAAGAAAAGCAACATAAATTTTAGTAGTTTAGTAATAGTATTATTTAGCTATTGATAAAAAATTTAGCTTCGAGATGTAAGAAATGAATTAGAGACAAAAATATTAAACTCTTTTTATGCATTATTTAGGAAAATAAGGGTAAATACAATATATAATTATCATTTTCTATAAAAAATTATATTTTTGGATATTAATAAAAACAGAATTGAATAATAGAACTGGTGGCACTTAAATCAGTGTCATGTCGTCGAAATCGCTAACTAAAACTTTCTAAGGGGTAAATAATCGGTTTTAAAGGTGAATGGTGAAGTAGACTACACTATAAAGACCATGAGGAGATTATGTAGACTTTTTTTTACTGTGTATAAGACTTTGTTTGTTTCATTCCAAAAGTATATAATCTAGCTTATGAATTATATATCCATAATCTATTATTTGTTTGTCTTTTAACTTATTTAAGTTGAATTATACTCCCTCCGTTATAAAATAGTAGTCGTTTTAGTCCTAGTTTTTATGTCCATATTTTTATAAATGATTATGAACCTATATATATATCATATATTTTAATTAGTGTATGAATTTAACAAAAATGTAAAATAAATTTTAATTTGGGACGAGATAGTATAATCTAGAGGGTAGACAAATCGAGCCTAAGAGCATCTCTAAATGACTCTTCATTTTTGCTCTCCTTTTGACTCTCTATTTACCATGTTATAAAGATTACACTCTATATATAACATATTATTCCAATAAACTATCTATATATTTTAGCTAGTCATAGTGGTTACCTAAGTTTGACTAGTGAGTGAGTTAATTTGGAGAGTTGGAAAGTTTGACGAGTCAGATGGATAGCTTGTTGGACATTTATTTTGGTGTTGAGTAGCTAAAATTTAGTTTAGAGCCAGTTTGGGAACCCTATTTTTTTAAAGGATTTTATATTTTTCAAAAAAAATTAGTTTAGAAAAAAAATGTAGTTACCAAACTAGAAGTTATTTGACTAATCTCTTATCTCTTAAAAATGCTATAAATGGTCAATTTTTTTTGCAAACCCCTCTTCCCTCTGCCGCAAGCCGCCTTGCCTCCGTTGCCTCCCCACTCCCCTCTCACCTCCTAAAACCTCCCTTGCCCGCGCGCACGAGCACGCGCATCGACACCTTCAGCTCGTGTGTCCGTGCGAACGGGCGGTTTCCTCGCCAAGAACTGTCGCGCGGGTCGGGGGATCGAGGAAGAGAGCGGGCGGCGGCGGCGGCGGCGGCGACGACGACGGATTTTTCTGGCCCGAGATTCCTGGTCAAGGCGATATGAAGTACGTCCTTGTCACCGGCGGGGTGGTGAGCGGCCTGGGCAAGGGCGTCACGGCCAGCAGCATCGGCGTCGTCCTCAAGGCGTGCGGCTTCCGCATTACGTCCATTAAGATCGGTACGTGCCCGCCTCCTCCTTGCCTAAATGAACCGCGCGCACCTTCCATTTCAAAACACAGGAACGCCGCGTTAGGGTTTCGCTGGGGATTTGACCCAGAGTCGGGGGTGGCTGTGAGTCCTTGATCCGTTCCGGCAATACGGGCCTGCAAAAGATTTGGTTTTGGAGCGATACTCGTGGCGGGGACTGTGGGTGAGGGTTGGTGTCGGAGGGACCCGGGTTAATGGTCGAGTTAGGTGAAAAGTCCCTCTTTTGAACCTTCTGCTCAGTGCCATTGCTGTTGTATTCGTTGGTGCCTTGGGTTTGGAGGATATGGTGTCAAATTGGTTTTTGATTTTCCTGATAAGTTTGCCGATCTTGTCAGCGAAAGAGGTTGTAGATCTTTTTCTTCAAAGATTGCTTTATAATGGATGGGCACCTAATCAGAGTTAACTTTGTGCAAGGGGTTTTTTTCCCTTCCTCCTGATATTGTTTAGAAGAATATATTTATGGATGGATGGCACCTTCTTTTGACTTTGTACTGGTTATTAGGGGATCTTCTTCTTAAGCTATATAGACTTGGAGTTTGAACAATGGCGGTTCATTCATGATTTGCCTAATATTCTAGAACCTTGTAATTTATTTTACTTCACTGGTTGTTGGTCAGAACTTATGCATGGGTAAGTGCCTCTGTCAATATGTTCTCTTTAGTATTTTTTTTACAGAAATAGCTTAATATGTTCATGTTTGGAACAATAAATATGCCCTTGTTGGATGCCCATAAATTTGCTTCGACTCATTAGTTGAGCACAATTTTTGGTTCTTGATGCTGTGGCCATGGAAACAAGGTAGTTGGAGAATACTTGGTTTCACCTTCCATGCTTGTTTGTCTTCCAGATAGATTATGCTATGGAGGGCTTGCCTATGCTGATTTAGATATCACGTGACACCAATACTGATTTAGTTATCGTCAGGTCATGAACCTATGGATGCTAGCTCCGCAATGTGGAATCTTCTGACTTAATTCAATCTAATGTTACATCTTTTGTTTGCCATACTTATTCTTATCCAGTATCACCTAAACCCTTCTTTGTTTTTGCTGTTGTTGCCTTGTGACTCCTTGTACTATTGTTGCACTTGTGCTCTGATTGTGGCCTTTGCCTTGTAAAATCGGTGGTGGCAAGCCAGCTATTACTTGCATTAATGCTTTAGTTGCTTGTGTTTGTCTTTATGTGGTTGACATGTTCTCATTCAGTTACCTGAATATGCAGATCCTTATCTTAACACCGATGCTGGGACTATGTCTCCATTCGAACATGGTGAAGTGTTTGTGCTGGATGATGGTGGCGAGGTATTGATATTGACATGTCACAAAGTCATTTTTTGCCAGGCACAATGCTTGTTAGCCCACCTAATTTAAGTACTTATCTTGTGTCTTTTAGGTGGACTTGGATCTTGGTAATTACGAGAGGTTTCTGGACATTAAACTTACTCGGGACAATAACATAACCACCGGAAAGATCTATCAGGTAAGAATAATCAATAGTATTTTCTTTTTGTCAGACCTTAATTCATTGCGCTGAACTGGTATATGAATTTAAATTTCTATAATCATAACTTCAGGTTGTTAAATAGCCATGTAATGACATTCTTTTTCATACAAACAGTCAGAAGATGAAATAGTCCACTTGATGATGGTCATCTTGTACTAAATTCGGGGGAAAAGGACATCCTTGTTGTCTTTATGTTATTTGAGTATGTTAAAAATGCAAGGAGAAAATAATTAATCACAAGGATATATGTAACAATGAACATCTCGTATATGAGGCATCAAAAACACAGTTGCTTTTCCCTGCACAAAGGGCTGCGTTGATTTTTTCTTATTTTACTTATAATTTTCAATGGTTTATGCTAGTCTGTAATTGACAAGGAGAGGAAAGGGGAATACTTGGGAAAGACTGTCCAGGTATTTGGATCATGTTTTGTGGACTCATGTTTGTTTCATCTGTCTTGGAACTTCTGCTTGTGTTCTTATTCTAGTACTGATCATCCAAATGATTTTACTTTTTAAGGTTGTGCCACACATCACAAATGCCATACAGGAGTGGATTGAGCGTGTTGCTATGATACCAGTTGATGGCATGGAGGGACCTGCTGATGTCTGTGTGATAGAATTGGGGGGCACTATAGGTGGCATGAGATAACCATTCCCTTTTTATTATTTTGGGTCGATACCAGTGGACATTTTATATCTAGTTTTCCTGTTATTGATTGCATTCTGAACACCTGCAGGTGATATTGAATCCATGCCATTTATAGAAGCTTTGGGTCAGTTCTCTTATCGTGTTGGTGAGAAACATCACACTTATTATGACGCATACAAACCTCTGCTAGTAAGCAGGATTGATGATCTTATTTTTATGTTATTTTGGTTGACACTTGGCAGGTCCTGGCAACTTCTGCCTGGTGCACGTCAGTCTAGTTCCAGTTTTGAATGTTGTTGGTGAACAGGTATTCTTGGTCATTAGTTATGTTCTACTGTTTATTAACCGATCATAAAAGTTTTGTTTGAATAAATCTGTTTGGTTTCATTGACTTCATTCTTGATCTATGTTGCTTGTTGCTGTAGAAAACAAAGCCAACCCAGCATAGTGTACGTGGTTTGAGGGGACTCGGACTCACTCCAAATATTTTAGCTTGCCGCAGTACTAAGGTTAGTTATCAAACTAATTATTTTTTACATTGGTAGAATATGACCTTTACCGAGTTACTTAATAACATTACTTATAACTGAAACTGTGTATAACAGGAATTAGAGGATAGTGTGAAGGAGAAACTTTCCCAGTTTTGTCATGTGCCGGTAGGGAAACATTTTCATTCAAAGATTCATATGCTGTAGCAACTTTACTCCAGGAAGTGAATTCATAATTGGTTTTTACAGGCAGCAAATATTATCACTTTGTATGATGTTTCCAATATCTGGCGCATTCCTTTGTTGCTTTGTGTAAGGCACATCTGTTTTCTTTCAACTGGAAGTCATTTATATGTTTTGGAATTCACATTGTTTTAAAATGATAAAATTTCATCTGTGCCCTGCAGGACCAAAAGGCTCATGAGGCTATCCTTAAAGTTCTGAATCTGGAAAGGGTGGATAGGTTGGTCTTGAACTATGTAGTTAGTATGTCCTCTGCAATATTTTACATTGCTTTTTGCCAGAAACTAATTTATTTATAACATTTCCAGCATTGCCCGAGAGCCGAAGTTAGACGAATGGGTTGCAAGAGCTGCTATATTTGATACCCTTCATGACACTGTTAGTGTTTCTCCTCAGTCAGACCCTTGCTAGTGGGAAAATTTTCATCCTTAGTTCCATGCAACTAACGGTGATTATTTTAGGTGAGGATTGCTATGGTTGGGAAGTACACTGGCTTATCAGATTCATACCTCTCTGTGTTGAAAGTGAGCTTGCCAACTTGTTCAGTGCAGTGATGTTTTTTCTGTTTCCAAATGTGAATGTTGTTGTATAACTAACGTGTCATGCAAAAATTGCAGGCCCTCTTGCATGCATCTGTTGATTGCCGTAGGAAACTTGTTGTTGATTGGGTTGCTTCGACGGATCTTGAGGATTCCACAGCAATTGAGGTTTGGCACAGTGGCCTATTATTCAATGTGCTAAGTCTTGATGTGAATCGTTTTTTACTTGTCTCTTTTTAAACTTTCTAGGCACCTGATGCATATAAAACATCATGGAATTTATTGAAGGTGAGTTATTATCAAATGGACTACTTTTAGGATACATAAAATTGGAATCGTGTCACATTTTTTATTTTTGAGTATCATGGTTACAAGAAGAGTTTTCATTACAGGGGGCAGATGGAATTTTGGTACCTGGTGGCTTTGGTGACAGAGGTGTTCAAGGGAAAATTTTGGCTGCTAAGTATGCCCGGGAAAAGAATGTCCCATATCTTGGTATATGTCTTGGGATGCAGATTGCTGTCGTGGAGTATGCCCGTCATGTTATGAATTTCACTGATGCCAACAGCACTGAATTTGATCCAAATACCAAGACCCCTTGTGTTATTTTTATGCCTGAGGTAATTGCTAATGGGTTGGCATTGTTTTGAATTAGCCAATTAGGTTTGACACTGATCTGTTTCGATGGCAATTAGCAATCTTTTATGGCTGATACAGATTATCTTGGAATTTAATTTTGTTGTAGGGTTCCAAAACACATATGGGTGCAACAATGCGCTTAGGATCAAGGAGGACATTTTTCAAGATTGCTGATTGCAAGTCTTCTAAATTGTGAGTTGCATATAGACCATTATTAATTTTCATTGTACCCCTTCGATGAAGTGTCTCGTTGAATTCTTTGTGTAGTTCTATGACTATTCAGTCATTGATTATTTTGACCTTTTTAGGTATGGCAATGTCACTTATGTTGATGAAAGGCACCGGCATAGATATGAGGTTTGTTTATTGAAGTTCACCAGTTTCCTAAATGTGCATTTAAATGCTACGGTCCTTCTGCCCGTTATGTCGTTCCTACACCTTCATGTTCTTTGGACTGAAGTTTTGTCTTCACAGGTGAACCCTGATATGGTTCCAGAGTTCGAAAAAGCTGGGCTTCAGTTTGTTGGCAAAGATGATACTGGAAGGAGGATGGAGGTCTGACTCACACTGAGACTTGCTTTACAATTTTCATTTTCATGAAATTTGCCCCTTAACCAACTTGCTATGTTCTAGATGATTGAAATACCCAACCACCGATATTTTGTTGGCGCACAATTCCATCCTGAGTTCAAGTCAAGACCTTCAAAACCTTCTCCCCTATTTGTGGGTAAGATGCTATCTGACGCTGAAAATTCTGCACTTGTTCACTTCACAAGCATTTGTGCTGTACTTTTCCATAGAATATATCATAACCAAATTTATGTTTCTGCAGGACTAATTGCAGCTGCATCTGGGCAGTTGGATAGGGTGCTGCAAGACCGCTGCAATGGTCATGTTGGTTCAGCTAAACATGTTCTGAGCAATGGCTCATATACATCCGCAGTACACCAAAATGGGAACCAAAAGAAACTCACCAATGGTCTCTCAAACGGAACATACTATGCCAATGGCAATGGTGTGCATGCTTAGACCATCAGATGGATGGATCAAGGATTTTGCAACTTTTTTACTTCAATTATGCGGTTCCTAATGCATCAGTTTTGTCGTGGCTGGCTTGACTATCATCATGGTCGCTCGAGGAAGAAAAAGTTCTTGTGCTCGATGCAGACTGTCTGCTGGGAATAGTGCTCGTTCGGTGGTTTTTAGTTAAAGAACTGAGCTGGATCTCTTTGGAAGGTATGAGACTGGTTTCTGTGTTCGTCTCTACCCTACTGTGTAAGCAAAAGGAGCAGATTTGGGACGGAAGAGTTTACAAGCTGTATATCTCAAAGAAAAGCTGAATGTTTTTATTAACTTAAATTAGGTCTTCAGTGAGGTCGAGAGCTGATGCTTAAAAATGGGCAGCAGTGCAAGTGCAAGAGAGAGCATTTCGAAATCAGGCAACTCTGTATTTTGATTTTGGACATTTTTTTTTTGTTTCTTGTGCGCAAATAAGTTGATGCTCCGTTGCATGATCATATATCAGTTTGACTTTAGAATCCATCTTGAGCGCTTGCTTCTCATAATTCCTGCGACTTGCATTGTGGCAATCTAAAACCCACGGTCTAATATTTGTCACCTGCTATTTTATTTTTAACTAAACCGTGATAAATAAGCTAGTTTATTTTTAATTAAGATGTGATAAATAAAAAAGAACCAAAGGGGAGGGAGTGTCTGATACAATTTCGAGTTTTTTTTGCCGAGTTGATCGAAATTCCTTGCGGTGCAAAAATACACGAGCATAAAACTTTGCCATCAAGAATCTATCTATGAAAACCGAAAGCTCGATCCGTGACCGTGCAACGGCTCAGGGTTCCCACTCTGAGAGAAGCTTGTCAATCAGCTCCACCAGCTTCCCTGTCTCCTCCGGCTGGCGCATCGCCTGCTCCAGCGCCCACGCTTCCTCGATCCTGGCGTCCTGCAGCATCGCGTCCCGCACCGCCTCCCGCAGCTCCCGCGTGGCCTGCAACCCGTCCGTTGCCATCTCCCTGAGCGCAGCCAGCGCGCCCCTGGGGTCCTCAAGGCGGCAGAGCCCCTGGACGGCGTCAGCGTAGGTGGCGGCGTCGGGTCGGCGCGGGGAGTCCGGGCGGCAGAGCCAGCGCAGCACGGAGGAGGCGTCGCGCGCGCGGCGCAGGGAGAGGAGGCTGCCGAGCAGCGGCGACGCCAGCAGGAGCGGCGAGGGCCGGGCCGGATGATGGCGCAGCGCGGTGAGGAGCGCGAAGGCAGCGGAGAGGGTCGGAAGCGAGGCAAGGTGCGCGGCGAGGGAATCGAGGGGGAGGCGGTCCTGGGAGCCCGGGAGGAGGAGCGCCGCGGAGAGGAGGCGGCCGGCGGCGGGGACGTGGCCCGCGTAGAGGAGGCGCGGGAGGAGCGCGGAGATCGCGTCCAGGTCGGACGGGGAGAGGGGTTGAGGTGGGGGCTTGGATTGCGGCAGCGCGGTAGCGCAGATGCCGCGAAGGACGCCGGCGAGCGGCGGCGCGAGGCGGATTGGCAAGCGGGGCAGCATCGTCTTCTGGGCTCGGCTCACTCCAGGTCTGAGTCTTTTCTTTTCTGCAGGAGGGCGCGCCGCCGTCAAATGGACGAGCCATATCTCAGATCGAGAAACGCTATCAGTCTCCCTATTCTTTGTGCAATTAATGAAGGTGGTGTTAGGTTTTTCTGAAGGAACTATTTTTCTATATATAATTTTATTTTAATATTTAAATTGTTAAATATAGAAACTAAAACCCTATTTTAATTTTTGTATTTAACAATTTAGGAACTAAAACACTATAAACACAAAGTCCATACGAGACTCTTTATGAAGTCGCTTTTAAATTATCTTTTTGAAAATATTTATATAAAATCATTTTCTATGATTCGAAAGTTTTTCTATACTTTGTGTATACTCCAGAGCAAGTATAATAGACTAGTTAAACATCTCGTGCTCGGTAAAATAAACAAAACCCCTATCAATATGGCTTCGAACTGGCTTGGTATCAACCTCGTCACTTTATCCCGCTCGGTATCACCTTGTCGTAGCTGGCCATCTTTGGCTAGCCCTCTGGACTCGCCGTCGCCCGGCCGTGCGGTCTCCCGCCCTCTTGCTCCCTTCTGTGTGCAACCGCTTTAGTTTCCCGCTCCTTTGTTGAGACCTTGTTGTAGGCTCCTGAAGTTCTTTGAGATGGCGGCATTCCTGAACTGCACCTAGTGCAACGCAGACATCACGAGGGAGGCGGTGAGCAGGGCGCAGCCGAGGAGGCCGACGACGACCGCGAACAGCCTGAGGTCACAAGAAGTGACAATCCCACGCCAGCCCTCGAGGGATCCTTCTGATGTAGGTGGTGCTTCCCCTGTCGCAACCTCTCGATATTGGTCACGCCTAGTGGTAGATAATGAGCCAGTTTGGCTCGACTCGTCCGAATTTGAGCTGGCTCGTTAAGCTAACGAGCCAGCTCGACTCGGATCGTTAAGTTAACAAGCCACAAAGTCAGCTTGCCTCGGCTCGTTTATGAGCTCGAGCTGGCTTGTTTAGCTCGCGAGTCAGAGTAAAAAAAAATATGTACATAAGAATTAATTTTTAGTTAATTTTAAACTAATTTAACAATAGAAAATAGTAATTATACTTATAGTTTCACAAACCACATCAATGTAACACCAAATTAGCACAATTTATCACTCATCAATTCACAATTCACATATATTTTCATCAGTTTAACCTACAATTATATTTACATAGACCAAGTTAACATATAAACATAGTTCGTTAATCATTAATTGAACTCATAAGCCATAGATATCTCACATACATATAACATGTTCATCAATTATTCTGTAAAAGATATGTATATAGTTTTGTTTCGCTAGAATGTGGTAGCTCATTTAGCTCGCGAGTTGACTCGTTAACGAACCGAGCTAGAATGTCAGCTCAGCTCGTAAAAAAATTCAAATAAGCTGATTCGAGCCGAGCTGACTATGAACCGAACGAGCCAATGAGTCACGAGCATTTCGTTCAGTCCTAGTCATGCCTGACTTAAGCACCGTCCATTCCCGGCCCGTGCTGCTCAGCCAAGACGACCGAGGTGGCAAAAACAGTGAGGTTGAAAAACAAAAACCCTGAGTCGAATAGAGAGTCCGTTGGCACACCATCCTTTAAGCAAGTTGTCTATTTTAAATACTCCTCTCTAAACTGTATATTTAGCTAGTATTTATAGATAAACTGTTGGAGTTGCTCTTAGAGAGCAATTGTTGCTTTTAACGAACATTTATATTTAACTAGCCAATTTAAAAACTGTTGGAACACAATTTTTTTAAATAAAATCCCTATTCGTGACAATTAGAAATGATGGCATTTTAAGGCTGTTTGAATCTACTATAGGTAGACAGTAGACTGTTTGGATCCATTGGTTAGAGAAAAGGAACTGATTGAGGTCTTGTTTGGAAGTCACTCAGTTTTAAGAAACTGTTTTTATCTTTTAAGTAATAGAGAATCCAATTTCTATAAACTGAGACATAAACTGGTATGTTTGGAACCACCTCAATTTTTATAACCAGTTTTTTAAAAACCGGATGCTTCCAAATAGACCCTAAGATACGACCTTGGAAACTAGAAGTGTGAAAACACCATTCATTTAAAAAGTTAGAATATAATAAATTAGGGATAATTGTGATTATAGTCTTCACTGCCCTGTCAATTACGGTTTTATCCTCTATTTTTTAACTCTGTGATTTTACCCCTCCGTTTTAAGAAGGAAGCTCTGTTATACCCTTGCGCTATTGTGTGCAGTAGACAGCGTTAAATCTAATAGAAAAGACAAAAACATCGATGTAATTTATTGTTATTTAACCCCTCGTTTCGATGACGTGATAAAAACATGGGTAAAATCATAAATATATAATATAGCGCGAAGTAAAATCATAGTAAATTATATGGGCATTTTTGTCTTTTCACATCGAATTTAGCATAGTCAACTGCACATAACGGCGCAAGGGTATGACAAAGGATTGTTTTTAAAACGAAGGGTAAAATCACAAAGTTGAAAAATAGAGGGTAAAATCACAACTACAAGGCCTGAAAGGGTATAATCACAATTGCATGTCTAAAAAATGGAAAAAGCAAAACAAGTAGAAGGGAGTAGGGTCAACAAGATTACAAGTGTGGCGAAGGATATTTTTTATGTTATCCAAATTTATCCATTGATTGATTACTTGTTTTTTAGAGCTATATTCATTCATTTACGTATACAAACTCTCTTGCATTTTCTTTTCACTTAAAATTATCTAAAACAAGATCATTTTAGTAACAACATGCATTATAAAAAATGGAAGAAATCCATTGAAAAATTATATCATGAGAATATAAGTTCATTTAAAACTATATTATCAATATCTCTAAGAATATTCGGGACTAGTTATTACATTGAATCGAAGGAAGAGACATGAATCCTTATCCCAGAACAAAAGAATAAAAAAAAGAAAACATTTTTTATTATAAAAATAGGTGTTTGGAATATAAGGACATGTAAATATGTTTTTGAAAGTCGCCTAAAGGGGGTGGATAGGCGAAACCTGAAAATTATAACTTTACACCCCACCTAGATCTCTTGATTATTGGTTAGAACAAGATATACAATTGTCGGAGTATAAAAACTAAGTCCTTGCTTGTAAAGAGTATTGCTTTCAAATAATATGGAATTGATAAATCGATACTACTAACAAGTCTATGAGAATAAAGCAAGGGGGGGCTTAGATAAGAAGAGCAATAACATAAGTTCTTTCTTGCAAGGTGTTGCTTCACTAAATAAGAATTTAACTTAAAGCAACACCAAAAAGTATTAGCAAAGAATAGTGCAAGAAAAACTTAAACGGGAAAGAACAAACAAATCACAAGCAATAAGCACACTAGACACGGGTGATTTGTTTTACCGAGGTTCGGCCCTCGAAGGCCTAGTCCCCGTTGAGGAGTCCACTAAGGAAGAGTCTCTTTCAACCCTTTCCCTCTCTCTCCACCGATCACCAAAGACCAGCGAGCTCTTCTTCTTCTCAAGGATCACTTAAGATCTCGTAAGGATCACCACACTCTTTGGTGTCTCTTGCTAGCTTTACAAGTCTCCAAAACTTTGGAGAAAGTTCAATGGGAGTCAAAACTCCACGCACAAATGAACACAAAGATGTAGCACACACTATCTCTCAATGAATCTCACAAGACACTAGTGCTAAACTCAAATGAGTAGCTCTCTCTTGCTTGCTCTCTCTTTTGTGGCGCTTGTGTTGGTTGTAGTGGTCTAAATCTTGTGTATAGGATGGATCAATGAATAGAAGTGGTTGGGAGGGCTTGAATATGTCAACTAGAAGACTTAGAATGTTGCTTGGGCTCCCACACCTTGAAGTGGCTGGTTGGGGTGGTATTTATAGCCACCATCCAAAATGTAGCCGTTGGAGAAGGCTACTGGCGATGGGCGCACCGGACAGTCCGGTGGTGAGAGCACCTAGAGGGGGGGGGTGAATAGGTGATCCTGTAAAAACTTGAATCTTAAAGCCACAAAACTTGGTTAGGAGTTAGCACAATAAAATCAAGTGGCTAAGGAGAGCTCTTGTGAAGCAAAATAGACACAGTGAGAACAAGCACAAGAGACACGAGGATTTATTCCGTGGTTTGGCCAAGTACAACACTTGCCTACTCCACGTTGTGGCGTCCCAACGGACGAGGGTTGCACTCAACTCCTCTCAAGTGATCTGATGATCGACTTGAATACCACGGTGTTCTTCTTTCTTTACTCTTTCCCGTTTGTGAGGAATCTCCACAACTTGGAGTCTCTCGCCCTTACAATGAGAATCAAAGTGAAAGCAATAGAGTAAGGGAGTGAAGCGACACACACAAATCCACAGCAATACGCACACACACGGCCAAGACTTGAGCTCAAATGAATATCACAAGGTTCTCACTAGAACGGAGCTCAAATCACTAAGAATGTCAAACGAGTGCGCAAAGACGGAGTGCGAATGATCAAGAATGCTCAAGGTATGCTTCGTGTTCTCCTCCATGCGCCTAGGGGTCCCTTTTATAGCCCCAAGGCAGCTAGGAGCCGTTGAGAGCAATCCAGGAAGGCAATTCTTGCCTTCTGTCGACTGGCGCACTGGACAGCCCGGTGCACCACCGGACACTATCCGGTGCGGATTTCTTTCCTATTCTGGCGCAGCCGACCATTGAAGACTTGGAGCCGTTGGCGCACCGGACACTGTCCGGTGCACACCGGACAGTCCGGTGCTCCCATCCGACCGTTGGCTCGGCCACGCGTCACGCGCGGATTATGCGGCCGATCGTTGGCGTGCCCGACCGTTGGCTCACCGGACAGTCCGGTGCCTCACCGGACAGTTCGGTGAATTATAGCTGTACGCTGTTGACTTGGTTCCCGAGAGCGGTGACTTCGTCGCAGACGACTCACCGGACAGTCCGGTGCACCACCGAACAGTCCGGTGATTTATAGCCGTACGCCGTCGTCGAGACCCGAGAGCAGCTAGTTGACCAGACGCCAGCCTGGCACACCGGACACTGTCCGATGCACCCAGACTGAGCAGAGTCTTGGCTGCTCGAGCCAAGTCTTTTCCAATTGTATTTTCTCTGATTCTAGCACTTAGACAAATATGTTAGTACACACAAACCAATGTACTAAGTCTAGAATCATACCTTTGTGTTGACTTTGCACTTCTTCCACCATTTGGCATAGTTTCACACTTAAACCATTTGTGTTGGCACTTGATCACCAAAATACTTAGAAATGGCCCAAGGGCACATTTCCCTTTCAATCTCCCCCTTTTTGGTGATTTATGCCAACACAACAAAAAACAACTAAAAAAGTGCAACATCAATGTAAATGAGAACACAAATTTGTTTTGATTCAAATTTGGCATATTTGGATCATTCTTTGCCACCACTTGGTTTGTTTTTGCACATCAAACTCAATTTCCTATCTCTAAGTCAAAGTCACTTGTTGAGGCATAGAGAGAGGTATTCCAAGAGAAATTGATCAAGAATTCAAAAACTCCCCATTTTTCCCATAGTCAAACATTCTCTCCACAAGAGACCGACTTTTGACAATAAGAGTATTTTGACAAACCAAAAGCTTTCCTATCTCTAAGTCAAAGTCACTTGTTGAGGCATAGAGAGAGGTATTCCAAGAGAAATTGATCAAGTATTCAAAAACTCCCCCCTTTTCCCATAGTCAAACATTCTCCCCACAAGAGACCGACTTTTGACAATAAGAGTATTTTGACAAACCAAAAGCTCTAATTCTATTATTTTCAAAATCAAGTGGTAGTTGATCCATTTCTTGCTTTGGCCTTATTTTCTCACCCTTTGGCATCAAGCACCAAAACGGGATCAATCTTGGCCCTAAAACCCCATTGCCTCACCAAAATCTTCGAATAAGAGTACAAAGGCAATAAGAATATAGAGATGAACTTGGAGTAAGTTACCCTCTCATCGGAGTGCAGTGGAAGTCTCGCATGGTCCAAGTTCACCTTTTCCCTTTCAATCCTCCTTTGAGACTAATTTAAGAGAACTCAAGCACACGGTTAGTCTCAAAGGGTCAAGTTGTAGCATTTCTCCCCCTAAATATGGACTTGTGAGGTCCGGGGGTTCCCTTGCACAACTTGAGCACCAAATAAGCAATAAAGTGCATAATGGAACATGATCAAAGGCATAAAACACATGTATGCTATAAATCAATCCAAGTTCCGCGAATCTAAGACATTTAGCTCACTACGCAGCCTGCAAAAGGTCTTCTCATCTAAAGGCTTGGTAAAGATATCGGCTAGCTGGTTCTCGGTGCTAACATAAAACACTTTGATATCTCCCTTTTGCTGGTGGTCTCTCAAAAAGTGATGCCGGATGTCTATGTGCTTTGTGTGACTGTGCTCAACAGGATTGTCCGCCATGCGGATAGCACTCTCATTGTCACATAGGAGTGGGACTTTGCTCAGATTGTAGCCAAAGTCCCTGAGGGTTTGCCTCATCCAAAGTAGTTGTGCGCAACACTGTCCTGCGGCAACGTACTCGGCCTCAGCGGTGGATAGGGCAACAGAAGTTTGTTTCTTAGAACTCCAGGACACCAGGGACCTTCCTAGGAATTGGCACGTACCTGATGTACTCTTCCTATCGACCTTACATCCAGCATAATCGGAGTCTGAATATCCAATTAAGTCAAAGGTAGACCCCTTTGGATACAGATCCCGAAGAAAGGCGTAGCGACTAAATATCTAAGAATTCGCTTAACGGCCACAAGGTGACACTCCCTTGGGTCGGATTGAAATCTAGCACACATGCATACGCTAAGCATAATATCCGGTCTACTAGCACATAAATAAAGTAACGACCTATCATAGACCGGTATGCCTTTTAATCAACGGACTTACCTCCTTTGTTGAGGTCGACATGTCCGTCGGTTCCCATTGGAGTCTTTGCGGGCTTGACGTCCTTCATCCCAAACCGCTTGAGCAAGTCTTGCGTATACTTCGTTTGAGAGATGAAGGTGCCGTCCTTGAGTTGCTTCACTTGGAACCCAAGGAAGTAGTTCAACTCGCCCATCATCGACATCTCAAATTTTTGAGTCATCACCCTGCTAAACTCTTCACAAGACTTTTGGTTAGTAGAACCAAATATTATGTCATCGACATAGATTTGGCACACAAATAGATCACCGTCACAAGTCTTAGTGAAAAGAGTTGGATCGGCTTTCCCAACCTTGAAAGCATTAGCAATTAAAAAGTCTCCAAGACATTCATACCATGCTCTTGGGGCTTGCTTAAGTCCATAGAGCGCCTTAGAGAGCTTACACACGTGGTTGGGGTACCGTTCATCCTCAAAGCCAGGGGGTTGCTCCACGTACACCTCCTCCTTGATTGGCCCGTTCAGGAAAGCGCTCTTCACGTCTATTTGGTACAACCTGAAAGAATGGTGAGCGGCATAGGCTAACAAAATACGAATCGACTCTAGCCTAGCCACAGGAGCAAAAGTCTCCTCAAAGTCCAAACCTACGACTTGGGCATAAAATTTTGCCACAAGTCGAGCCTTGTTCCTTGTCACCACCCCGTGCTCGTCCTGTTTGTTGCGGAACACCCACTTGGTTCCCACAATATTTTGCTTGGGACGCGACACCAGTGTCCAAACTTCATTTCGCTTGAAGTTGTTGAGCTCTTCCCGCATGGCCAACACCCAGTCCGGATCTAGCAAGGCCTCTTCTACCCTAAAAGGCTCAATAGAAGAGACAAAATAGTAATGCTCACAGAAATTAGCTAATCTAGAGCGAGTAGTTACTCCCTTGCTAATATCACCCAAAATCTGGTCGATGGGATGATTCCTTTGAATCATCGCTCGAACTTGAGTTGGAGGGGCCTGTGGTGCTTCTTCCTCTTCAACTTGGACATCCTGTGCTCCCCCTTGATCACACGCCTCCTCTTAAGGTACCTGTTCATCATCTTGAGTTGGGGGGTGCACCGTCGTTGAGGAAGAAGGTTGATCTTGTTCCTTGTGTTCTTGTGGTCGCACGTCTCCAATCGCCATGGTACGAATCGCGTCCGTTGGAACATCATCTTCATCGGTTAGTAGCTCGTATGACGTCTTCTTGAGGAGGCGATGAAGGTAGACTCGGTTTATGGCGTGGCAAGCCGTGTTCACAGCTTCCGACCAAAACCGCTCGGGCGTCTTGAATTCTCCAAGCATCGTCCTCGCCATGTCTATAAGCGTCATGTTCTTCCTCTCTACCACACCGTTTTGCTGTGGTGTGTAGGGAGCGGAGAACTCGTGCTTGATTCCTTCCTCAAGAAACTCCTCCACCTGCAGGTTCTTGCACTCGGACCCGTTGTCGCTCCTTATCTTCTTCACCTTGAGCTCAAATTCATTTTGAGCTCTCCTTAGGAAGCGCTTGAGGGTCCCTTGGGTTTCAGATTTATCCTGCAAAAAGAATACCCAAGAGAAGCGGGAAAAATCATCAACAATTACTAAACCATACTTACTTCCCCCGATGCTAAGGTAGGCGACGGGTCCGAAGAGGTCCATATGCAGCAGCTCCAGGGGTCTTAATGTGGTCATCACATTCTTGCTGTGATGCGCACTTCCCACTTGTTTACCTGCTTGACAAGCTGCACAAGGTCTATCTTTTTCGAAATACACATTTGTTAGACCTAACACATGTTCTCCCTTTAGAAGTTTGTGAAGGTTCTTCATCCCCACATGTGCTAGATGGCGATGCCACAGCCAGCGCATGCTAGTCTTAGCAATTAAGCATGCATCTAGACCAGCCTCCTCCTTTGCAAAATCAACTAAATAGAGTTTGTCGTCTAGTACACCCTTAAAAGCTAATGAACCATCACTCCTTCTAAAGACAGACACATCTACATTTGTGAATAAGCAATTATATCCCATATTATATAATTGACTAATCGATAGAAGATTATAACCTAGCGACTCTACTAAAAATACATTGGAAATAGAGTGCTCATTTGAGATGGCTATCTTTCCTAAGCCTTTAACCTTGCCTTGATTCCCGTCACCGAATATGATTGAATTTTGGGAATCTTTATTCTTGACGTAGGAGGTGAACATCTTCTTCTCCCCCGTCATGTGGTTTGTGCATCCGCTGTCGATAATCCAGCTTGATCCCCCGGATGCATAAACCTGCAAGGCAAATTAGGCTTGGGTCTTAGGTACCCAACTCTTGTTGGGTCCTACAATGTTAGTTACAATAGCCTTAGGGACTCAAATGCAAGTCTTATCTCCCTTGCATTTTGCCCCTAATTTCCTAGCAATCACTTTCTTATCCTTTCTACAAATTGCAAAGGAAGCATTGCAAGCATGGTAAATTGTAGAGTGTTCATTACTTACACTCCTAGGTACATGAACAACATTTCTTCTAGGCATATGATGAATAACATTTTTTCTAGCCAAATTTCTACCATGCATAATAGAAGAACTTGAAGCAATCAAGGTATGTAAATCAAAAGCATTATAACTTCTATCATAATGAACATTCCTAGAATATCTCCTATCATGATACATGAAAGCATGGTTCTTTTTAGCACTATTAGTCATTGGAGCCTTCCCTTTCTCCTTGGTGGAGATGGGAGCCTTATGTCTTGTTAAGTTCTTGGCTTCCTTCTTAAAGCCAAGCCCATCCTTAATTGAGGGGTGTCTACCAATAGTGTAGGCATCTCTTGCAAATTTTAGTTTATCAAATTCATTTTTGCTAGTCTTAAGTTGAGCATTAAGACTAGCCACTTCATCATTTAATTTAGAAATGGAAACTAGGTGTTCACTACAAGCATCAACATTAAAATCTTTACACCTATTGCAAATCACAACATGTTCTACACAAGAGGTTGATTTATTAGCTATTTCTAACTTAGCACTCAAGTCATCATTGATACTTTTTAAGCTAGAGATAGATTCGTGGCATGTAGATAATTCACATGAAAGCATTTCATTTCTTTTAACTTCTAGAGCAAGAGAATTTTGCGCACTAACAAATTTATCATGCTCTTCATATAAAAGGTCCTCTTGCTTTTCTAACAATCTATTCTTCTCATTCAAAGCATCAATTAATTTATTGATTTTATCAATTTTGGTTCTATCTAAACCTTTGAATAGACTAGCATAGTCTACTTCATCATCACTAGATTCATCATCACTTGAAGAAGCGTAAGTAACAGTATTACGAGTGCTTACCTTCTTTTCCCTTGCCATGAGGCAGGTGTGTTGCTCGTTGGGGAAGAGGGACGATTTGTTGAAGGCCGAGGCGGCGAGTCCTTCGTCGTCGGAGTCAGACGATGAACAATCTGAGTCCCATTCCTTGCCAAGGTGTGCCTCGCCCTTAGCCTTCTTGTAAATCTTCTTCTTTTCCCTCTTCTTTTCTTAATCCTGGTCACTATCATTATCGGGACAATTAGCAATAAAGTGACCAACCTTACCGCACTTAAAGCAGGAGCGCTTTCCCTTCGTCTTGTTCTTTTTGGGATGCTCCTTGCGACCCTTTAGCGCCGTCTTGAAGCGCTTGATGATGAGGGCCATTTCTTCCTTGTTGATCACCATCCCCTTTCCCTTAGGATCCATCCCTTCGGGCGATTAGTCCCTTTCTTGAAGAGAATGGCTCCGATACCAATTGAGAGCACCTAGAGGGGGGTGAATAGGTGATCCTGTAAAAACTTGAATCTTAAAGCCACAAAACTTGGTTAAGAGTTAGCACAATAAAATCAAGTGGCTAAGGAGAGCTCTTGTGAAGCAAAATAGACATAGTGAGAACAAGCACAAGAGACACGAGGATTTATCCCGTGGTTCGGCCAAGTACAAGACTTGCCTACTCCACGTTGTGGTGTCCCAACGGACGAGGGTTGCACTCAACCTCTCTCAAGTGATCCGATGATCGACTTGAATACCACTGTGTTCTTCTTTCTTTACTCTTTCCCGTTTGCGAGGAATCTCCACAACTTAGAGTCTCTCGCCCTTACAATGAGAATCAAAGTGAAAGCAATAGAGTAAGGGAGGGAAGCAACACACACAAATCCACAGCAATACGCACACACACGGCCAAGACTTGAGCTCAAATGAATATCACAAGGTTCTCACTAGAACGGAGCTCAAATCACTAAGAATGTCAAACGAGTGCGCAAAGACGGAGTGCGAATGATCAAGAATGCTCAAGGTATGCTTCGTGTTCTCCTCCATGCGCCTAGGGGTCCCTTTTATAGCCCCAAGGCAGCTAGGAGTCGTTGAGAGCAATCTAGGAAGGCAATTCTTGCCTTCTTTCGACTGGCGCACCGGACAGTCCGGTGCACCACCGGACACTGTCCGGTGCGGATTTCTTTCCTATTCTGGCGCAGCCGACCGTTGAAGACTTGGAGCCGTTGGCGCACCGGACAATCCGGTGCTCCCATCCGACCGTTGGCTCGGCCACGCGTCACGCGCGGATTGCGCGGCCGACCGTTGGCGCGCTCGACCGTTGGCTCACCGGACAGTCCGGTGCCTCACCGGACAGTCCGGTGAATTATAGCCGTACGCTGTTGACTTGGTTCCCGAGAGCGGCGACTTCGTCGCAGACGACTCACCGGACAGTCCGGTGATTTATAGCCGTACGCCGTCGAGACCCAAGAGCAGCTAGTTGACCAGACGCCAGCCTGGCACACCGGACACTGTCCGGTGCACCACCGGACACTGTCCGGTGCACCCAGACTGAGCAGAGTCTTGGCTGCTCGAGCCAAGTCTTTTCCAATTGTATTTTCTCTAATTCTAGCACTTAGACAAATATGTTAGTACACACAAACCAATGTACTAAGTCTAGAATCATACCTTTGTGTTGACTTTGCACTTCTTCCACCATTTGGCATAGTTTCACACTTAAACCATTTGTGTTGGCACTTGATCACCAAAATACTTAGAAATGGCCCAAGGACACATTTCCCTTTCAGGTGGGCCACCGGACACTGTCCGGTGCGCCACCGGACACTGTCCGGTGCGCCACCGGACAGTGTCCAGTGTGCCGCCACGTCATCCTCCCATTAGGGCTTGGAGCTGGTCGACCGTTGGAGGCTTTGTCCTCATGCGGCACCGGACAGTCCGGTGCGACACCGGACAGTCTGGTGCGACACCAGACAGTCCGGTGCCCCTCTGACCGTCTGCTCTGACATCTAATTTGCACTGTTTACTTGGCAGAGTCGACCGTTGCGCGCAGATGACTGTTGCTCCGCTGGCGCATCGGACAGTCCGGTGGCCCACCGGACAGTCCAGTGAATTATAGCGGAGCTGCGCCTGAGAAACCCGAAGCTGAAGAGTTGAGGTTGATCCTCCCTGGTGCACCGGACACTGTCCGGTGGCACACCGGACAGTCCGGTGCGCCAGACCAGGGAGCACTTCGGTTTCTTTGCTCCTTTCTTTTTGAATCCTTTTAATCTTTGTATTGGTTTTTGAGTTGAACCTTTGGCACCTGTAGAACATATATTCTAGAGCAAACTAGTTAGTCCAATTGTTTGTGTTAGGCAATTCAATCACCAAAATCATTTAGGAAAATGTTAGACCCTATTTCCCTTTCAATCTCCCCCTTTTTGGTGATTGATGCCAACACAAACCAAAGCAAATATATAAGTGCAGAATTGAACTAGTTTGCATAAAGTAAGTGCAAAGGTTGCTTGGAGTTAAACCAATATATTATTTTTACTAGATATGCATGGATGTTTTTCTTCTTAAAATTTTGGACCTCGCATGCACCACAAGTTTTGTTTTGCAAATTCTTTGTAAGATTCTTTTCAAAACTTTTTGCAAATAGTCAAAGGTACATGAATAAGATTGAAAGAAGCATTTTCAAGATTTGAAATTTTCTCCCCCTGTTTCAAATGCTTTTCCTTTGACTTAAACAAAACTCCCCCTTAATGAAATTCTCCTCTTAGAGTTCAAGGGGTTTTAGATATTAATTTTGAAGAGGATATACCAATTTGAAATTATATAAAAATAAGATACCAATTGAAAAATTCTTTTCTTAACTCAAATTTAAAAGACTACATTTTTTGAAATTGGTGGTGGTGCGGTCCTTTTGCTTTAGGCTAATACTCTCTCCCCCTTTGGCATGAATCGCCAAAAACGGATATTTGTGAGTGAAATATAAGCCCTTTTACTTTCTCCCCAATGGCAAGCAAATAAATATGAGTGAAGATTATACCAAAGTGGAGAACTATGCGGAATACCGGCAAAGAGTGGATAATACCGATGGAGTTGAGTGGAAGCGTCGTCTTTGCCGAATACTCTATTTCCCTTTCAATTCTATGACTAGGCATGAGAATACACTTGAAAACACATTAGTCATAGACATAAAAGAGATATGATCAAAGGATATGTCAAATTAAGCATGATCATAGTTCTATATAATATAGATTGCTCCCCCTAAATGTGTGCATGGAGAGGAACACATATTTTGGCCTTAAATGCCAATTGCACATAATTAGGTTAATGAGAACATATCTATATCATACAGAATGTGAAGTGCATTGTGTCGCAGTATAAGTGTGATGCTCATGACAGTTTATGCACTTATGAAAGCATGTTATAAACATTTTAAGCATTTACCCTTAAGGATTTCAAAGAGACTTAAGGACCATCCACCTTTGGAACAAAGGCAACTTATCCTCATTACAAGGTTAAGCTTTAAGCTCTTTGACAATAAAAACACTTCACCTAGTATTAACAAAGATGCATAAATGCAGGAATGAAATGTTTGAGAAGTTAAACTAGGTATGAAGCAGGGATAATGCATAGACATGCTTTCTCTTCCTTTTATACAAGATATGCAAGGAACGTATAGAAAAGGAAGATTTAGGTATATGTGTAAATGAGTGGAAGTAGTTTTACCGTTTTGTACCTTCTCATAGAGACACTCTCTTCATTGTGCTTTGTCCTTTAGTCTTAGCTGCTTAAGACCTATATTCAAGACAATGTATGGAAATATTTTGCACAATAGAGAGTTCTACAACTAGTGATCCTTTTCAAAGTTATTGTTAGCATATGGCAAATGGATCACAAATTGCATAAATGTATCATGAATTCTCCTTTTAACTTAGTGCATCTCAAGAGATATTGATTAATAGTATATAAGACACTAAGAAACATAAGAGTTAATTGAAGTTATTCAATGATCAAACAAATAACAGGTGTGATCAAAAGAACAACATATGCATTCGACAAGATAGGAGAATCCAGTAGATATGCTACTTTAGCAAAGAAAGCTACAATCCTTGATAAAGATGACATTATTCTAACAAGATGGATTGATATGTAGTAGCATACATCATGAGAAACTTATTCTCATGCAAGAGACTATATGAGATTACTAAGAAAAAGTGATAGTCTCACATAATCAAGATATAGAAATAGACTCCCCCTAGAGATATGCATCAAGAATTTGAATGAGATGAATAGATGCATTTATTTTAGAGATGTGTAGGGAGAAGCATTATACATCTTGATCAAGGCTTATAAGATTTGCAATAAGCACCTTATGCCTGACATTTTCTCAATGAAAAGGATTTGGAATACTCACAACCACACCATTGATTGTTTTGTAGAAGTAGGTGGTGTTGTTCTTGATGTCCTTCTCTTTCATGTGAGTGTCCTCCCTTTGTAGTTGTTTTTTTCTTTCAAACTTATTGAAAATACTCAAGAAAGATGTTAATAGCACAAGGGAGTATTTGATGAAGGATGATTTCTTCAGTTAAGAAAAAACAATTCATCATCCATAAGTCACATAGACATGAAGTAAAATCCTTAACGTTAGAGCACAACAATATGCATCCTTTAAGCATTTTGATCAATCATAGGAAATTTTACTTCTTCATATTGAGTTTATCAATCATTACTTGGAAGTAAATCAATATGAGAATATGTATAGCAAAGGCATGAAATAGATTCTAATGGACTAGTGCATTTATGAGAATGAGAATGAATGCACACCTAGCAAAAATTAAGTCCAATAAAGAATCTATTCTTCACATAGGTAGAATAAAATAATTTAGAGTAAATAACCATTGATGGGAACTATATTTGATTAAGAAGATGAGTTCTCATACCTTTGCTTTTACCTTTCTTCCTTTGGGTGAAGAGCAACCCTTGAGGCTTGTGCACTTTCTCTTTTGTAGATATTCATAAGTAAGCTCAAGAGATACGTCGTTAGTAACACAAACACTAGTTTCTATTTTTGTAATCATTTTTGATAAGGAATGAAAAGGTGGATTACTAAAACATGGAAACTTCATAGCATGAACTAGATTATCCTATAGATGATGTTATGCTCAATTTTAACTCATAAAACAAGCATAAATAATCTCTTAAGATTATAGGAATAAATCTAATTCATGATATGGAAAGCGATAAATGTGAAAGAATCAAATCCAATTTAAGCAAGTAGAAACACATCATAAATCATTGGATTGATTTTTCTTTCCATGTTAGATTACACATTTCCAAAGAGAAACTTATTCTCTACAAGTGAGACTACTTGGGTTACTTAAATAAAATCATCAGTCTCACTATTCTAGTTATAGAGAGAGTTTTCTTTTTATAAGTGTCCTAAGGATTTGACTTCCTTACATGACACCTTATCCTTTTAAGAACTTGAAATATCTCTCTATATCTAGAATCATGGCAATAATAGAATGACTAGAGAGAAAACATGCCATGAGATACTTGCAACAATTTAAAGCATATAGATTGCCATAGTATGGAAATGATGAGTATGCAATCTACCATATGAGAGGAATTTCTTCAAAGAATGGTAATATTAATTTAAAGAAATTTGAAGTGCTTCTTTTTCTATGTGACTACACAAGACACATGAGAAATAACAATTTAAAATATGTGCACTTAAAATATAAGTGTTACCATCCTTTGGCTTTCCTCCATGTTGTAGGTCTTGATCTTTCCGCACAGAATAATCCTTGATTTCCTACAACATCAATATCTTCCCCGAGGTGATATGAGTTTAAGACATAGTAATTTGAAAAATAACTTTGGGTCAATCATGGATATAGATCATTGAAGATTGATAGCTTGAGTTAACAAGAATTGAATTGACTCTCTCAGGCACCCCAAAGCTTCATATCATCTCTTTCTCCTGCAAAGCTTGTCAGGCATATTTTGGTACACATCTCTTGATGGGTCCATCAAGGTTAGTCAACAAAGATCTAGGAACCCAAATGTCCTTTGTGTTAGCACTAGGTAAACTCATTACCTTTCTAGCACAAGTTGCAATTTTGGGTTGCCTAGTTACATGAGAATTAATTGACAAGCTAGGAGTGGGATTGTTACCAATGGGACAATCCTTGCATTGATGTACCTTCTTTCGGCATATGTAGCATAGGCGATCCTCAAGTCTTGAAGATTTCTTCTTTCCTTGTTTCTTTCTTGCTACATGGTTAGTGAATATTTTCTTTTCTAACACTATGCCTTTTTGTTTTAAATGGGGACAAGACCTAAACAAGTGTCCCTTCTTGAAGCATTTAAAACAAAGTTTATCATCCTTGTTAATAATCAAGTCATTTTTAATATAGGGACATGACCTAACAGAGTGCCCCTTTTCAAAGCATTCACTACACTTCTTACTTCTCTTAGTGTGAAGTGTGACTTGATTATTACCTTGGATGTTACCATTTATGGAGGCGTGGTTGAGGCTTTTGGAAGAGGTATTGATTTTCTTCTTTTGTTCCTCCCTCTTGGCAATCCTCAAGTCCTTGACATTTTCTTCAAGGGATTTAGTGTATGCCATGGTTGTTCCCATCTCAAGCTTCTTCACCATGTGATCACAGTTATCTTGAGAAGGTTGAGCAATGCACTTCCCTTTTAGTTGTGTCAAGCTCATTTTTAGCCTCTCATTTTCTTCTTTGAGCTTTTGATATGTGTCATCTTTCATTCCTGCAAAATCTAGCTCAAAGGAAGATTTGCTTATCGACGGACAACAAGCATTAGCACATGGTAATGTAGTTTCAATTTGAATACATGTGCATGAGTGAGGTTGTTGGGATTTTAAGTTTTCTATCACAACCTCATGAGCAATATTTAATATGATATGATCATCCATAAGATTTTCATGAGAACATAGGAGCATATCATATTTTTCTTGAAAAACTAGATTTTCATCTTTTAGCTTTTCTACTTGGTCCTTAAGCAAGACATTCTTATTTACTAATTGAGCGATACAATGTAAAGTGTTATCTTGCTCAATTGAAATAGTTTCATACCTTTGGACCAAATCATCATGAGAGCACTTTAGCTCCTCATGTTCTTTAGTCAACTCGTCAAAGTGTAGCATTTTCAAGGAGAGAACATTTTCTAGCCTTTGACGAGCTTCGCTTTGCTCTCTCGCTCTTTCTAGAAGTTTGAGCATGACCGCCTTATCTTCTTGGCTTAGGCGAGCGTAGAGTTGCATGAAGCTTCTTTCTTCCTCCTCATCCTCATTTGTGCTTCCGCTATCATTTTCATTAACCACACAACATATGTGGGAATCGAAATGGGAAGACAAACCTTTTGGAGAGGTGGATTCATCGTTTGGTCTCCATCGTTCATTTTCTTCTTCTTCCTTGCAAAGGTTAGTATTACAAAGACCAAAGGAAGTAGAAGCACAAAATGAACTATCATGTTTGGACTCATCAAATTTGATTTTAATTCTAGTCCAAATATCATGCGCATCATGAATGGATTCATTATAATTTGATATGAAGGCACGATAATCTTCATTGCTAAGAGAATTACTTACGATGTCATAAGCTAGGTAGTTTAAGCAAAAACATCTTTGATCTTCCTCCGAAATAATTTTTCTATTATAATTAGAGGAGAATATACTCTTGTCTATAATTTGTTCTAATTGAGGATCTACGGTCCTAAAAGCATTTATCACCCTAGTGGACCATGAATCATAATTAGAACAACCAGGAAGTAATATCTCAAGAGTTACCTCCTTGTTCTCCTTGGAAGAAGTCTTCTTGTTCTTTTGGGATCTTTTACGAGCCATCACTTCGAATTGTTAGACTCAAGATGAAGTATCTAGCTCTGATACCAATTGAAAGTCACCTAGAGGGGGGTGGATAGGCGAAACCTGAAAGTTATAACTTTACACCCCACCTATATCCCTTGATTATTGGTTAGAACAAGATCTACAATTGTCGGAGTATAAAAACTAAGTCCTTGCTTGTAAAGAGTATTGCTTTCAAATAATACGGAATTGATAAATCAATACTACTAACAAGTCTATGAGAATAAAGCAAGGGGGGGCTTAGATAAGAAGAGCAATAACACAGGTTCTTTCTTGCAAGGTGTTGCTTCACTAAATAAGAATTTAACTTAAAGCAACACCAAAAAGTATTAGCAAAGAATAGTGCAAGAAAAACTTAGAAAGGGAAAGAACAAACAAATCACAAGCAATAAGCACACTAGACACGGGTGATTTGTTTTACCGAGATTCGGCCCTCGAAGGCCTAGTCCCCGTTGAAGAGTCCACTAAGGACGGGTCTCTTTCAACCCTTTCCCTCTCTCTCCATCGATCACCAAAGACCAGCGAACTCTTCTTCTTCCCAAGGATCACTTAAGACCCCGCAAGGATCACCACACTCTTTGGTGTCTCTTGCTAGCTTTACAAGTCTCCAAAACTTTGGAGAAAGTTCAATGGGAGTCAAAACTCCACGCACAAATGAACACAAAGATGTAGCACACACTATCTCTCAATGAATCTCACAAGGCACTAGTGCTAAACTCAAATGAGTAGCTCTCTCTTGCTTGCTCTCTCTTTTGTGGCGCTTGTGTTGGTTGTAGTGGTCTAAATCTTGTGTATAGGATGGATCAATGAATAGAAGTGGTTGGAAGGGCTTGAATATATCAACTAGATGACTTGGAATGTTGCTTGAGCTCCCACACCTTGAAGTGGCTGGTTGGGGTGGTATTTATAGCCACCATCCAAAATGTTGCCGTTAGAGAAGGCTGCTGGCGATGGGCGCACCGGACAGTCCGGTGGGCCACTGGACACTGTCCGGTGCGCCACCGGACAGTGTCCGGTGTGCCGCCACGTCATCCTCCCATTAGGGCTTGGAGCTGGTCGACCGTTGGAGGCTTTGTCCTCATGCGGCACCGGATAGTCCGGTGCCCCTCTGACCGTCTGCTCTGACATCTGATTTGCACTGTTTACTTGGCAGAGTCGACCGTTGCGCGTAGATGACCGTTGCTCCGCTGGCCCACCGGACAGTCCGGTGAATTATAGCGGAGCTGCGCCTGAGAAACCCGAAGCTGAAGAGTTGAGGTTGATCCTCCCTGGTGCACCGGACACTGTCCGGTGGCACACCGGACAGTCCGGTGCGCCAGACCAGAGAGCACTTCGGTTTCTTTGCTCCTTTCTTTTTGAATCCTTTTTAATCTTTGTATTGGTTTTTGAGTTAAACCTTTGGCACCTGTAGAACATATATTCTAGAGCAAACTAGTTAGTCGAATTGTTTGTGTTGGGCAATTCAATCACCAAAATCATTTAGAAAAAGGTTAGACCCTATTTCCCTTTCAGTTTTTCTCGCTTCTAATAAATAAGGAATTGTTCATCTCTATGTCTACATGTAGGAAAACATTTTACAAGGTTAAAAGATGTTTAATTTTTTTTATTTTGTAAAGTAAAACATGCCTTTCTATATAAAAAAGAAAACTTCATGTCACAAATCAAGTGGTGTACATGATCAAATTCCTGCAATTCTCATTTGACATGTGTCAACATCTAGAGAACATTATACCCTCCGATCACCAAGACACATTCAAATATTCTGGTAAAAGAGGTTATCACTGGGCCAATTATATGGGGACAAACAACACCTAGGATACCATTGCTAGAGGACCTCCCTGTCCCTAACATAGGAGCCCTTCACAATCTGCTTGAGGTTCGCATCTCATAGGGCCTTTGCTACTTCATCGAGGACATCCACGCCAGGGTACTTTTCTCCTTCCTGGATTAGTTAGAGCTCCTCTAAATATTTCACCTTTTTCTCTTAGTTTTGAGAAACTTGTGAAAGGCTCCTAGAGAGGGTGAATATGCGAAACCTGAAAATTATAAACTGTGAACACAATCTTTGCCCGAGATTAGCGTTTGCAAAAAATGGCTTCTCATCTCATAAACGAGAAATAAGTACCTCCCCTTTGTAGTAATAATAAAAATGTCATGTGTCTCTACTATCTGTAAGCTATCCCAATCAACTCTTGGCATATTTCCCGCAACCTCAAGATCATACCTAAACAAATGTAATCCTTTATGAAATACATGACATGATATAGGACACAAGCACATGCTTTCTTCATACTTTGCGCAGGGTGTGGGCAGGGCCTGTCTGGCGCTGGGAAGGTTGTGGCCAGCCTAGCGGCGGCCGACCGATTCGTCAATCACAGGTTCGATCCTCCCGTCCATGGCGGCGCAAGCAAACACGATCTCAACGAACACCGAGAATCATGCACAGGGGTAAATGTGTCTCCTCAGGTGCTAACTACATGCAAATGGTTAATGGTTTACAAAAGAATATTATACGGTGGAAGGCAGTATACTGAGTTGGAAGATCTTTGTAAACCCATTTTTACGAAATAAATATTTGTGATGGCATTACTGCGAAACACTGTGTTTGGAGTCCTAAATATTTGTAAACCCAGATTAAACAAGCCACTCCGAGTTGGGCCATGGGACACCAGTCCAGAAACAAGCCATGTGTTACAGTGAGATACGACGCTAGAAGATTAATACCAGATTAAACGAGTAAATTTCCAAAGAACACCAAATAGGATGAACAAGTAGCTAATACTCAAATGTTATTGTGGTACTGTGAATTTGCTTATTTGAATGATGATGCAACGCTGCCATTCAAAACCGATTTCGCCAGTTGCCACGAACGCTCACGCCACGGTGGCCCTTGTCATCGCAAGCTTCTCGTCGGCTCCGTCTTCAACATCATCATCCTCCTTCCCGGAGGAGTTCAGCCCGGCCGCCTCCTCAAGCTCCCTCCACGGCCCGTCGAACATCTCGGGGAACTTCTTGCACAAACCGACAACCACCCGCCTTGCCGCTCGCCCCTTGCCAGCGTCCTTAAGACCGCGCACCAGCACACGCACCGTTCCAAGGTCGGCCACCTTCCGGCGCTTCACTCCCGCGTAGAACACGTCCTCCGCCTCCGACCACCGCCCTGCGCCACAAAGTGCGCCCACCAAGCAAGTATATGTCGCGCAGTCCGGCACCACGTCCGCCTTCTTCCCGGCCTCCAGGCTGCGGTACACCTCCACCGCCTCATCCAATCTTTTGTGCCGCGCCATCGCCCGCATCAGCGCGTTGTAGGACCCGACATCCGGCCGTAGGCTGGCCTCCTCGCGCATGACGCGGATCACCTCCTTGACCTCATCCACGGTGCCGTTGGTGGACTTGTAGGTGAGCCGGGCGTTGTAGGCAGCGGTGTCGGGGGCGATGCCGTGGTCCTGGACCATGGCGCGCCACATCTCCTCGGCGCGGTGCGGGAGGCGTTGCTTGTAGAAGGAGTCGATGATGGTTGTGAAGAGCTGGAGCGACGGCGGCGCTCCCGACGAAGGCTTCCGGAGGAGGTGGAGCGCGGAGTCGGCGCCGGAGGTGAGGCAGAGCGACTTGGCGAGGATGCTGTCCGTGACGGCGTCCCGCGGGACAGAGGCATGCGCGGCGAGGATTGAGGGCACGAGCCCGGCCAGGCGGCGGCGGCGTAGGAGTGGACCGAGGACCGCGTTCAGGTGCGCGGTATTGGGCGACGTCATGGTGCCGAGCAGCGCGGAGGCGCGGTCGGGGAGGCCCACCGAGGAGAGAGCCGAGAGCGCGGCGACGGGGTGGGAAGGGAACAGGGGCGCGAGAGTCGCGTCGATGTCGTCGAGGCGGCCAGCGCGGGCGAGCTGGCGAAGACGGGCGATAGGGACGGGGAGCTCGGTTTTCTCTGCCGCTGCCGCGGCGGTGGAGAGGAGCCGACGGCAGGCGGTGGAGAAGGTTGCGGCGGCCATAGCGGCTGAAGTGCGGAGCGAAACCAGTGGCCCAGTATTAGGGTTTCGAGGAGCCGGCTGCTATAGTGATCAGACTTCTTTCGCGGGTTCGGTCAGGCAGGCCTTGAGAATGTGGAACTGGTCAACTGGGTAAAACAGCCCGTTCAGCACAATTCTCTGGGTGCCCTTCCTGTTCCTGTCCATACATTTTAGTCCCAATTTTATGTCTGCGTTTCCTATTATCCTCGTCCAATTAATCCACTTTTAATTTTTAAAAGATCTTGTAAACAATAAATTAAAGAATTTGATTACTCAATATTTGATTGGAATAGATTCATAGTAATTCTAAAAATTTATAAATTTTCTATTTCATAATCATTCCTAATTTTATTTTAAAAATAAAATAAAGAACCTATATTATAATATGGGTTCTGTGATTAATAGTTATTACTTCGATTCTGTTGTTCACTTGTCTTCAAATGATATAAGTCAAAAACAAGACAACACAATTGTTAGGTATTAAGGACCTTCCGAAGTATTATCTCCCGATGGACATAATGATCATCAGACGAAGATCTCGAAAGACATGCCTTCATCATTTTTTATAGATGAACAAGGATGCAAAGAGATAAGAATAACAAGTATACTTTCTTAATTCATTTGTATTTGCGGTTTATAGACCATGTATGAACATCAACATAATTTATATTACATTGATATACCTTCGGCTTGTTCGAAGGTGTTGATGCGTAAGAGATTACAAATCAACGTGAACAGTACGGTGCTACTGTTCATCTATTATAGGCAAGGGACACAGTCTGGGTAAAAGTACATTTATGTCCCTGAAATTTACTTATAATCGTAACACAAATTGTTAAGGACCATCTAGTATTTTTCACCTATTGGTCAACATCATCATCAGTCTTCATCACCGTTATGAGTCGAAGCTGTCACTCTGGCAATAGCTTCAGCATTTATTCTTATTATCCTTAGATCATATCTTCGTCTCGTACACCTTCATCATGGGGGAAAGACTTCCATCCTGAAGACGAAGCTCCCTGTAATAATCCATGTCATTCAGAAAACATATGGTTAGTCATGTTTTTAAGGACCTTCGGAAAAGGAAGGCCCCCAACAGATTCGTTAGAACAACTTCCATTGAGTCTCTGCACATCCTTTTTCTTTAGGTTCTAGTTTATGAACCACTTATTTTTTTCAAAAAAGGGATTGGCTCAGGATTGCCCATTTTTCATGCAAGGTTTCTCTTAATTTGAAAGTTACCACTTAGCAGGTTTATATACCAAGGCTTAATAGAATCAAGTCTGTAGCGTCTACCGATTTCTCCATATCCCCATTTTACTTTCCTTTGAAACCAGGATTCCTGGTATAATTTTTCCATCTCTTAGTTTTTTTGAATCATTTAATTCATTATTCGGCGTAGTCTAGCAACTCATCTGTATTTGAGACACCCCGCTTCCTTATTGCAATTCAGAATTCAATTGATTTTATCGTTAATATATTTGCAATTCAATCAGAATGAATATCCAAAAGTTTTTCACACTCCTACCTCCCTCCTTCCTTTTTTAGAGTATTCCAAATCATACTATAACGCTTGATATTTGTTCTTTTTTTCTATACTGAATTAGAAATTTCATTTGCTATGATTCTATCTTCTCCTTAGTGAACTATTTATCCTTAAATTATTAACAAATAAAAAACAAAGTATCTCAAAAATGTATATAGTGATCAAATGAAAATGGCATTTTCTCTTTATTATATTATTCATATATATTCTTTTTTCTATGTATTAGATTATTCCTCCAAGCCATATCAAATTGAAAATATCTGATATCAAATTCAATATAGAATTTGGAATATATTTTATTAAAAATCCATTTGTGAATTAGAGAAATAAAAAGAAAGTTCAATCAATTCTATAATCCTATTTAAGAATATCATTTAGTTAAGCATATCGCTAACTGAAAGTCGCCTAGAGGGGGGGTGAATAGGCAGAATCTGAAAATTATAAACTTAAGCACAACTACAAGCCGGGGTTAGCGTTAGAAATATAAACGAGTCCGAAAGAGAGGACGAAAACAAATCACAAGCAAATGAAGAGTGAGACGCGGTGATTTGTTTTACCGAGGTTTGGTTCTTGCAAACCTACTCCCCGTTGAGGTGGTCACAAAGACCGGGTCTCTTTCAACCCTTTCCCTCTCTCAAACGGTCACTTAGACCGAGTGAGCTTCCTTCCTTGATTTCCCGGGTCACTTAGACCCTGCAAGGACCACCACACAATTGGTGTCTCTTGCTTCGCTTACAAGGTTTTGAGAGTAAGAATGAGAGAAAGAAGAAAGCCAACCAAGCAACAAGAGCAACAAAAGAACACAAGTCGATCTCCTCACAAGTCCTAAAAACTAGAGTTGAATTGGGGACTTTGATTCGATCGGAGGCTTTGATTTGTGTCTTGGAGTGTTGTGTATTGCTCTTGTATTCAATGAGATGTAGTGAATACTTGGATGCCTTGAAGAGTGGTGGTTGGGGGGTATTTATAGCCCCAACCACCAAAATGGCCGTTGGTGAAGACTTCTGTCATATGGCGCACCGGATAGTTCAGTGCGCCACCGGAAACTGTCCGGTGCGCAGCCACGGACACTGTCCGGTGCGCAGCCACGTCACCAGGCCGTTGGGGTTCGACCGTTGGAGCTCTGACAAGTGGGGCCACCGGACAGTCTGGTGGTGCACCAGACAGGTCCTGTTGAGAGCACCTAGAGGGGGGGGTGAATAGGTGATCCTGTGAAACTTGAAACTTAAGCCACAAAAACTTGTTAAGTGTTAGCACAATTATTGCCAAGTGGCTAAAAAGAAGTCTCAACAAAACACAATACCACAAGAGATTAAGCACAGAGGTGACACAGTGGTTTATCCCGTGGTTCGGCCAAGACCAACGCTTGCCTACTCCACGTTGTGGCGTCCCAACGGACGAGGGTTGCAATCAACCCCTCTCAAGCGGTCCAAAGACCCACTTGAATACCACGGTGTTTTGTTTTGCCTTTCACTATCCCGTTTGCAAGGAATCTCCACAAATTGGAGTCTCTTGCCCTTACAAGTATATGATCACAAAGAAGCACAGAGTAAGGGAGGGAAGCAACACACACAAATCCACAGCGAAACGCGCACACACACGGCCAAGAATCGAGCTCACAAGAGTATCACAAAGTTCTCACTAGAACGGAGCTCGAAACACTTAGAATGACAAACGAATGCGCAAAGACTGAGTGTGGATGATCAAGAATGCTCAAAGGTTGCTTGTATTTCTCCTCCATGCGCCTAGGGGCCCCTTTTATAGCCCCAAGGCAGCTAGGAGCCGTTGAGAGCAAATCTAGAAGGCTATCCCTGCCTTCTGTCGTCGGGGGCACCGGACAGTCCGGTGCACACCGGACACTGTCCGGTGCACACCGGACACTGTCCGGTGCCCGATTTGTTTCCATAACTGGCGCTTCCGACCGTTGCCGACCGTTGTAGATCTGGGAGCCGTTGGCGCACCGGACATGTCCGGTGCACACCGGACAGTCCGGTGCCGTCTTCCGACCGTTGGCTCCGCCACGTGTCCCGCGCAGATTGCGCGGCCGACCGTTGGCCCGGCCGACCGTTGGCTCACCAGACAGTCCGGTGCACACCGGACAGTCCGGTGAATTTTAACCGTACGCCGTCGGCGAATTCCCGAGAGCGGCCAGTTCGAGCCGAGTCAGCCTGGCGCACCGGACACTGTCCGGTGCACACCGGACAGTCCGGTGCTCCATACCGAGCTGGGTCTTGGCAGCACACAGCCAAGTCTTTTCTCCTCTTCTCTCTTCTTCTTCTTTCTGTTTCTAACACTTAGACAAATATATTAGTACACAAAACCAATGTACTAAGGCTTAGAAACATACCTTTACTTCATGATTTGCACCTTGTTCATCCATGTACATAAATTCACAATTAAGCACATGTGTTGGGCACTAAATCACCAAAATATTTAGAAATGGCCCAAGGGCACATTTCCCTTTCAATCTCCCCCTTTTTGGTGATTTATGCCAACACAACATAAAGCAAGTAGAACAAGTACAAAAACACTTCAAATAATAACTCAAATTATTTTGATTCAATTTTGACATATATGGATCACTCTATGCCACCACTTGGTTTGTTTTTGCAAATCAAACTAAAATCTCTATCTCTAAGTCAAACACACATGTTGAAGCATAAGGAGAGTCATTCCAAAAGAGATTGATCAAAGAGTTCAAAAACTCCCCCTTTTTCCCATAATCAATTCTTCTCCCCACAAGAAACCAACTTTTGACAAGAGAAACAACAAAAGAGTTTTAACAAAACAAAAACTCTATTCTACTATTTTCAAAATCTCTCAAGTGGTAGCTGATCCATTTATCGCTTTGGCCTTTATTTTCTCCCCCTTTGGCATCAAACACCAAAACGGGATCAATTTTGGCCCTTTAACCCCATTGCCTCACCAAAATCTTCAATTAAGAGCAAATGGCAATAAGAGTTAATGAGATGAGCTTGGAATAAGTTACCCTCTCATCGAAGTGCAGTGGAAGTCTTGCATGGTCCAAGTCCACCTTTTCCCTTTCAATTCTCCTTTGAGACTAAAGCAAGTAAACTCAAACATATGGTTAGTCTCAAAGGGTCAAGTTGTAGCACATTTCCCCCTAAACATGTGCATCACTTTGCAGCGGACTTGTGAGGTCCAGGGAGTGTTTGTACAACTTGAGCACCATAATAAGCAACAAAATGCAGAAAGAACATGATCAAAGGCATAAATACATGTATGCTACAATTCAATCCAAGTTCCGCGAATCTAAGACATTTAGCTCACTACGCAACCTGCAAAAGGTCTTCTCATCTAAAGGCTTGGTAAAGATATCGGCTAGCTGGTTCTCGGTGCTAACATAAAACACTTTGATATCTCCCTTTTGCTGGTGGTCTCTCAAAAAGTGATGCCGGATGTCAATGTGCTTTGTGCGGCTGTGCTCAACAGGATTTTCCGCTATTCGGATAGCACTCTCATTGTCACATAGGAGTGGGACTTTGCTCAGATTGTAGCCAAAGTCCCTGAGGGTTTGCCTCATCCAAAGTAGTTGCGCGCAACACTGACCTGCGGCAACGTACTCGGCCTCAGCGGTGGATAGGGCAACGGAGGTTTGTTTCTTAGAGTTCCATGACACCAGGGACCTTCCTAAGAATTGGCACGTCCCCGATGTACTTTTCCTATCGACCTTACATCCAGCATAGTCGGAATCTGAGTACCCAATCAAGTCAAAGTTAGACCCCTTTGGATACCAGATCCCGAAGCAAGGTGTAGCGACTAAATATCTAAGAATTCGCTTCACTGCCACCAAGTGACACTCCTTAGGATCGGATTGAAATCTAGCACACATGCATACGCTAAGCATAATATCCGGTCTACTAGCACATAAATAAAGTAAAGACCCTATCATTGACCGGTATGCTTTTTGATCAACGGACTTACCTCCTTTGTTGAGGTCGGTGTGTCCGTCGGTTCCCATCGGAGTCTTTGCGGGCTTGGCATCCTTCATCCCAAACCGCTTTAGCAGATCTTGCGTGTACTTCGTTTGGGAGATGAAGGTGCCGGCCTTGAGTTGCTTCACTTGGAACCCAAGGAAGTATGTCAACTCGCCCATCATCGACATCTCGAATTTCTGCGTCATCACCCTGCTAAACTCTTCACAAGACTTTTGGTTAGTAGAACCAAATATTATGTCATCGACATAAATTTGGCACACAAACAAATCACCATCACACGTCTTAGTGAAAAGAGTTGGATCGGCTTTCCCAACCTTGAAAGCATTAGCAATTAAGAAATCTCTAAGGCATTCATACCATGCTCTTGGGGCTTGTTTAAGTCCATAGAGCGCCTTAGAGAGCTTACACACGTGGTCGGGGTACCGCTCATCCTCGAAGCCAGGGGGTTGCTCTACGTACACCTCCTCCTTTATTGGTCCGTTGAGGAACGCGCTCTTCACATCCATTTGGTACAACCTGAAAGAATGGTGAGCGGCATATGCTAGCAAGATACGAATTGATTCTAGCCTAGCCACAGGAGCAAAAGTCTCCTCAAAGTCCAAACCTGCGACTTGGGCATAACCTTTTGCCACAAGTCGAGCCTTGTTCCTCGTCACCACCCCGTGCTCATCCTGTTTGTTGCGGAAAACCCACTTGGTTCCCACAACATTTTGCTTGGGACGAGGCACCAGCGTCCAAACTTCATTGCGCTTGAAGTTGTTAAGTTCCTCCTGCATGGCCAACACCCAATCCGGATCTAGCGAGGCCTCCTCTACCCTGAAAGGCTCAATAGAGGAGACAAAAGAGTAATGTTCACAAAAATTAACTAGTCGAGACCGAGTAGTTACTCCCTTGCTAATGTCACCCAGAATTTGGTCGACGGGATGATCCCTTTGAATCATCGCTCGAACTTGGGTTGGAGGTGCCGGTTGCGCTTCTTCCTCCATCACATGATCATCTTGTGCTCCCCCTTGATCACACGCCTCCTTTTGATGAACCTGTTCATCGTCTTGAGTTGGGGGATGCACCGTTGTTGAGGAAGAAGGTTGATCTCGTTCATCTTGTTCCTGTGGCCGAACGTCTCCAATCGCCATGGTTCGTATAGCGGCCGTTGGAACATCTTCTTCATCTACATCATCACAATCAACAACTTGCTCTCTTGGAGAGCCATTAGTCTCATCAAATACAACGTCGCTAGAGACTTCAACCAAACCCGATGATTTGTTGAAGACCCTATACGCCTTTGTATTTGAATCATAACCTAATAAAAAACCTTCTACAGCTTTGAGAGCAAACTTAGAATTTCTACCCTTCTTCACTAGAATGTAGCACTTGCTCCCAAAAACACGAAAGTAAGATACATTGGGTTTGTTACCGGTTAGTAGCTCATATGACGTCTTCTTGAGGAGGCGGTGAAGGTAGACCCTGTTGATGGCGTGGCAAGCCGTGTTCACGGCTTCCGACCAAAAGCACTCGGGGGTCTTGAATTCTCCAAGCATCGTCCTCGCCATATCGATTAGTGTCCTGTTCTTCCTCTCTACCACACCATTTTGCTGTGGTGTGTAGGGAGCGGAGAACTCGTGCTTGATCCCTTCCTCCTCAAGAAACTCCTCCACTTGAAGGTTCTTGAACTCGGACCCGTTGTCGCTCCTTATCTTCTTCACCTTGAGCTCAAACTCATTTTGAGCTCTCCTGAGGAAGCGCTTGAGGGTCCCTTGGGTTTCAGACTTATCCTGCAAAAAGAACACCCAAGTGAAGCAGGAAAATTCATCAACAATAACTAAACCATACTTACTTCCTCCTATACTTAGATAGGCGACGGGTCCGAAGAGGTCCATATGCAGCAGTTCCAGAGGTCTTGACGTGGTCATCACATTCTTGCTGTGATGTGCTCCTCCCACTTGTTTACCTGCCTGACAAGCTGCACAAGGTCTATCTTTTTCGAAATAAACATTGGTTAGACCTATCACGTGTTCTCCCTTTAGAAGCTTGTGGAGGTTCTTCATCCCCACATGTGCTAAGCGGCGATGCCACAGCCAGCCCATGCAAGTCTTAGCCATTAAGCATGCATCTAGACCGGCCTCTTCTTTTGCAAAATCAACTAAGTAAAGCTTGCCGTCTAGTACACCCTTAAAAGCTAGTGAACCATCACATCTTCTAAAGACAGACACATCTACATTTGTAAATAAACAGTTATATCCCATATTGCATAATTGGCTAACAGATAGCAAATTGTAACCAAGAGATTCTACTAAAAACACATTAGAGATTGAGTGCTCATTAGAAATTGCAATTTTACCTAACCCTTTTACCTTGCCTTGATTCCCATCACCGAATATAATTGAATCTTGGGAATCCTTATTTTTGACGTAGGAGGTGAACATCTTCTTCTCCCCCGTCATATGGTTTGTGCATCCGCTGTCGATAATCCAGCTTGAACCCCCGGATGCATAAACCTGCAAGGCAAATTTAGGCTTGGGTCTTAGGTACCCAACTCATGTTGGGTCCTGCAAGGTTAGCACATATGTCCTTAGGGACCCAAATGCAAGTTTTATCTCCCTTGCATCTTGCCCCTAACTTCCTAGCAATTACCTTCTTACCCTTTCTACAAATAGCAAAGGGAGCATTGCATGCATAATAAATGGTGGATGGTTTCTTCACAACTTTTCTAGGAACATGAGCAAAATTTCTCCTAGGCATATGCACAACATTTCTCCTACACATATCTCTATCATGCTTATAGGAAGAACTAGAAGCAAACATGGCATGAGAATCATAAACATGTGAATCAAAATCATTATTAGCATTTCTAGCATATCTCCTATCATGGTACAAGAAAGCATGGTTCTTTTTAGCACTACTAGCCATAGGGGCCTTCCCTTTCTCCTTAACGAAGATGGGAGCCTTATGGCTTGTTAAGTTCTTGGCCTCTCTCTTGAAGCCAAGACCATCCTTAATTGAGGGGTGTCTACCAACCGTGTAGGCATCCCTTGCAAATTTTATCTTATCAACTTCACTTTTGCTAGTCTTAAGTTGGGCATTAAGACTAGCCAATTCCTCATTTAATTTGGAAATTAAAACTAGGTGTTCACTACAGGCATCAACATCGAAATCCTTACACCTAGTGCAAATCATAACATGTTCTACACAAGAATTAGATTTATTTGCTACTTCTAACTTAGCATTTAAATCATTGTTAACACCTTGTAAAGCAGAAATGGTTTCATGACAAGTAGATAGTTCATAAGAAAGCATTTCATTTCTTTTCACTTCTAAAGCATATGATTTTTGTGCCTCTACAAATTTATCATGTTCATCATACAATAAATCCTCTTGCTTTTCTAAAAGCCTATCCTTTTCATTCAATGCATCAATCAATTCATTGATTTTATCAATTTTACTTCTATCCAATCCCTTGAACAAGCTAGAGTAATCTATGTCATCATCATCATCACTAGACTCATTATCACTAGAAGAAGCATAAGTGGAGTCTTGAGTACTCACCTTCTTCTCCCTTGCCATAAGGCATGTGAGACGCTCGTTGGGGAAGAGGGAAGACTTGTTGAAGGCAGTGGCAGCGAGTCCTTCATTGTCGGAGTCGGAGGAGGAGCAATCCGAGTCCCACTCCTTTCCTAGATGTGCCTCGCCCTTTGCCTTCTTGTATTGCTTCTTCTTCTCTCTTTTGTTCCCCTTTTCCTGGTCACTTTCATTATCGGGACAGTTAGCGATAAAATGACCAAGCTTACCGCATTTGAAGCATGAGCGCTTCCCCTTTGTCTTGGTCTTGCTTGGCTGCCCCTTGCGACCATTTAGCGCCGTCTTGAATCTCTTGATGATGAGAGCCATCTCTTCATCATTGAGTCCGGCCGCCTCAATCTGTGCCACCTTGCTAGGTAGCGCCTCCTTGCTTCGTGTTGCCTTGAGAGCAAGGGGTTGCGGCTCGTTGATCGGACCATTCAAGGCGTCGTCCACATACCTCGCCTCCTTGATCATCATTCGCCCGCTAACAAATTTCCCAAGAACTTCTTCGGGCGACATCTTGGTGTACCTGGGATTTTCACGTATATTGTTTACCAAATGAGGATCAAGAACGGTAAATGACCTTAGCATTAGGCGGACGACGTCGTGGTCTGTCCATCGCGTGCTCCCGTAACTCCTTATCTTGTTGATAAGAGTCTTGAGCCGGTTGTATGTTTGCGTCGGCTCCTCGCCTCTTATCATTGCGAACCGTCCGAGCTCTCCCTCCACCAACTCCATCTTGGTGAGCAAGGTGACGTCGTTCCCCTCATGAGAAATCTTGAGGGTGTCCCAGATCTGCTTGGCGTTATCCAAGCCGCTTACTTTATGGTATTCATCCCTGCACAAGGAAGCTAGAAGAACAGTAGTAGCTTGTGCATTCTTATGAATTTGTTCATTAATGAACATGGGACTATCCGAACTATCAAAGTGCATTCCACTCTCCACAATCTCCCAAATACTAGGATGGAGAGAGAATAGGTGACTACACATTTTGTGGCTCCAAAATCCGTAGTCCTCTCCATCAAAGTGTGGGGGCTTGCCGAGTGGAATGGAGAGCAAATGTGAATTTGAACTTTGCGGAATACGAGAGTAGTCAAAAGAAAAGTTCGAATTAACCGGTTTCCTTCTCTCGTAGTCGCTGTGGTCGTCCTTTTGGGAAGAAGTAGACTCATCGCTGTCGTAGTAGACGATCTCCTTGATGCGCCTTGTCTTCTTCTTCCTCCCTTCCTTCCGTCTATGGCCCGATCCGGAGTCGGTAGGCTTGTCGTCCTTCGGCTCGTTGACGAAGGGTTCCTTCTCTTTGTCGTTGATCACTATACCCTTCCCCTTAGGATCCATCTCTTCGGGCGGTTAGTCCCTTGTGAAGAGAACGGCTCTGATACCAATTGAGAGCACCTAGAGGGGGGGTGAATAGGTGATCCTGTGAAACTTGAAACTTAAGCCACAAAAACTTGTTAAGTGTTAGCACAATTATTGCCAAGTGGCTAAAAAGAAGTCTCAACAAAACACAATACCACAAGAGATTAAGCACAGAGGTGACACAGTGGTTTATCCCGTGGTTCGGCCAAGACCAACGCTTGCCTACTCCACGTTGTGGCGTCCCAACGGACGAGGGTTGCAATCAACCCCTCTCAAGCGGTCCAAAGACCCACTTGAATACCACGGTGTTTTGTTTTGCCTTTCACTATCCCGTTTGCAAGGAATCTCCACAAATTGGAGTCTCTTGCCCTTACAAGTATATGATCACAAAGAAGCACAGAGTAAGGGAGGGAAGCAACACACACAAATCCACAGCGAAACGCGCACACACACGGCCAAGAATCGAGCTCACAAGAGTATCACAAAGTTCTCACTAGAACGGAGCTCGAAACACTTAGAATGACAAACGAATGCGCAAAGACTGAGTGTGGATGATCAAGAATGCTCAAAGGTTGCTTGTATTTCTCCTCCATGCGCCTAGGGGCCCCTTTTATAGCCCCAAGGCAGCTAGGAGCCGTTGAGAGCAAATCTAGAAGGCTATCCCTGCCTTCTGTCGTCGGGGGCACCGGACAGTCCGGTGCACACCGGACACTGTCCGGTGCACACCGGACACTGTCCGGTGCCCGATTTGTTTCCATAACTGGCGCTTCCGACCGTTGTCGACCGTTGTAGATCTGGGAGCCGTTGGCGCACCGGACATGTCCGGTGCACACCGGACAGTCCGGTGCCGTCTTCCGACCGTTGGCTCCGCCACGTGTCCCGCGCAGATTGCGCGGCCGACCGTTGGCCCGGCCGACCGTTGGCTCACCGGACAGTCCGGTGCACACCGGACAGTCCGGTGAATTTTAGCCGTACGCCGTCGGCGAATTCCCGAGAGCGGCCAGTTCGAGCCGAGTCAGCCTGGCGCACCGGACACTGTCCGGTGCACACCGGACAGTCCGGTGCTCCATACCGAGCTGGGTCTTGGCAGCACACAGCCAAGTCTTTTCTCCTCTTCTCTCTTCTTCTTCTTTCTGTTTTTAACACTTAGACAAATATATTAGTACACAAAACCAATGTACTAAGGCTTAGAAACATACCTTTACTTCATGATTTGCACCTTGTTCATCCATGTACATAAATTCACAATTAAGCACATGTGTTGGGCACTAAATCACCAAAATATTTAGAAATGGCCCAAGGGCACATTTCCCTTTCACCTGTAGACTGTCAGGTGCGCCTTCTGGCGCCTGCTCTGACTTATACGCGCGCAGGCGCACACTGTTTGCTTTTACTATTCCTTGCAGACGACCGTTGGCGCGAAGTAGTCGTTGCTCCGCTGGCACACTGGACAATCCGGTGTTACACCGGACAGTCCGATGAATTATAGCGGAGCGGCCTCCCAGATTCCCGAAGCTAGCAAGTTCAGCATCGTTCCTCCCTGGTGCACCGAACACTGTTCGGTGGCACACCGGACAGTCCGGTGCGCCAGACCAGGGCTGCCTTCGGTATACTTTTCTCCTTTGTTTTGAACCCTTTCTTTTGGCTTTGTATTGGTTTGTTGTGAACCTTTGGCACCTGTAGAACTCATAATCTAGAGCAAACTAGTTAGTCTAATTATTTGTGTTGGGCAATTCAACCACCAAAATTCATATAGGAAAAGGTTTGACCCTATTTCCCTTTCAATAACTTTATCTTTATGAAATTCTAGTATTTTTCTATCTAAGTGGAACTTCTAATTTAGAACTAGTTAATAACTAAGATCCATAATTAAGATATGATATTTTACATATTCCCTATATATTTTATTTGTTACAATTTTTTGTTATGTAAACCCCACTTAGCTCAGAGGTTAGAGCATCACATTTGTAATGTGACGGTCATGGGTTCAAATCTAATAGTCGTCGACCTTTTTTTCTATCGATGTTCTATGAACATGAATTTCTTTTTTCTCCGAATAAAATGGGGAATCCAAGGTCTATTATGTCATTTTACCTTACAATTTTGCTAGATATAAAGCATACAATTAAATAATATATATACAAAAAATCAGATGTTAATGAAATTCCATCTTTTGTGTTTCTCCATTTTGTGTTACTTTAGTAGATTTACTCTATTTATCTTAAATTCTGTTTGAATTTCGATGTGTTCTGTAATATAAATAGAACAAAATTTATTGTGTAAAATGATATTACAATAAAATAAAATAAAAAGGAGTCTTCATGTCCCATTATCGAGTGTCTCGTTTAGAAAAACATCGTCTGGGAGCTTTACTACGACTCACTAGAAAAACACATAAATTCAGAAGTAATCAGAAAAAATTTCCATTATGGGAAAAAGAGCAATGTCATATTCGTCTTCAAGGCAGTAGAAATTGTGTTTTCATTATGGTGTGACGGAACGACAATTACTTAGATATGTACATATCACTGGAAAAGCAAAAAGATCCACATGTCAGGTTTTACTACAACTACTTAAAATGTGTTTAGATAATATATGTTGGTTACTTGTTCTCAAATGTTGTATATCAAGAACAAGGCAACACATTTGTTAGCTATTACGGACTTTCGTCTATCCGAAGCATTATCTCCACATGCGCATAATGCTTCATCAGACAAAGGTCAAGAAGGACATACCTTCGTCATTTAATATATGAGTAGGAACACGAAAGGATAAATATGATAACTACATATCATTAATTAATTTAATCTCACATTCCATAAAACAGAAATGAATATCAACAATGTTAATATTACATTGATACATTCGGCTTGCTCGAAGGTGTGGATGCGAGAAAATGAATACAATCCAGCATGAACAGTACGGTGGTACTGTTCATCTATTTATAGGCATGGGACGCAGCCCGGTGAAATTACATATATATCCTTGACACTCGTCTATTTTTATAATACAAAACATCAGGGACTAAGTAGTCTTTGTTCTTTTCCGGCCATCACCATGCTCGGCCTTCATCATTACATCAGAGCTGAAGCTCCTTGATTACAGTTTCATCGTTCATTCTTTTTATCTTCGGGCTTCTTCTTCACTTTGCTATATAAAAGAAAATCTTATCCCGAAGCCGAAGTCTCCTGTAACAATTCATGTCATGCTAAAAACATACGGTCAGTTATATTTTTGAGGACTTTCGGAGGAAGAAGGCTCTCAGCAGTAGCCCCTCGCAGTGTTGATTTGTTTCTTTGTAACAAATTTAGACTGCGACGTGAACGAAGGCCTATAGCCGAAGGTCCGAAAAAACACCTTCCCTTCGCTAGAATAGCGAATTCCACTGACCTGTGGGACCCACCACACTGTGGGGCTCTGAACATATAAACAGGAGCCTGTATTGTGAGTATTTTTCATGCTATTTCAGTTGCTTACATTGCGCTCGTCATTTTAACCTTTCTTGGCTCATCAAGTTCAATTAGATTTTAAATTTCGGCATTCTAGCAATCATCAACCAAATGGCTGATAAAAAAAGGTTGTTGATCCGGCGCTGGATGGATTTTACGAAGCTATGGAGAAAACCAACATAGAGAAGATTGCACATGATATGTTGGCTGGAATATCTAAAAACTCCAGCGATAGTGAAAGTTTCAATGTAGAAAGTGGAAATGAAGATGCCAAAGATTGGCCCTAGAGACCAAGCCATGTTGTCTTCAGAAAATCGACTATTAAGCAAGGGCAGATCGAAGCAATGAAACAGAGATACTTTCGTGATATTTTAATTGTGAGAGCTGGAGGGGAGAATAATGTTCCTCTTCTCGAAGCTAACAAAGTGGTCGTTTTCAGAAGCTTTATGAAAGCCAGGCTTCGGTTTCCTCTGGACAAATTGCTGGTCGAAGTTCTGAAAACCTTCGAAATTTACCTTCATCAACTTACTCCCGAAGCTATCATCAAAGTGGGGATCTTTATATGGGCCATGAATAGCCAAGGACTAAAACCAAATGCAAGATGCTTTTGCAACATTCATGAGTTGTCTTATGAGACAAAGGCTACCGGAAAGGAGCAATATCACAACAACTTTGGTTGTTATGGTTTCGTGCCTCGGTCCGAGGCGAGCTACCCAGTTCCCACATTGGAAGAGGCGGCCGGGCTCCTGGATGCAAGAATGGTTTTACGTGAAAAATGACCTAAGTCAAAGGGAGGATGTGATAGGGATTATTAAATGCCCTATATGTTTCGCTTCGGCATTAGGAGGCCAGCCACTGCCCTTGGAAATGATATACAAGCATGGCAGGCGGCTTTCAATACGGTGTGTACTTACATTGGCACAAGAGACTTAGTCCAGGAGCACATTGCTTACAGAGTGTGGCCACTTGCAAATGGGTGGGAAATGCCGAAGGAGGCTGCTGCTGGCTCTAGCCAAGGTGGTTTTGTCTACCTGAAGTATACCTTCAGGTACAAGAGCCAATTTGATGAGCCGAATGATGACTGGCTAGATGCCATTGTAGCGACTAGTGATGAATTGCTTGGAGCGTATTTCAAGGCCGAAGATGATGCCATGACAACTGCCTTTGGGGCTCATGGCAAAAAGAGGCTGAACTGGGTAATTGATGTCATCGGCTTTGTATATCCAGACTATTGTTATCCTTCATGGAAGCAAGGAAAGAAGAGGAAAGCTGCTACCTCGGCGACTTCTAGCATGTCAAAGACAAAAAAGGTTAAAGGTTTGACACGTCGGCCTAGACACATTAAAACGACCGACGTGCCGAAGCTAATTAAGAGGGCCGCTCCTATTACAGAGCCAAGTCGCTCTGTGCCAGTCGAAGCTAGGATAGAACCGGCTAAAGAGCTGAAACTGGAAAAGGCGGCAAAGCAGTTGAAAGCGCTAAGTCCACCATGCACAACGGAACTGCCGAAGCCATCTAGGATCTCTGCAACAACTCCAAGGAAAAGAAGAATGGTCAGTGTGTTAGGCGCTGTTATGGAATCTGTGAAGACATCAACTCCTGCTTCTGATGAAGCGCCTATCACAGAAGGTGAAATTCCAAAGAAATCCGACGAAGCCGGCATGACGCAAACTGTTTTTGAAATTGCGCCCTCAAAAGTTCCCGTCGAAGCTAGAACTTTAGAAAGCGCACTGATGATCCTAGAAAAAGGGAGCGCTTCTAAAAAATCCAAATCTCTTGCTTCCGAAGCACCTGCCGAAGAGCTAGAATTTATTGTGCGACATGCTTCAGGGAAGCAATTATCAGAAGAGCAAATTGCCGAGACGCAACATTATGCTAAGGATCTAAAGTACCCACGAGGGTCCTTGATTTATGGTGGCAATGATGAAGATGATTTTCTTTATTGTCTGCTGGACAATAAAGAGATAAATGTATGCCGAGAAATGGCAGACAATATAGGCTACCCGAAGCTTTAACTCGGCTTATTTGTGATAGCGAAGGATCAACTTGCGGACAACCTTACTTACAACAGTCCGAAGGTGTGTATATTTTGGTCTGCCATTCCATAACAAAACATTTCTATGAATTTTCTTACCCTTATTTCATGTTCATTCGTTGTTTTTCAGGGCCTGATTCTGAGCAAGGCTTCAAAGGCTCAAAAAGATGTGGAAGATGAGAGTTGCAAAATAGCCCTCGGGAATCTTCGTTCAGAAATCATATCTTTGAGAAACGAAGCACTTGAAAAGGACAAGATATTACTTTCCTTAGTGGAAAAGCTGAAATCTAGTGAGGCTAGTCTTGTTGCGCAAGCCGAAGCACATAAAGCCAAAGTAGACGAGCTGAAAAAGAAAGTTGCTAAAGCTAATGAGAAATTTGAAGTCGAAGCACTGAAGCGTGAAATTTGTGGGATCGAAAGATCTAGAGCTCAAAAGAACTGCGGCGAGCTTTGTGCTTCAAAAGAAAAATGCTATGAAATATCTTTGGAATGTGCTAAGAAATTGAAAGACATCTTTTTAGAGTTGGGGCATTTTCCTATGAGCAAAAATTCATTCGTGGCGACCCTGATGGAGTCGTCCAGTGGATCAGCAAAGAAGTCGAAGCCTTTGATGAAATTTTAAGTGACCGGGGAGACTTCTGTGCTTTCGCTGGCGCATGGGGGTCACGACGATATTAGAGAAAGCCGGCTGCGAACACGTTAAGGCTACAGCTCAGCTGGTGAAAGGGAATTAGGCTTACACCTAGTCCCTAATTAATTTTGGTGGTTGAATTGCCCAACACAAATATTGGACTAACTAGTTTGCTCTAGTGTATAAGTTATACAGGTGCCAAAGGATTCACACTTAGCCAATAAAAAGACCAAGTATTGGGTTCAAACAAAGGAGCAAGAGCCAACCGAAGGCACCTCTGGTCTGGCGCACCGGACTGTCCGGTGTGCCACCGGACATGTCCGGTGCACCAGGGAATTCTCGGAAGCCGGCGCGCTATAATTCACCGGACTGTCCGGTGTACATCAGACATGTCCGGTGCTCCAAGGAAGAGCGGCCTCCGGAACTCGCCAGCCTCGGGAATTCATTTTAGCTGCTCCGCTATAATTCACCGGACTGTCCGGTGTACACCGGACTGTCCGGTGTAACAGCGGGGCAACAGCTACTTCTGGCGCCAACGGCTACCTGCGACGCATTAAATGCGCGCCAGCGCGCGCAGAGGTCAGACACGCCCATGCTGGCACACCGGACAATCTACAGTGCATGTCCGGTGCGCCACCGGACATCAAGGCAGGCCCAACAGTCAGAGTTCCAACGGTCGGGTGACGTGGCTGTCGCACCGGACATGTTCGGTGTGCACCGGACTGTCCGGTGCACCATACGACAGACAGCTTTCACCAACGGCTAGATTTTGGTTGGTGGCTATAAATACCACCCCAACCGGCCACTTCAATGTGTGGGAGCCCAAGCAACATTCCAAGTCATCTAGTTGACATACTCAAGCCCTCCCAACCACATATATTCATTGATCCATCCTATACACAAGATTTAGTCCACTACAACCAACACAAGTGCCACAAAAGAGATAGCAAGCAATTGAGAGCTACTCATTTGAGTTTAGCACTAGTGCCTTGTGAGATTCATCGAGAGATAGTGTGTACCTCATCTTTGTGTTCATTTGCGCGTGGAGTTTTGACTCCCATTGAACTTCCTCCAAAGTTTTGGAGGCTTGTAAAAGCTAGCAAGAGACACCAAAGTGTGTGGTGGTCCTTGAGGGATCGAGAGTGATCCTTGAGAAGAAGAAGAGCTCACCGATCCTTGTGTGATCGGGGGAGAGAGGGAAAAGGGTTGAAAAAGACCCGTCCTTAAGTGGACTCCTCAACGGGGACTAGGCCTTCGAGGGCCGAACCTCGGTAAAACAAATCACCCGTGTCCATTGTGTTTATTGCTTGTGATTTGTTTGTTTTCCCTTGCTCTAAGTTTTCTTGCACCATTATTAGCTAATTTCATTTGGCGTTGCTTCAAGTTAAATTTCCATTTAGTGAAGCAACACGTTGCAAGAAAGAACTTGTTCTAGTGCTCTTCTCATCTAAGGGTTCTTGCTTTGTTATTCTATAACTTATTAGTTGTATTGATTTATCTCTTCCGCATTATTTAGCAATACTCTTTCAAGCAAGAACTTAGCTTCTATTCTCCGATATTTGTATATCTTGTTCTAACCACTAATCAAGAGATCTAGTTGGGGGATAAAGTTTTAATTTTCAGGTTCCGCCTATTCACCCCCCCCTCTAGGCGACTTTCAATTGGTATCGGAGCTAGGCACTTCATCTTGAGTCTAACAACTCGAAGTGATGGCTCGTAGAAGATCCCAAAAGAACAAGAAGACCCAGGAGAACAAGGAGGTAACTCTTGAGATATTACTTTCTGATTGTTCTAATTATGTTTCTTGGTCTACTAGAGTGATAAATGCTTTTAGAACCATAGATCCTCAATTAGAACAAATTTTAGACAAGAGTATCTTCCCTCCTAGTTATAATGGAAAAATTATCTCCGAGGAGGACCAAAGATGTTTTCGCTTAAACTACCTTGCTTTTGACATCTTAAGCAATTCTCTTAGCAAAGAAGATTATCGTGCCTTCATATCAAATTATGACGAATCCACCCATGATGCGCATGATATTTGGACTAGAATTAAAAGCAAATTTAATGAGTCCAAACATGATAGTTCATTTTGTGCTTCTACTTCCTTTGGTATTTGTGATACTAACCCTTGCAAGGAAGAAGAAGAAAATGAACGATGGAGACCAAACGATGAATCCACCTCTTCAAAAGGTTTGTCTTCCCATTTCAATTCCCACATGTGTTGTGTGGCTAATGCAAATGATAGCGGAAGCACAAATGAGGATGAGGAGGAAGAAAGAAGCTTTGTGCAACTCTACGCTCGCCTAAGCCAAGAAGATAAGGCGGTCATGCTCAAGCTTCTAGAAAGAGCGAGAGAGCAAGGCGAAGCTCGTCAAAGGCTTGAAAGTATTCTCTCAATGAAGATGCAATGCTTTGACGAGTTGACTAAAGAACATGAGGAGCTAAAATGCTCTCATGTTGATTTGGTCCAAAGGTATGAAACTATTTCAATTGAGCAAGATAACGCTTTACATTGTATCGCTCAATTAGTAAATAGGAATACCTTGCTTAAGGACCAAGTAGAAAAGCTAAAAGTTGAAAATCTAGCTTTTCAAGAAAAATATGATATGCTTCTATGTTCTCATGAAAATCTTATGGATGATCATATCATATTGAATTTGACTCATGAGGTTGTGATAGAAAACTTAAAATCCCAACAACCTCACTCGTGCACATGTATTCAAATTGATACTATATTACCATGTGCTAATGCTTGTTGTCCGTCGACAAGCAAATCTCCTTTTGAGCTAGAACTTGCAGGAACAACTAATGATACATATCAAAAGCTCAAGGAAGAAAATGAGAGGCTAAGAATGAGCTTGACACAACTAAAAGGGAAGTGCATTGCTCAACCTTCTCAAGATAACCGTGATCACATGGTGAAGAAGCTTGAGACGGGAACAACTGTAGCATGCACTACATCTCTTGAAGAAAATGTCAAGGATTTGAGGATTGCCAAGAGGAAGAAACAAAAGATGAAATTCAACACCTCCTTCAAAAGCCTCAACCACGCCTCCACAAAAGGTAACATCCAAGGTAATGATCAAGCCACACTTCACATTAAGAGGTATAGTGAATGCTTTGAAGAGGGGCACTTGATTAGGTCATGTCCCTACATTAAAAATGGCTTGATTATTAACAAGGATGATAGACTTTGTTTTAAATGCTCCAAGAAGGGACACTTGCTTAGATCTTGTCCTCATTTAAAACAAAAAGGCATAGGGTTAGAAAAGAAAGTTTTTACTAACCATGTAGCAAGCAACAAACAAGGAAAGAAGAAAACTTCAAAACTTGAAAAACGCCTATGCTACACATGCCGAAAGAAGGGACATCAATGCAAGGATTGTCCCATTGGCAACAATTCCACTCCTAGCTTGTCAATTAATTCTCATGTAACTAGGCAACCCAAAATTGCAACTTGTGCTAGAAAGGTAATGAGTTTACCTAGTGCTAACACAAAGGACTTTTGAGTTCCTAGATCTTTGATGACTAACCGTGATGGACCCATCAAGCGATGGGTACCAAAATATGCTTGACAAGCTTTGTAGGAGAAGGAGATGATATGAAGTCTTTGGGGTGCTTGAGAAAGTTCATTCAATTCTTATCAACTCAAGCTATCAATCTTCAATGATCTATATACATGATTGACCCAAGGTTATTTTTCAAATTGCTATGTCTTAAACTCATATCATCTCGAGGAAGATATTATATGTTGTAGGAAGTGAACAGATATCATATGCGAAAAATCAAGGCCTACAGCATGGAGGAAAGCCAAAGGATGGTAACACTTATCTTCTAAGTGCAAGTATTTAAAATATCATTTCTTATGTGTCTTGTGTAGTCACATAGAAAAATTGAAGCACTTCAAATGTCTTTAAATTGATATTACCATTCTTTGAAGAATTTCCTCTCATATGGTAGTTTGCACATTCATCATTTCCATACTATGGCAATCTACATGCTTTAATTTATTGCTAGTATGTCATGGCATATTCTTCCTCTAATTATCTTGTTATTGCCATGATTCTAGATATAGAGAGATATTTCATGTTCTTAAAAGAATAAGGTGTCATGAAAGGAATTCAAATCCTTAGGACACTTGTAAAAGGAAAACTCTCTCTATAACTAGAATAGTGAGACTATTGATTTTATTTAAGTAACCCAAGTAGTCTCACTTGTAGAGAATAAGTTTCTCATTGGAAGTGTGTAATCTAACATGAAAAGAAAAATCAATCCAATGTTTTATGTTGTATTTCTACTTGCTCAAATTGGATATGATTCTTTCACATTTATCGCTTTCCAAATCATGAATTAGATTTATTCCTATAATCTCAAAGGATTATTTATGCTTGTTTTATGAGTTAAAATTGAGCATAACATCATCTATTGATAATCTAGTTCATGCTATGAAGTTTCCATGTTTTAGTAATCTAGCTTTTTCATTCCTTATCAAAATGGTTACAAAAATGGAAACTAGTGCTTGTGTTACTAACAAAGTATCTCTTGAGCCTACTTATGAATATCTACAAAAAGAAAGTGCACAAGCCTCATGGGTTGCTCTTCACCCAAAGGAAGAAAGGTAAAAGCAAAGGTACGAGAACTCATCTTCTTAAGATAGTTTCCATTTCAATGGTTATTTATTCTAAATTATCTTATTCTATCTATGTGAAAAATAGATTCTTTTTGGGACTTAATTTTTGCTAGGTGTGCATTCAGTCTCATTCTCATAGATGCACTAGTCCATTAGAATCTATTTCATACCTTTGCTATACATATTCTCATATTGATTTACCTCCAAGTAATGATTAATAAACTCAATATGAAGAAGTAAAATTCCTATGTTTGATCAAAATACTTATAGGATGCATATTGTTGTATTCTAACGTTAAGGAATTTACTTCATGTCTGTGTGACTTATGGATGATGAATTGCTTTTACCTCCTATCTAAAAGAAGCATCTTCCATCATATACTCCCTTGTGCTATTAACATCTTTCTTGAGTATTTTCAATAAGTTTGAAAGGAAAAGGAAACAACTACAAAGGGAGGACACTCAAATGAAAATGGAGGACATCAAGAACAACAACACCTACTTGGATAATAAGATCTACAAAACAATCAATGGTGTGGTTGTGAGTATTCTAAACCCTTTCATTATAAGAATGCTAGGCTTAAGTTGTTTATTGCAAAATTTATGAGCCCTGATCAAGATGTACAATGCTTCTCCATATTTGTCTTTAAAGTAAATGCATCCATTCAATTCAAATACTCGATGCATATCTTTAGGGGGAGTCTATTCTTATATCTTGATTTTGTTAAGACTATTGCTTTATCTCAGTAATCTCATATAGTCTCTTGCATGAGAATAAGTTTCTCATGAAGTATGCTACTATTTTTAAATTCTTGTCTTTCACTCTAAAGTAGCATAATTGCTGGATTCTCCTACTCTAAGCTTAATTGATAATCTAATGCGTATGTTGTTCTTTTGATCACATCTGTTATTTGTTTGATCATTGAATGACTTCAATCAACAATCATGCTTCTTAGTGACGTATATACTTTCAATCGATATCTCTCTTGATATGCACTAAGTTAAAAGGAGAATTCATGATACATTTATGCAACTTGTGATCCATTTGATATTTGCTAACAATAACTTGAAAAGATCACTAGTTGTAGAACTCTCTCTTGTGCAAAATATTTCCATATATTGTCATTAAGAATAGGTCTTAAGCATCTAAGACTAAGGACAAAGCACAATGAAGAGAGCGTCCCTATGTAAAGGTACAAAAAGGTAAAACTATCTCCTTTCATTTTAAACTTGTACCTAAATCTTCCTTTTCTATACTCTCTATACATATCTTGTATAAAAGGAAGAGAAAGCATGTTCATGTATTATCCCTGCTTCATACCTAGTTTAATTTCCCAAGATTCATTCCTGCTTTAGTGCATCTCTGGTAAAACTAGATGAAGTACTTTCTTGTCAAAGAGCTTAAAGCTTAACCTTGTAACGAGGATAAGCTGCCTTTATTTCAAAGGTGGATGGTCCTTAAGTCTCTTTGAAATCCTTAAGGGAAAATGCTTAAATTGTTTACAACATGCTTTCATAAGTGCATAAATTGTCATGAGCATCACACTTATACTATGACACAATGCACTTCACATTCTGTATGATATAGATATGTTCTCATTAACCTAATTATGTGCAATTGGCATTTAAGGCCAAAATATGTGTTCCTCTCCATGCACATACTTAGGGGGAGCAATCTATGTTATATAGAACTATGATCATGCTTAATTTGATATATCCTCTTGATCATGTCTCTTTGATATATGCTATGACTAATGTGTTTTCAAGTGTATTTCAAACCAAGTCATAGGTATATTGAAAGGAAATTGGAGTCTTCGGCGAAGACAAAGGCTTCCACTCCACTACTCATCCTTCGTCGTCGCTCCGCATCACTCTCCGTCTTTGGTATAATCTTCACTCATATGTTTTATTTGCCAAAGGGGAGAAAATAGTTAGGAAAAGGGTCTATATTTCATTCCAAGTATCCGTTTTTGACGATTCATGCCAAAGGGGGAGAAAGTATTGGCCCAAAGCAAAAGGACCGCACCACCACCCTAATTTTAAAATTAATGGTTTTCAATTGGAAAATTTCAAATTGGTATCTCTTTGTGTTCTAAAGGGGGAGCAAGTAGTATTTTTAAAAACTTGATATCTTAAAACCCTCTTGAACACTAAGAGGAGAATTTATTTGAGGGGGAGTTTTGTTTAGTCAAAGGAAAAGCATTTGGAACAAGGGGAGAGAATTTCAAATCTTGAAAATGCTTCTCAAATCTTATTCATTTACCTTTGAAAAGGACTTTGAAAAGAATTTACAAAAGAGTTTGCAAAAACAAAACTTGTGGTGCAAATGTGGTCCAATATGTTAAAAACAAAGAAACAATCCATGCACATCATGTAATTATTTATATTGGCTCAATTCCAAGCAACCTTTGCACTTACGTTATGCAAACTAGTTCAATTATGTACTTTTACATTTGCTTTGGTTTGTGTTGGCATCAATCACCAAAAAGGGGGAGATTGAAAGGGAATTAGGCTTACACCTAGTCCCTAATTAATTTTGGTGGTTGAATTGCCCAACACAAATATTGGACTAACTAGTTTGCTCTAGTGTATAAGTTATACAGGTGCCAAAGGATTCACACTTAGCCAATAAAAAGACCAAGTATTGGGTTCAAACAAAGGAGCAAGAGCCAACCGAAGGCACCTCTGGTCTGGCGCACCGGACTGTCCGGTGTGCCACCGGACATGTCCGGTGCACCAGGGAATTCTCGGAAGCCGGCGCGCTATAATTCACCGGACTGTCCGGTGTACATCAGACATGTCCGGTGCTCCAAGGAAGAGCGGCCTCCGGAACTCGCCAGCCTCGGGAATTCATTTTAGCTGCTCCGCTATAATTCACCGGACTGTCCGGTGTAACAGCGGGGCAACGGCTACTTCTGGCGCCAACGACTACCTGCGACGCATTAAATGCGTGCCAGCGCGCGCAGAGGTCAGACATGCCCATGCTGGCGCACCGGACAATCTACAGTGCATGTCCGGTGTGCCACCGGACATCAAGGCGGGCCCAACAGTCAGAGTTCCAACGGTCAGAACCCTAACGGTCGGGTGACGTGGCTGTCGCACCGGACATGTCCGGTGTGCACCGGACTGTCCGGTGCACCATACGACAGACAGCTTTCACCAACGGCTAGATTTTGGTTGGTGGCTATAAATACCACCCCAACCGGCCACTTCAATGTGTGGGAGCCCAAGCAACATTCTAAGTCATCTAGTTGACATACTCAAGCCCTCCCAACCACATATATTCATTGATCCATCCTATACACAAGATTTAGTCCACTACAACCAACACAAGTGCCACAAAAGAGATAGCAAGCAATTGAGAGCTACTCATTTGAGTTTAGCACCAGTGCCTTGTGAGATTCATCGAGAGATAGTGTGTACCTCATCTTTGTGTTCATTTGCGCGTGGAGTTTTGACTCCCATTGAACTTCCTCCAAAGTTTTGGAGGCTTGTAAAAGCTAGCAAGAGACACCAAAGTGTGTGGTGGTCCTTGAGGGATCGAGAGTGATCCTTGAGAAGAAGAAGAGCTCACCGATCCTTGTGTGATCGGGGGAGAGAGGGAAAGGGTTGAAAAAGACCCGTCCTTAAGTGGACTCCTCAACGGGGACTAGGCCTTCGAGGGCCGAACCTCGATAAAACAAATCACCCGTGTCCATTGTGTTTATTGCTTGTGATTTGTTTGTTTTCCCTTGCTCTAAGTTTTCTTGCACCATTATTAGCTAATTTCATTTGGCGTTGCTTCAAGTTAAATTTCCATTTAGTGAAGCAACACGTTGCAAGAAAGAACTTGTTCTGGTGCTCTTCTCATCTAAGGGTTCTTGCTTTGTTATTCTATAACTTATTAGTTGTATTGATTTATCTCTTCCGCATTATTTAGCAATACTCTTTCAAGCAAGAACTTAGCTTCTATTCTCCGATATTTGTATATCTTGTTCTAACCACTAATCAAGGGATCTAGTTGGGGGATAAAGTTTTAATTTTCAGGTTCCGCCTATTCACCCCCCCTCTAGGCGACTTTCAGCTGGGATTTGTTTTCTCGGTTGATGACACCAAAGACACTTTGACGGAAGCTTCTACTCTGCGCGGGAGATTTTACTCCGATGTGTGGATGAAAGACGGTCGTGTGATGACTGATGAAGCGATTAGAAAAAATGAAAAAGAATCTCACGACGCTCAAGAAGAAGCCAAGCAAGCTAAAGAGGCTATTGAGCGCACAAGGCTTATAGGTACTTTTACTGGGGTTTAGCTTCGGAGTTCGCTTCCAGCTTCAGAATTAACCAACTTTTTTATTGTAGCTGAACTTTCACCTCCACCGGAGCCATATAACCCCGAAGCTGACCCGGACATGAAGGAAGCGTTAGATATAATAAGAATCGCTAATGAAGCTGTTGATGAAGTCGTCGACAGGCTGCTGAATGAAGTTGCTGAAAAAGTGCTAAAGTGAAAGGGAAATGTGCCTTTGGGCCATTTCTATAATGTTTTTGTGATTAAGTGTCCAACACATATTAAGTGAGTTGATTATGTGCCAAACAAGCAAGAAGTGCAAATCATGTAACAAGGTATGTTTCTAGACTTAGTAAATTGTTTTGAGTACTAACATATATTGTCTAAGTGCTAGAAACAGAGAAAAGAAGAGAAGAAAAGAAATGCAAAAGACTTGGCTTGGTACAGCCAAAGTCCAGCTCGGCTTGGCACACCGGACTGTCTGGTGGTGCACCGGACAGTGTCCGGTGCGCCAGGCCAGCCTCCGGTGAATAGGCCACTCTCGGGAAAAATCGGCGGCGTACGGCTATAATTCACCGGACTGTCCGGTGGTGCACCGGACTGTCCGGTGAGCCAACGGCCGCCAGCGCAACGGTCGGCCGCGCAATCCGTGGGCGACGCGTGGCCCGCGCCAATGGTCGGCAGGGGCACCGGACTGTCCGCTGTGCACCGGACAGTGTCTAGTGTGCCAACTGCCACGAATCTGCAACGGTCGTCTGCGCCAGAATAGGAAAGAGATCGACACCGGACCGTCTACAGTGACTGTCCGGTGGCGCACCGGACTATCCGGTGCGCCACCCGACAGAAGGCAACTTTGGCCTTCCTTGTTGGTCTCCAACGGCTCCTAGCTGCCTTGGGGCTATAAAATGGACCCCTAGGCGCATGGAGGAGTCACCCAAGCTTACAAGAAACATTCTAGGACTCCAAGACTCCAACTTCGTGCATTTGATTATTTGAGATAGTGACTTGAGCTCCATTTGAGTTGAGAACTCCGTGCGTTGTGTTTTGAGCTCGAGTTGTGACTTGTATGCGTGATTGTGCTGTGATTTGAGCCTTGTGTGTGTTGCTCTCCCCTCCCTTACTTCTGTGCTTCTTTGTGATCATCATTGTAAGGGCGAGAGGCTCCAAGTTGTGGAGATTCCTCGCAAACAGGAAAAAGTCTAAGAAAGGAAAAACCATGGTATTCAAGTTGATCATCGAATCACTTGAAAGGGGTTGAGTGCAACCCTCGTCCATTGGGACGCCACAACGTGGAAGTAGGCAAGTGTTACTTGGCCGAACCACGGGATAAAAATCATGTGTCTCTTGTGTGCTTTCTCTTTGATTGTCTGTGTTCACAAGAGCTCGTTTCAAGCTACTTAGCCATTCTAAATTAATAACTAAGTTTTGTGGCTATTAGCATTGAATTTTGCAGGATCACCTATTCACCCCCCCTCTTGGTGCTCTCAATTGGTATAAGAGCCGTTCTCTTCACGTAAGGGACTAATCGCTCGAAGAGATGGATCCTAAGGGAAAGGGGATGGTGGTCAACAACAAGGAAAAGGAGTCCTTCCTCAACGAGCCTAGAGACGACAAGCCAACCGACTCAGGCTCGAGTCATAAGAAAAGAGATGGAAAGAAGAAGAGGCGCATCAAGAAGATCATCTACTACGACAGTGATGCCTCGTCTTCTTCACCACACGACGATGACTCCTCTTCAAAGAAGAAAACGATTTATCAAAATTATTCATTTGATTATTCTCGTATTCCTTTCAATTGCAATGCTCATTTGCTTTCAATTCCTCTTGGTAAACCTCCACACTTTGATGGAGAGGACTACTCTTTTTGGAGTCACAAAATGCGTAGTCACTTATTTTCTCTCCATCCGAGTATTTGGGAGATAGTTGAAAATGGAATGCATTTCGATAGTACCGATAACCCTGTGTTTATTAATGAGCAAATTTATAAGAATGCACAAGCTACCACTATTTTGCTAGCATCTTTATGCAGGGATGAATACAATAAGGTGAGCGGCTTGGACAACGCCAAGAAAATTTGGGATACCCTCAAGATATCACATGAGGGAAACGACGCCACCATGATCACCAAAATGGAGTTGGTGGAAGGAGAACTGGGAAGATTCGCGATGATCAGGGGAGAGGAGCCAACACAAACATACAACAGGCTCAAGACCCTGGTCAACAAAATTAGGAGCTATGGAAGCACAAGATGGACGGACCACGACGTAGTCCGACTAATGCTAAGGTCATTTACGGTAATTGACCCCCATCTTGTCAACCTTATTCGTGAGAATCCCAAGTACACCAAGATGATGCCCGAGGAGATACTTGGGAAGTTTGTGAGCGGGCGCATGATGGTGAAGGAGGCTCGATATGTGGACGATGCTCTAAACGGTCCACTACCCGTCCACGAGCCTCAAACCGTTGCCCTCAAAGCAACCAACAGCAAGGAGACGCTACCAAGCAAGGTGGCACAAGTGGAGGCCGCTGGCCTCAACGAAGATGAAATGGCGCTTATTATCAAGCGCTTCAAGACCGCATTAAAAGGATGCAAGGAGTATCCCAACAAGAATAAGACAAGGGGAAAGCGCTCCTGCTTCAAATGCGATAAGACTAGTCATTTTATTGCTCAATGTCCCAATAATGAAAATGACCAGGGGGAAGAAAGACATGGGAAGAAGGAGAAGAAGAAAAGCTATAGGAAGGCAAAAGGCGAGGCTCACCTTGGCAAAGAATGGGATTCGGACTGCTCTTCATCTGACTCCAACGATGAAGGACTAGCAGCCTTGGCCTTCAACAAGTCATCTCTCTTCCCCAACGAACGACACACTTGCCTCATGGCCAAGGAAAAGAAGGTAAGTGTTCGAGATACCCCGAAGTACACTACTTCTAGCGATGATGATTCTAGTGATGACGAAGTAGATTATACTGATTTATTTAAGGGTTTAGATAGAACTAAAGTAGATAAAATCAATGAGTTAATTGATGCTTTAAATGAAAAGATAGATTGCTAGAGAAGCAAGAGGATATTTTATATGAGGAGCATGATAAGTTTGTTAGTGTGCAAAAATCTCTTGCTTTAGAAACTAAGAGAAATGAAATGCTATCTTCTGAGTTATCTGCTTGCCATGAATCTATCTCTAGTTTAAAATTTTTGAATGATAATTTAAATGCTAAGCTAGAGGTAGCTAATAAATCTAGTTCATGTGTAGAACATGTTGTAATTTGCAATAGATGCAAGGATTTTGATATTGATGCTTGTGATAAACATCTTGTGTCTATTACCAAATTAAATGATGAGGTGGCAAGTCTTAATGCTCAACTTAAGACTTTCAAGGTTGATTTTGATAAGTTAAAATTTGTTAGGGATGCCTACACCGTTGGTAGACACCCCTCAATTTAGGATGGACTTGGCTTTCGAAAGGAAGCCAAGAACTTAACAAGCCAAAGGGCTCCCATTCCCAACAAGGAGAAAGGAAAGGCCCCTATGGCTAATAGTACTCAAAGGAATCATGCTTTCATTTATAATGATAGAAAATTTTATAGAAATGCTCATTATAATAGGAGTTATGATGCGTTTAATTCACATGCTATGTTTGCTTCTAGCTCTACTTTTGTGCATGCTAGAAGTAAGCCTAGGAGAAATCATGTTGTGCATCATGTGCCTAGGAGAGTATGTAATGAGCCTTCTACCATTTACCATGCTTGCAATACTTTATTCGTGCTCTTATGTAAAAATGATAAAGTAGTTGCTAGAAAGTTGGGATCCAAATGCAAGGGAGACAAGACTTGTATTTGGGTTCCAAAGGCTATTGTGACTAACCTTGTAGGACCCAACAAGAGTTGGGTACCTAAAACCCAAGTATAAATTGCCTTGCAGGTTTATGCATCCAGGGGCTCAAGCTGGATTATCGACAGCAGATGCACAAACCACATGACGGGGGAGAAGAAGATGTTCACCTCCTACGTCAAGAACAAGGATTCCCAGGATTTGATCATCTTTGGAGATGGGAACCAAGGCAAGGTTAAAGGATTGGGGAAGATAGCCATTTCATCCGAGCATTCTGTATCCAATGTGTTCTTAGTTGAATCGCTCGGGTACAACTTATTGTCTGTGAGTCAATTATGTAATATGGGTTATAATTGTCTATTTACCAATATAGATGTATCTATCTTTAGGAGTGATGGTTCATTAGCGTTTAAGGGTGTACTAGACGGCAAACTCTACTTAGTTGATTTTTCGAAAGAGGAGGCCGACCTAGATGAATGCTTAATCGCTAAGACTAGCATGGGCTGGCTGTGGCATCGCCGTCTAGCACATGTTGGGATGAAGAACCTTCATAAACTTCTAAAGGGAGAACATGTGTTAGGACTAACTAATGTATGTTTCAAAAAAGATAGACCTTATGCAGCTTGTCAGGCGGGGAAACAGGTGGGAAGCACTCATCACAGCAAAGAATGTGATGACAACATCAAGACCGCTGGAGCTTCTTCACATGGACCTCTTCGGACCCGTCGCCTACCTTAGCATCGGGGGAAGTAAGTATGGTCTAGTAATTGTCGATGATTTTTCCCGCTTCACTTGGGTGTTCTTTTTGCAGGATAAATCAGAAACCCAAGGGACCCTAAAGCGCTTTCTAAGGAGGGCTCAAAACGAATTTGAGCTCAAAGTGAAAAAGGTAAGAAGCGACAACGGGTCCGAATTCAAGAATCTGCAAGTGGAGGAGCATCTTGAGGAGGAAGGTATTAAACACGAGTTCTCCGCTCCCTACACACCATAGTAAAATGGTGTGGTAGAGAGGAAGAACAGGATGCTTATCGACATGGCGAGGACGATGCTTAGAGAGTTCAAGACGCCCGAGCTGTTTTGGTCGGAAGGTGTGAATACAGCTTGCCACGCCATAAACCGGCTATATCTGCATCGCCTCCTCAAGAAGACCTCCTACGAACTCCTTACCGGTAACAAACCCAATGTTTCTGACTTTCGTGTATTTGGGAGCAAATGCTACATTTTGGTGAAGAAAGGTAGACATTCTAAATTTGCTCCCAAAGCAATAGAAGGGTTTTTACTAGGATATGACTCAAATACAAAGGCGTATAGGGTCTTCAACAAATCATCAGGTTTGGTTGAAGTCTCTAGCGACGTTGTATTTGATGAGACTAATGGCTCTCCAAGAGAGCAAGTTGATCTTGATGACATAGATGAAGATGATGTTCCAACGGCCGCAATACGCACCATGGCGATTGGAGATGTGTGACTACAGGAACAACAAGAGCAAGATCAACCTTCTTTCTTAATAATGGTGCATCCCCCAACTCAAGATGATGGACAGGTTCCTCAAGAAGAAGAATGTGATCAAGGGGGAGCACAAGAAGAACAAGTTTTGGAGGAAGAAGCACCACTGGTCCCTCCAACTCAAGTCTGAGCGACGATCCAACAACATCACCCCGTCGATCAGATACTGGGTGACATAAGCAAGGGAGTAACAACTCGCTCACGTCTAGCTAATTTTTGTGAGCATTACTCGTTTGTCTCTTCTATTGAGCCTTTCAGGGTAGAAGAGGCCTTGCAAGATCCGGACTGGGTGTTGGCCATGCAGGAAGAGCTCAACAACTTCAAGAGGAATGAAGTTTGGAGCCTGGTGCCACGTCCAAAGCAAAACGTTGTGGGAACCAAGTGGGTGTTCCGCAATAAGCAAGACGAGCACGGGGTGGTGACAAGAAACAAGGCTCGACTTGTGGAAAAAGGTTGTTTCAAATGGACGTGAAGAGCGCTTTCCTCAACGGGCCAATCAAGGAGGAGGTATACGTGGAACAACCCCCTGGCTTTGAGGATGACAGGTATCCCAACCACGTTTTTAAGCTCTCTAAGGCGCTATATGGACTTAAGCAAGCCCCAAAAGCATGGTATGAATGCCTTAGAGATTTCTTAATTGCTAATGCTTTCAAGGTTGGGAAAGCCGATCCCACTCTTTTCACTAAGACTTGTGACGGTGACCTTTTTGTGTGCCAAATTTATGTCGATGACATAATATTTGGTTCTACTAACCAAAAGTCTTGTGAGGAGTTTAGCAGGGTGATGACTCAAAAATTTGAAATGTCTATGATGGGCGAGTTGACCTACTTCCTCGGGTTCCAAGTGAAGCAACTCAAGGATGGCACCTTCCTCTCCCAAACGAAGTACACTCAAGACCTTCTGAGAGTCGCCTAGAAGGGGGTGAATAGGGCGAAACTGAATTTTACAAAGTTAATCACAACTACAAGCCGGGTTAGCGTTAGAAATATAATGTGAGTCCAAGAGAGGGCGTAAAAACAAATCGCAAGCGAATAAAGAAGTGAGACACAAGGATTTGTTTTACCGAGGTTCGGTTTTCTCAAACCTACTCCCCGTTGAGGTGGTCACAAAGACCGGGTCTCTTTCAACCCTTTCCCTCTCTCAAACGGTCCCTCGGACCGAGTGAGCTTCTCTTCTCAATCAACCGGGAACCAAACTTCCTCGCAAGGACCACCACACAATTGGTGTCTCTTGTCTTGATTACAATTGAGTTGTTCGCAAGAAAGAATGAAAGAAAGAAGTAATCCAAGCGCAAGAGCTCAAAATAACACAACAATCACTCTTTCTAATCACTAAAGCTTTGTGTGGAATTGGGAGAGGATTTGATCTCTTTTGTGTGTCTAGAATTGAATGCTAGAGCTCTTGTAAGTAGTTGGAAGGTGGAAAACTTGGATGCCTTGAATGTGGGGTGGTTGGGGGTATTTATAACCCCAACCACCAAAAGTGGCCGTTGGGAGACTGTCTGTCGCATGGCGCACCGGACAGTCCGGTGCGCCACCGGACACTGTTCGATGCGCCAGCCATGTCACCTGTCCGTTGGGTTCCGACTGTTGGAGCTCTGTCTTGTGGGCCCGCCTGGCTGTCCGGTGGCGCACCGCACAGGCCCTGTAGGCTGTCCGGTGTACCACCCGCGCGTGCTCTGCTCCTCTGCGCGCAGTGGCACGCATTTAATGTGTTGCAGTCGACCGTTGCGCGCGAAGTAGCCGTTACTCCGCTGGCTCACCGGACAGTCCGGTGTTACACCGGACAGTCCGGTGAATTTTAGCGGAGCGGATTCCCGAAGCTGGCGAGTTCAGAGTCGCTCTCCCCTGGGGCACCGGACACTGTCCGGTGGTGCACCGGACAGTCCGGTGAATTATAGCGAAGCGCCTCTGAGATTTCCCGAAGGTGAAGAGTTCAGCTTGGAGTCCCCTGGTGCACCGGACACCGTCCGGTGGCACACCGGACAGTCCGGTGCGCCAGACCAAGGCAGCCTTCGGTTGTCCCTTGCTCTCTTTGTTTGAACCCATTCTTAGTCTTTTTATTGACTTTTGTGAACCTTTGGCACCTGTAGAACTTATAGACTAGAGCAAACTAGTTAGTCCAATTATTTGTGTTGGGCAATTCAACCACCAAAATCAATTAGGAAATAGGTGTAAGCCTAATTCCCTTTCAATCTCCCCCTTTTTGGTGATTGACGCCAACACAAACCAAAGCAAGTATAAGTGCATAATTGAACTAGTTTGCATATTTGTAAGTGCAAAGGTTACTTAGAATTGAGCCAATAGAAATTCATAAGATATGCATGGATTGTTTCTTTATAATTTTAACATTTTGGACCACGCTTGCACCACATGTTTTGTTTTTGCAAATTCTTTTATAAAATCTTTTCAAAGACATTTTGCAACTAGTCAAAGGTAAATGAATAAGATTTTTGAGAAGCATTTATAAGATTTGAAAATTTCTCCCCTGTTTCAAATGCTTTTCCTTTGACTAAACAAAACTCCCCCTCAATAAAACCTTCCTCTTAGTGTTCAAGAGGGTTTTAAGACATCAATTTTGAAAATACTACTTTCTCCCCCTTTTGAACACAATGAGATACCAATTTGAAAATCATAAGTTTTAAAAATTTGGTGGTGGTGCGGTTCTTTTGCTTTGGGCTTAATACTTTCTCCCCCTTTGGCATGAATCGCCAAAAACGGATGTTTGAGTGAAATATAAGCCCTTATATGAACTACTTTCTCCCCCTTTGGCAAACAAAAAATATGAGTGAAGATTATACCAAAAGACGGAGAGATGCTCGGAGCGACGACGAAGGATGAGTGATGGAGTGGAGTGGAAGCCTTTGTCTTCGCCGAAGACTCAAATTCCCTTTTAAAGTACCTATGACTTGGTTTGAAATATACTTGAAAACACATTAGTCATAGCATATAAAAGAGACATGATCAAAGGTAGAGTAATGAGCTATGTATGCAAGACATCAAAAGAAATTCCTAGAATCAAGAATATTTAGCTCATGCCTAAGTTCGTTAAAAGTTTGTTCATCTAATGGCTTGGTAAAGATATTGGCTAATTGATCTTTAGTATTAATGTATGCAATCTCGATATCTCCTTTTTGTTGGTGATCCCTTAGAAAATGATACCGAATGGCTATGTGTTTAGTGCGGCTATGCTCAACGGGATTATTCGCCATGCGGATTGCACCCTCATTATCATATAGAAGAGGAATTTTGGTTAATTTGTAACCATAGTCCCTAAGGGTTTGCCTCATCCAAAGCAATTGCGCGCAACAGTGGCCTGCGGCAATATACTCGGCTTCGACGGTTGAAAGAGCCACAGATTTTTGCTTCTTTGAAGCCCAAGACACCAAGGATCTTCCCAAGAACTGGCAAGTCCCCGATGTGCTCTTTCTATTAATTTTACACCCTGCCCAATCGGCATTCGAATAACCAATTAAATCAAATGTGGATCCCCTAGGATACCAAAGCCCAAACTTAGGAGTATAAGCCAAATATCTCAAGATTCGTTTTACGGCCGTAAGGTGAGCTTCCTTAGGATCGGCTTGGAATCTTGCACACATGCATACGGAAAGCATAATGTCCGGTCGAGATGCACATAAATAGAGTAATGAACCTATCATCGACCGGTATACCTTTTGATGTACGGATTTACCTTCCGAGTCGAGGTCGAGATGCCCATTGGTTCCCATGGGTGTCTTGATGGGCTTGACATCCTTCATCCCAAACTTGTTTAGAATGTCTTGAGTATACTTCGTTTGGCTAATGAAGGTGCCCTCTTGGAGTTGCTTCACTTGAAATCCTAAGAAATACTTCAACTCCCCCATCATTGACATCTCGAATTTCTGTGTCATGATCCTACTAAATTTTTCACATGTAGATTCGTTAGTAGACCCAAATATAATATCATCAACATAAATTTGGCATACAAACAAATCATGTCAAGAGTTTTAGTGAATAGAGTAGGATCAGCCTTTCCAACTTTGAAGCCATTTGCAATAAGGAAATCTCTTAGGCATTCATACCATGCTCTTGGGGCTTGCTTGAGCCCATAAAGCGCCTTAGAGAGCCTACAGACATGGTTAGGGTACTCACTGTCTTCAAAGCCGGGAGGTTGCTCAACATAGACCTCTTCCTTGATTGGTCCATTGAGGAAGGCACTCTTCACATCCATTTGGTAAAGCTTGAAGCCATGGTAAGTAGCATAGGCTAATAATATACGAATTGACTCAAGCCTAGCTACGGGTGCATAGGTTTCACCAAAATCCAAACCTTCGACTTGGGAGTATCCTTTGGCCACAAGTCAAGCTTTGTTCCTTGTCACCACACCATGCTCATCTTGCTTGTTGCGGAAGACCCATTTGGTTCCTACAACATTTTGATTAGGACGTGGAACTAAATGCCATACCTCGTTCCTAGTGAAGTTGTTGAGCTCCTCTTGCATTGCCACCACCCAATCCGAATCTTGAAGTGCTTCCTCTACCCTGTGTGGCTCAATAGAGGAAACAAAAGAGTAATGCTCACAAAAATGTGCAACACGAGATCTAGTGGTTACCCCCTTATGAATGTCGCCGAGGATGGTGTCGACGGGGTGATCTCGTTGGATTGCTTGGTGGACTCTTGGGTGTGGCGGTCTTGGTTTCTCATCCTCCTTGTCTTGATCATTTGTATCTCCCCCTTGATCATTGCCGTCATCTTGAGGTGGCTCATCTTTTTGATCTTCTCCTTCATCAACTTGAGCCTCATCCTCATTTTGAGTTGTTGGAGATGCTTGCGTGGAGGAGGATGGTTGATCTTGTGCTTGAATGGACTCTTTGGATTCCTTAGGACACACATCCCCAATGGACATGTTCCTTAGTGCGATGCGCGGAGCCTCTTCATCTAATTCATCAAGATCAACTTGCTCTACTTGAGAGCTGTTAGTTTCATCAAACACAACGTCACAAGAAACTTCAACTAGTCCTGAGGACTTGTTAAAGACTCTATATGCCCTTGTGTTTGAATCATATCCTAGTAAAAAGCCTTCTACAGTCTTAGGAGCAAATTTAGATTTTCTACCTCTTTTAACAAGAATAAAGCATTTGCTACCAAAGACTCTAAAATATGAAATATTGGGCTTTTTACCTGTTAGGAGTTCATATGATGTCTTTTTGAGGATTCGGTGTAGATACAACCGGTTGATGGCGTAGCAGGCGGTGTTGACCACCTCGGCCCAAAACCGATCCGAAGTCTTGTACTCATCAAGCATGGTCCTTGCCATGTCCAATAGAGTTCTATTCTTCCTCTCCACTACACCATTTTGTTGTGGCGTGTAGGGAGAAGAGAACTCATGCTTGATGCCCTCCTCCTCAAGGAAGCCTTCGATTTGCGAATTCTTGAACTCCGTCCCATTATCGCTTCTAATTTTCTTGATCCTTAAGCCGAACTCATTTTGAGCCCGTCTCAAGAATCCCTTTAAGGTCTCTTGGGTTTGAGATTTTTCCTGCAAAAAGAATACCCAAGTGAAGCGAGAATAGTCATCCACAATAACAAGACAGTACTTACTCCCGCCGATGCTTATGTAAGCTATCGGGTCGAATAGGTCTATGTGTAGGAGCTCCAGCGGCCTGTCAGTCGTCATGATGTTCTTATGCGGATGATGAACACCAACTTGCTTCCCTGCTTGGCATGCGCTACAAATCCTGTCTTTCTCAAAATGAACATTTGTTAATCCTAAAATGTGCTCTCCCTTTAGAAGCTTGTGAAGATTTTTCATCCCAACATGGGCTAGTCGGCGGTGCCAGAGCCAACCCATGTTAGTCTTAGCAATTAAGCAAGTGTCGAGTTCAGCTCTATCAAAATCTACCAAGTATAGCTGACCCTCTAACACTCCCTTAAATGCTATTGAATCATCACTTCTTCTAAAGACAGTAACACCTACATCAGTAAATAGACAGTTGTAGCCCATTTGACATAATTGGGAAACGGAAAGCAAGTTATAATCTAAAGAATCTACAAGAAAAACATTATAAATGGAATGGTCAGGTGAAATAGCAATTTTACCCATACCTTTGACCAAACCTTGATTTCCATCCCCGAATGTGATAGCTCGTTGGGGATCTTGGTTTTTCTCATAGGAGGAGAACATCTTTTTCTCCCCTGTCATGTGGTTTGTGCACCCGCTATCGATGATCCAACTTGAGCCCCCGGATGCATAAACCTACAAAACAATTTTAGTTCTTGACTTTAGGTACCCAAACGGTTTTGGGTCCTTTTGCATTAGAAACAAGAACTTTGGGTACCCAAACATAAGTCTTAGAGCCCTTGTGTTTGCCCCCAACAAACTTGGAAACTACCTTGTCGGATTTGTTAGTTAAAACATAAGAAGAATCAAAGGTCTTAAATGAAATGTTAGAATCATTTGATGCCTTAGGAGTTTTCTTCTTAGGCAATCTTGCATGGGTTGATTGCCTAGAGCTAGATGTCTCACCCTTATACATAAAAGCATGATTAGGGCCAGAGTGAGACTTCCTAGAATGAATTCTCCTAATTTTATGCTCGGGATAACCGGCAGAGTACAAAATGTAACCCTCGTTATCCTGAGGCATGGGAGCCTTGCCCTTAACAAAGTTGGATAATTTCTTAGGAGGGGCATTAAGTTTGACATTGTCCCCCTTTTGGAAGCCAATGCCATCCTTGATGCTAGGGCGTCTCCCACTATAGAGCATGCTTCTAGCAAATTTAAATTTTTCGTTTTCTAAGTCATGCTCGGCAATTTTAGCATCTAATTTTGCTATATGATCATTTTGTTGTTTAATTAAAGTCATATGATCATGAATAGCATCAATATCAACATCTCTACATCTAGTACAAATAGACACATGCTCAACGGTAGATGTAGAGGGTTTGCAAGAATTAAGTTCAACAATCTTAGCACGCAAAATGTCATTGTTATCTCTAAGATCGGAAATGGAAGCATTGCAAACATCTAATTCTTTAGCCTTAGCGAGCAATTTTTCATTTTCAATCCTAAGGCTAGTAAGAGAGATATTCAATTCTTCAATCTTAGCAAGCAAATCAATATCATCATTTCTAAGATTGGGAATTGAAGCATCACAAACATTTGAATCAACCTTAGCATTTAAACTAGCATTTTCATTTCTAAGGTTGACAATTAAATCATGGCATGTGCTTAGCTCACTAGTTAATTTCTCACATTTTTCAACTTCTAGAGCATAAGCATTTTTAACCTTAACATGCTTTTTGTTTTCCTTGATTAGGAAGTCCTCTTGGGTGTCCAAGAGTTCATCCTTTTCATGGATGGCACTAATTAGTTCATTTAGTTTTTCTTTTTGTTGCGTGTTGAGGTTGGCAAAAAGGGTACGTAAATTATCCTCCTCATCACTAGCAATATCATCACTAGAGGATTCATATTTGGTGGAGGATTTAGATTTTACCTTCTTTCTTTTGCCGTCCTTTGCCATGAGGCACTTGTGGCCGACATTGGGGAAGAGGAGTCCCTTGGTGACGGCGATGTTGGCGGCGTCCTCGTCGGAGGAGGAGTCGGTGGAGCTCTCGTCGGAGTCCCACTCACGGCACACATGGGCATCGCCGCCCTTCTTCTTGTGGTACCTCTTCTTTTCCTTTCTTCTCCCCTTCTTGTCGTCGCCCCTGTCACTGTTACTAGAAATAGGACATTTGGCAATAAAGTGACTAGGCTTACCACACTTGTAGCAAACCTTTTTGGAGCGGGACTTGTAATCCTTCCCCCTCCTTTGCTTGAGGATTTGACGGAAGCTCTTGATGATGAGCGCCATCTCCTCATTGTCGAGCTTAGAGGCGTCGATTGGTTGTCTACTTGATGTAGACTCTTCCTTCTTCTCCTCCGTCGCCTTGAATGCAACCGGTTGTGCTTCGGGCGCGGAGGGGCCATCTAGCTCGATGATCTTCTTTGAGCCTTTGATCATCAACTCAAAGCTCACAAAATTACCTATTACTTCCTCGGGGGTCATTTGTGTATATCTAGGATTACCACAAATTAATTGAACTTGAGTAGGGTTAAGGAAAACAAGGGATCTTAGAATAACCTTAACCATCTCATGGTCATCCCATTTGGTGCTCCCGAGGTTGCGCACTTGGTTCACCAAGGTCTTCAAGCGGTTGTACATGGCTTGAGGGTCCTCGCCTTGGTTGAGTCGGAACCGACCGAGATCCCCCTCGATCGTCTCCCGCTTGGTGATTTTGGTCACCTCGTCTCCTTCGTGCGCCGTCTTGAGTACGTCCCAAATTTCCTTCGCACCCTTTAACCCTTGCACCTTATTATACTCCTCTCGACTTAGAGAGGCAAGGAGTATAGTGGTGTCTTGGGAGTTAAAGTGGTGGATTTGGGCCACTTCGTCGGAGTCGTAGTCTCCATCCCCTACGGATGGTACCTGTACACCAAACTCAACAACATTCCAAATGCTTGTGTGGAGTGATGTTAGATGATGCCTCATTTTGTCTAGAGATGTCAATGGGGAATTCCCCGTCGGGGATTGACTCCCCAGACCCGTACCCATGAATATAGACCCATCCCCATCCCCATACCCGAACCCGACTTCGGGTACAAAATTCCTCCCATACCCATCCCCGACCGGGTACAAAATACCCATGGGGATCCATACCCGAACCCGAGTATAGTCATCTCACGCAAACCATCAACACACTGCTAGACGAACTGGCAGAGCGGCACACACGCACAGGTACTAGGTGTTGGCAATGGCACATCGCGTAGGGTAGGGCAATCAAAGCAACGATGAGATGGAGGGGAAACAGTGGTGCGGCGCACAGTCACACTTTCCCAGAGCAAGCGGCGGCTGGCTAATTAGTTTAGGGTTTTTTACTTTGTTGCTTCTTTGCTTTGGGCCGCAGTGGTTGGAATTCCAGCCCATAGTTGGTCGGCAGCCCACAAGTAAATGACAGACTGTTGGCCGATGGATGGTGGATAAAGAATCCTCGATGCTATATTGTACCGGGTATTTCTCCCCATGGGTAATCGGGTTCGGGTTTAGCCCTCCCAAACCCGTACCCGCCATACCCGATGGGTAAGGAATTTCTCCCAAATCTATACCCATGGGGATTTGTTTTAACCCATACCCTAACCCTAATAGAGGAATTCCCCACGGGTAATCGGGTTTCGGGGCCCCATTGACATCTCTAATTGTCACTCCACATGTTATAATCTTTACCGTCAAAAACCGGTGGTTTGCCTAATGGAACGGAGAGTAAAGGAGTATGCTTTGAAATGCGGGGGTAGCGTAGGGGAATCTTACTTTACTTCTTGCGCTCATGGCGCTTAGAAGTAATGGACGGTGCGTCAGAGCCGGAGGTGGAAGGTGATGAAGAATCGGTCTCGTAGTAGACCACCTTCCTCATCTTCTTTTTCTTGTCGCCACTCCGATGCGACTTGTGGGAAGAGGGTTTCTTCTCCTTCCCCTTCCCTTTGTTGCGGGACTCTTCCGATGAAGCCTTCCCGTGGCTTGTAGTGGGCTTGTCGCCGGTCTCCATTTCCCTCTTGGCGTGATCTCCCGACATCACTTCGAGCGGTTAGGCTGTAATGAAGCACCGGGCTCTGATACCAATTGAGAGTCGCCTAGAGGGGGTGAATAGGGCGAAACTGAATTTTACAAAGTTAATCATAACTAAAAGTCGGGTTAGCGTTAGAAATATAATGTGAGTTCGAGAGAGGGCGTAAAAACAAATCGCAAGCGAATAAAGAAGTGAGACACAAGGATTTGTTTTACCGAGGTTCGGTTCTCTCAAACCTACTCCCCGTTGAGGTGGTCACAAAGACCGGGTCTCTTTCAACCCTTTCCCTCTCTCAAACGGTCCCTCGGACCGAGTGAGCTTCTCTTCTCAATCAACCGGGAACCAAACTTCCCCGCAAGGACCACCACACAATTGGTGTCTCTTGCCTTGATTACAATTGAGTTGTTCGCAAGAAAGAATGAAAGAAAGAAGCAATCCAAGCGCAAGAGCTCAAAATAACACAATAATCACTCTCTCTAATCACTAAAGCTTTGTGTGGAATTGGGAGAGGATTTGATCTCTTTTGTGTGTCTAGAATTGAATGCTAGAGCTCTTGTAAGTAGTTGGAAGGTGGAAAACTTGGATGCCTTGAATGTGGGGTGGTTGGGGGTATTTATAACCCCAACCACCAAAAGTGGCCGTTGGGAGACTGTCTGTCGCATGGCGCACCGGACAGTTCGGTGCGCCACCGGACACTGTCCGGTGCGCCAGCCACGTCACCTGGCCGTTGGGTTCCGACCGTTGGAGCTCTGTCTTGTGGGCCCGCCTGGCTGTCCGGTGGTGCACCGGACAGGCCCTGTAGGCTGTCCGGTGTACCACCAGCGCGTGCTCTGCTCCTCTGCGCACACTGGCGTGCATTTAATGCGTTGCAGTCGACCGTTGCGCGCGAAGTAGCCGTTGCTCCGCTGGCTCACCGGACAGTCCGGTGTTACACCGGACAGTCCGGTGAATTTTAGCAGAGTGGATTCCCGAAGCTGGCGAGTTCAGCGTCGCTCTCCCCTGGGGCACCGGACACTGTCCGGTGGTGCACCGGACAGTCCGGTGAATTATAGCGAAGCGCCTCTGAGATTTCCCGAAGGTGAAGAGTTCAGCTTGGAGTCCCCTGGTGCACCGAACACCGTCCGGTGGCACACCGGACAGTCCGATGCGCCAGACCAGGGCAGCCTTTGGTTGTCCCTTGCTCTCTTTGTTTGAACCCATTCTTAGTCTTTTTATTGACTTTTGTGAACCTTTGGCACCTGTAGAACTTATAGACTAGAGCAAACTAGTTAGTCCAATTATTTGTGTTGGGCAATTCAACCACCAAAATCAATTAGGAAATAGGTGTAAGCCTAATTCCCTTTCACCTTCTCAAGAGGTTTGGGATGAAGGACGCAAAGCCCGTGAAGACACCGATGGGAACCGACGGGCATGTCGACCTCAACAAAGGAGGTAAGTCCGTTGATCAAAAGGCATATCGGTCTATGATAGGTTCCTTGATTTATTTATGTGCTAGTAGACCTGTTGGGGGCCTTCGGCTTCCGAAGGTCCTCAAAAACATAATTTAACAATGTTTCTGGAGTATAATACATGAACAGGTATCTTCGGGCTCGGATCAGAACCAGCGTGAAGAAGCACAAGGAATATGAAGGTTGGCGCAGAGCCGAAGCTATATGCAGGGAAGCTTCGGCATGATAGCAGAAAAGGAAACCGACTTAAAAAGGAAAAGGCTATTCAGACCTCGATGGGTTATTGTAGAACCATTAGCAAATGTAAAGGGCATGGGTGTAATTTTACATGGGCTGCGTCCCGTGCCTATAAATAGATGAACAGTACTCTCGTACTGTTCACATCGACTTGGCATTTGCTTTCGTGCCACGCTTGTATTCTCACCTTCTTTCAAGCCGAAGGTACATTTGTAGTTTGATATCATTTCTATTTTCTGTAGTAACAAAATAAGAATGAAATAAAAGTAAGTTGATAATAATACATGATTGTTTATGTTGTATTTCATATGATTCCTTCTCCATCATTTTATGTTATGCTGCTGAAGGTATGTCCTTTATAACCTTCATCCGAAGATCATTATATCCCAAGGGAAATAATGTTTCAAAGGACGAAGGACTTTAACGTTTAACATTTTTCTGTGTTGCCTTGTTCTTAATTCATAGCATTTGAGAACAAGCCCCCAACATTGGCACCCACCTCCGGTGAACTCTTTTCGACCACCTTCGGCAAGCATTGACCTTCGTCATGCCACCGAAGAAAGCTTCAGCGACAGGAGCTGCTGCTCTCCAGCCGCTGGACCCGAACCAGGAGACCTTTTCTCTTCGAGAGGCCCGAAGCCAGAAGAGGAAGGCCACTAGTCCAACACCACAAGAGGACGAGTTGGACCAAGAAATCAGAAACATGGAGATGCTTCATCAACAAGTACAAAGGAAGAAAGAGAAGATGGCTCGATTAGCCGACCTTCAGAGACAGATTGACGAAGCTACCGAAGAAGTACGCCATCTTGCTCAAGATGAGCAAGAGCGAAGGCCTCAACATAGGGGGCTTCATCAAGAAGGCTTCTTCAACAAAGATGAATGGTACGAGGATTTCCATCATGGAAATTTTGCTTTTGACGATGCTTCTCCTCTGTCAGCAGAACTGCAGGCTACACCTTGGCCCCCGTCTTACAAGCCACCCCAGCTCCCCATATATGATGGGCATTCAGATCCGAAGCAGTTTTCGATGAGCTATGAGGCAACTATATCTTCATATGGAGGCAATACCGCAGTCATGGCGAAATCTTTCGTCATGGCAGTCAAGAATGTTGCGCAAACCTGGTACTCCTCTCTTCGGCCAGGAACAATCACATCATGGCAGAAGCTGAAGGACATGTTGATCACTAGTTTCCAAGGGTTTCAAACGAAGCCGGTCACCGCTCAAGCTTTATTCCAGTGTACGCAAGATCATGAAGAATACCTCCAGACGTATGTCCGGAGGTTCTTGCGTTTGAGGGCACAAGCGCCAACAGTGCCCAATGAAATTGTCATTGAGGCCATGATCAAGGGGCTTCGGCCAGGACCTACGGCCCAGTACTTCGACAGGAAACCCCCTCAAACCTTGGAGAAATTGCTTCAAAAGATGGATGAATACATCTGCGCCGATAATGATTTTCGTCAGAGAAGGGAGGAAGCCTACAGGTTCTCTGAGATGACTAGGGGCTTCGGAGGGAGAATCCACCCAAGGCACGTCAGATCAATTAATTCCACCCAGAATGATGACAGAGGAAGTCAGCAACACAGGCCACAAAATTCTTCGCAAGCTTCGGGGCAGCAACAAAGCTATCCTCGGCCATCAGCTTCAAGGGGTAGAGGCGCCAGGAGCTTCGGAGGAAGGTTTGGGGATCAGCCCAGGAAAATTTATTGCTTATTCTATGGTGAGAACAAGGGCCATACTACAAGGATGTGCCATGTCACCAACCAGAAACAGAAGGAAATAGCAGAAGCTGCAGCTCAACAGAACCAGCCGAAGCAGGTCATGCATACTACTTCGTATCACTCACCCTACATACCAGAGTATGTAGGTAACCATCCTGCAGCGTCTGTTGCTTCGGCTAGTCAGCCACAAGCATCCTGGCCACAGCTTCCACCCCCGCCACCACTACAGCCTGCATATTCACGTGGCCAACAGCCAGAAGGGAGTCCGCAGACCCATCAGCAGAGAGACTTCAGGGAGGAGTCCGAAGCTCGCACAGTTAACAGTACTGTGCCAGAATCGAAGCATATCTACTAAGAGATATCCTACCCCTGAATCAGTTTTTACATTCATTGTCGTTCTCTTTCTTACTAAGGAACAGTTGTTGAAAACTTGGTTTTCTTGTCGTTTTTAATTCCTTGTAATAGCTTCGTTTTTGCCATAGTAAAAATATATCTTTTCTACAGACTTATAGAGTCCCAAAAGTCGGCGAGGCACAAAAAGCCGTTCCTAAGTTACAAGTGTCTTCGAAGCTACAAAGAGACGTTCTACTGAGCGCAACGTAAGTTTGCCGAAGTTACAAAAAGTCGTTCCCAAAGGAGCGCAGTGTAAGTTTTCTGCTCAAAAGTCGTTCCAAAGGGAATGCAGAGCTTACAGCGAAAAGTCAACGCTGATTCCACCGAAATATAAGGCGAAGCGCGAAAAGTCAACGCGAATATCGCCGAAATAGAAGGCGAAGAAGTTCAAAAGACGTTCCTAAGGGAATGCAGAACTTATAGCGAAAAGTCAATGCTGATACACCGAAAAATAAGCGGTGAAGCCGAAAAATAAACGGCAAAGAGATTATGTATTCTACAGCAGGGATGTGTGTGTATCTTCGGCACAAATATCATTCTGCATAAGCATAACATCATCACATCATTCGCATAACATCACATCATACATCATATTGCATCAATGGCACAAGAAGGGGATACAATGTTGATCTTCGGAGAATGCTTCGAAAAAGTGAAATTGTGCTAAGGCACAAAATAAGTTTCGAAGAGATACAACTTTGTCAGCTATAAAGTGGAGGAAAAGGTTTCTTGTTGACGAAGCATTAATGTTTCTGCGACGATTGGAGGATTTTTCACGAAGCATAAAAATTCTTCTTTACAAAGCATGAAAAGAAGGGAAGGTGTTTTTTCGCCGAAGGCTCAAAAACGGTATGAACAATAAAAGTTTCATGCATCGCAAAGAAATTAATTACAAAGCCATTTATACATTACATTAAAAGCTCATAAGTACCAAATATTACAAACATAGTCCAGCAAATGTTACATTGGTATTCTAACAATGTTTATACAATATCTATTATTCTTCTTTCAAAACTTCGTCCGCAGCTTCGGTCAGAAGTTGAGTAACGACTTCGTCCAAAATGCTTTCGGCCATATTAATGATTTCTGCTGGTTCCTTTGCCTCTGGCTCGATCAACAACTCGAAGGGCTCTAGGGGAGGAGATATTTCGGCTGTCGTAGAAAACGTAAATAAAATTAGAAGTAGCAAAAATAAAAAAAAAGTTAAAAGCTATTAAGCAGTACCTATCCGCTTTCCGAGTTCCGCGGTCTTTTCGGCTGCCTTCGTAGCTTCCCTTTCATCGTGAGTATCTTTTTCGCTCTTTTTTATTATTTCGTGGGCCATACTTCGACCGCCATTTTCCCAGATGTCAGTAAAGAATTTTCCACCAACTAAGCTTGATTCGGCCGAGGGGTCCTTTGTATCATCAATAGATAAGGTAGCTTCGGCTTGAGCCAGAATTTTCACATGTTCGCAACCTGATTTCTCCAAGATAGCCGCAATACCCCTTGCACCTGAGAAGGCGCAGACGTCTCCACGGCCACTTAAAATCTCCTCAAAGGCTTCGGCCTCGCTGCTGATCCATTCAATTGGGCCTTCGGGATCACCCCGTACGAAGTTGTCTTCACTTGAATATGCGCCAGCATTGGCAAAACTAGTTCTTATCTTCTTCACACATTCTATAGATTTTTCATAATATCTTTCTTTTGAGGAACGAAGTTCTACAGCTGTTTTCTCCCAATAATTTTTCCAGTAGTCACTGGCATCTCGGTCAGCTTCGGCAATAGCGCACTTCAATTTAGCTTCGGACAGTTGCTTTTGGAGGGTTTCAATCTCGTTCCTTTGGATTTCAGATTGGGTCTTGTAGTTAGCTTCATCCCCCTTCACCTTGTCTACCAATGTAAGTAAAGTTTTATCTTTTTCCAAAGCTTCGTTCCTCAGCTTAACAACCTCTGTTCGAAGGTTGTTGAGAGCAATAGTGCAACTCTCATCTTCGGCATTCTTTTGCGCCCTTAAGGTGTTGATCAGTATTAAACCCTATATGAGAAGAATCAGTACAAGAAAAAAAATATAATATAATTCAAAGTTCAAAAACTTCTAAATGTACAATTTTTGTACCTTCAGACTATTATATGCGAGACTATCTGCAAGAACGTCCTTCGTCATGGCACAAAGGCTAGCTTCAAGCTTCGGAAACCCCATACTTCTGGCCATCTCCCGGCAGACAGATAATTCTTTGTTGTCTGGGAGGCAGTATAAGAAATCATCTTCCTCTGTCCCATTGAACACTAAGGCACCCTTTGGATACTTCAGTTCTCGGGCATAGTGTTTAGCTTCAAAAATCTCTTCTTTAGTTAATCTTTTTCCCGAAGCATGTCGTACGATATAATCAAGAACTTCAGAGGATGCTTCGGGGGTAGGAGTGGCAGTTTTTTCAGGCAGAATCTGTTCTGCAGCATCTTTTTCCGTTTTCTCCTCCCTGGTTTCCAAGAATTTCTCCTTTGCAGGCTCTGAAGGCTCAGCTTCGGTCTCAACCTGGCTCTTCGCAGCTTCGGCTTCGGTTACTCTAGTTTCAGACTGCGTCTTTGGAGCTTCGGCAGTTTTCCTTGGAGTAGAGCTTGTCTTTATTGTCTCCAGCGCATCTAGTACATTGACCATTCTTTTCCTCTTAGGGGTCGATGTAGGACCTTTTTGTGCCTTCGGCACTACCACTACTGTCGAAGGGCTTGAAATTTCTGATATCTTTGTTCCTTCGACCCCTATATCACCGACCTTCGGCTCAGCTAATTTGGCTAACGATGTCTTCGGTATTGTAGCCGGCTCTTCAGTCTTCTGCGTAGGCACAGGGTCTTTGGCTTCAGTAGCCGAAGAGGTCTCACCGCCAAATTCAGGCACTACGGCCGGTTCAATATATCGCGGCCGGTGAGTAAGAACCTTCACCTTCTTCCTCTTCGGCGCGGGCTCGCTTGGAGCAGCTGAAGCAGCATCTTTCCCGGAAATTGCACTTTTTCTCTTTTGTCCCTTTGACGGGTACCGGTAGTCAGGATACATAAACCCAATAGCATCAAAAACTCTATTTAGCCTTTCCTTTTTCCGGCTCCCGAAGGCCGCAGATAATGCATTATCCTCCGCTTTGGAGTATGGCCCAAGCAGATCGTCACTGGTAGCTTTGATGCAATTCAGCCAGTCATCGTCTAGTTCGACAAATTGGTCTCCAAATCTGAAAGTATATTTCAGTCGAACCAAATCACCCTCGTTAGTGTTGCTGATGGTTTCTTTTGGCATCTCCCAGCTCTCTAGCAATGGCCAAATCCTATAGGCCACGTGCTCTTGGACTAAGTCCCTTGTCCCGATAAAAGAACAAACTATGCCAAAGGCCCTTTGGCATTTTTCGGCTGCTTCATCAATTTCTATAATCGGTTTCCGAAGGCCGAAGCGGGACCAGATGGGGCACATGATGATCCCTTTGATATCTACTCTCGCTTTTAAATCATTTTTCACATAGAACCATTCCTTCGTCCAGTCTCCAGGCCACCTCTTCCAAAAGGTTGACACTGGGTAGCTCGAGCCTGAACGAGCAACGAAGCTGTAGCAACCAAAATTATTGTGATACTGCTCCTTACCCCAGGGTTTTGTCTCATATAAAAGTTTGTGAAACTGCAGAAACTTTTCGCACTTGGTTCCAAACCTTGACTCCTCACAGCCCATACGAAGATTCCCATTCTTATGATGGCCTCGGGAGTAATCTAGTGAAGAAAAATCTGGTATATCTTTAAAAATTCAACCACAAAATCGCTTAGAGGGAATCGAAGCCCAGCCTTGAAGAAGCTTCGATAGATTACAACTTCATTCTCCTCAGGAGCAGGAGCAGTTCGGTCTCCGTTGTCAGCCCTCACGATAGATATATCTCGAAAATACGTTCCTCTCATGTTTTCAAGATGACTTTGCCTGATGGTCGATTTTCCGAAGACTGTGTGACTTGGTCGCCACAGCCGGTCTTCGGAGTCTTCGCCCCCACTTTCCACATCGTAACTATCGCTGTCATCGGTATCTTCAGATAAACCTTCTAGAATTTCTTTTGTAATCTTCTCCGTGTTGGTCTTTGCAATTGACTCGATGAATCCAGCGGTTTTTTTCCTTAAGAAGCTTCTCCTCCTCGCTCAGCTTCGCTTCAGCAACAACTTTCTTATCTTGAGACATCTTTTCTTCGGAGATGATGAAAATGTGCTCTTGAAGCCGAAGCTCAGAAAATCTAAAAACCAAGCAAGCGTTGGTAGGCAAGAGCTAAAAAATTGAGCAAGCAGAGCAGATGGCTAAAAGCGTACCAAATGAGCTCGTGGTGTGCTCTTATTTATACGTCTAGTGCGTTGCAGGGTGGCGGGCCCCGCTTGTCAATGACTGTTGGCGGGCCCCGCTTGTCAATGACTGTTGCTGTTCTAGCAAAGGGAAGGTGTTTTTTCGGACCTTCGGCTTACGGCCTTCGTCCATATCGCAATCTGAATTTATTATTCTAACAAACTGATATTGCAAGGGGCTACTGTTGGGGGCCTTCGGCTTCCGAAGGTCCTCAAAAACATAATTTAACAATGTTTCTGGAGTATAATAAATGAACAGGTATCTTCGGGCTCGGATCAGAACCAACGTGAAGAAGCACAAGGAATACGAAGGTTGGCGCAGAGCCGAAGCTATATGCAGGGAAGCTTCGGCATGATAGCAGAAAAGGAAACTGACTTAAAAAGGAAAAGGCTATTCAGACCTCGATGGGTTATTGTAGAACCATTAGCAAATGTAAAGGGCATGGGTGTAATTTTACATGGGCTGTGTCCCGTGCCTATAAATAGATGAACAGTACTCCCGCACTGTTCACGTCGACTTGGCATTTGCTTTCGCGCCACGCTTGTATTCTCACCTTCTTTCAAGCCGAAGGTACATTTGTACTTTGATATCATTTCTATTTTCTGTAGTAACAAAATAAGAATGAAATAAAAGTAAGTTGATAATAATACATGATTGTTTATGTTGTATTTCATATGATTCCTTCTCCATCATTTTATGTTATGCTGCTGAAGGTATGTCCTTTATAACTTTCGTCCGAAGATCATTATATCCCAAGGGAAATAATATTTCGAAGGACGAAGGACTTCAACGTTTAACATTTTTCTGTATTGCCTTGTTCTTAATTCATAGCATTTGAGAACAAGCCCCCAACAAGACCGAACATTATGCTTAGTGTATGCATGTGTGCTAGATTTCAATCCGACCCCAAGGAATGTCACCTTGTGGCCGTTAAGCGAATTCTTAGGTATTTAGTTGCTATGCCTTGCTTCGGGATCTGGTATCCAAAGGGTTCTACCTTTGACTTTATTGGATATTCAGACTCCGATTATGCCGGGTGCAAGGTTGATAGGAAAAGCACATCAGGGACGTGCCAATTTCTAGGAAGGTCCCTAGTGTCGTGGAGCTCAAAGAAACAAACTTCTGTTGCCCTATCCACCGCTGAGGCCGAGTATGTTGCCGCAGGACAGTGTTGCGCGCAACTACTTTGGATGAGGCAAACCCTCAGGGACTTTGGCTACAATCTGAGCAAAGTCCCACTCCTATGTGACAATGAGAGTGCAATCCGCATGGCGGATAATCCTGTTGAACACAGCCGCACTAAGCACATAGACATCCGGCATCACTTTCTGAGGGACCACCAGCAAAAGGGAGATATCGAAGTGTACCATGTTAGCACCGAGAACCAGCTAGCTGATATCTTTACCAAGCCGTTAGATGAGAAAACCTTTTGCAGGTTGCGTAGTGAGCTAAATATCTTAGATTCGCGTAACTTGGATTGATCGATAGCATACATATGTTCTATGCCTTTGATCATGTTACTTCATGCATTTATGTAATTTGTTGCTTATTGATGGTGCTCAAGTTGTGCAAGGGATCCCCGGACCTCACAAGTCCATGTGTGAATGATGCACATATTTAGGGGGAGATGTGCTACAACTTGACCCTTTGAGCCTAACCTTTGTGTTTGAGTATATCTTATGTAGTCTCAAAGGTGCATTGAAAGGGAAAGGTGAACTTGGACCATGCAAAGACTTCCACTGCATTCCGGTACTAGTGTAATTAACTCCAAGTTCATATCTATGATCTTATTGCCTTTTTGCTCTTAATTGACAATTTTGGTGAGGCAATGGGGTTAAAGGGCCAAAAATGATCCCGTTTTGGTGCTTAATGCCAAAGGGGGAGAAATTAAGGCCAAAGCAAATGGATCAACTACCACTTGAGAATTTTGAAAATAGTAGAGTTAGAATTTTTTATTTGTCCAAAATACTCTTATTGCAAAATTTGGTCTCTTGTGGGGGAGAATTTATGATTATGGGAAAAGGGGGAGTTTTTGGCTCTTGATAAATTTTTCCATTGGAATATCTCTCTTTGTGCCCAAACAAGTGAGTTTAACTTAGAGATAGGAAAATGAATTTGATTTGCAAAAACAAACCAAGTGGTGGCAAAGAATGATCCAAATATGCCAAATTAGGGTCAAAAACAATTTGGTCTTTATTTGCATCGATGTTGCACTTATTTGTTTTGCTTTTTAATGTGTTGGCATAAATCACCAAAAAGGGGGAGATTGAAAGGGAAATGTGCCTTTGGGCCATTTCTATAATGTTTTGATGATTAAGTGTCCAACACATATTAAGTGAGTTGATTATGTGCCAAACAAGCAAGAAGTGCAAATCATGTAACAAGGTATGTTTCTAGACTTAGTAAATTGTTTTGAGTAATAACATATATTGTCTAAGTGCTAGAAACAGAGAAAAGAAGAGAAGAAAAGAAATGCAAAAGACTTGGCTTGGTACAGCCAAAGTCCAGCTCGGCTTGGCACACCGGACAGTGTCCGGTGCGCCAGGCCAGCCTCCGGTGAACAGGCCACTCTCGAGAAAAATCGGAGGCGTACGACTATAATTCACCGAACTGTCCGGTGGTGCATCGGACTGTCCGGTGAGCCAACGGCCGCCAGCGCAACGGTCAGGCGCGCAATCCGCGGGCGACACATGGCCCGCGCCAACGGTCGGCAGGGGGCACCGGACTGTCCGGTGCGCCAACTGCCACGAATCTGCAACGGTCGCCTGCGCCAGAATAGGAAAGAGATCGGCACCGGACCATCTACAGTGACTGTCTGGTGGTGCACTGGACTCTCCGGTGCGCCACCCGACAGAAGGCAACTTTGGCCTTCCTTATTGGTCTCCAACGGCTCCTAGCTGCCTTGGGGCTATAAAAGGGACCCCTAGGCGCATGAAGGAGTCACCCAAGCTTACAAGAAACATTCTAAGACTCCAAGACTCCAACTTCGCGCATTTGATTCTTTGAGATAGTGACTTGAGCTCCATTTGAGTTGAGAACTCTGTGCGTTGTGTTTTGAGCTCGAGTTGTGACTTGTGTGCGTGATTGTGCTGTGATTTGAGTCTTGTGTGTGTTGCTCTTCCCTCCCTTACTTCTGTGCTTCTTTGTGATCATAATTGTAAGGGCGAGAGGCTCCAAGTTGTGGAGATTCCTCGCAAACGAGAAAAAGTCTAAGAAAGGAAAAACTGTGGTATTCAAGTTGATCATCGGATCACTTGAAAGGGGTTGAGTGCAACCCTCGTCCATTAGGACGTCACAACGTGGAAGTAGGCAAGTGTTACTTGGCCGAACCACGGGATAAAAATCACGTGTCTCTTGTGTGCATTCTCTTTTGTCTGTGTTCACAAGAGCTCATTTCAAGCTACTTAGCCGTTCTAAATTAATAACTAAGTTTTGTGGCTGTTAGTATTGAATTTTGCAGGATCACCTATTCACCCCCCCTTTAGGTGCTCTCATAAAAGAAGACTAAATTTTTGTATACTTGAGAGTGTAATGCTTTTGTATGGCTTTCATCTTTTGTAAGAAACAAACATCAAGTTTTTGTATGTATATTAATTTAATATATTTCTTTGTGATGCATGAAACCTTGATACGTATCGTTTTTGAGTTGTTGGCGAAAAACACATTCGCTTCTTTTCATGCTTCACAGAGAAAAAGATTCTCCCTTTGTCACTGTTGACGAAGATTAACTTTGTGTAGGAAGATGTATTTGCTGAAAACATATCTTGTGCTATAGTATTCCTTTTCATAATCCGGTCAACTCTTTCGAAAGAGCAACTTTCATTTTTTTCTCCACATCTCTTTAGTGATGCAAAATGATGTATGATGTGATGCGATGCGATGCTATGCAATATGATATGATGATATGTTGTGGAATGTTATTGTTGGGGGCCTTCTTCCTCCGAAGGTCCTCAAAAATATAATTTAACAATGTCTTCCAAGTATGGTTTATGGACAAGTATCTTTGGATTTATGATAAAAGCATACATGATGAGGAGCTTGATCGTGATGAAGGTTGTCATCGCTCCGAAGCTGTGCGGAAGGGAGCTTCGGTTAAATCGCATAAGAGGGAACCGACTTAAAGGGGAAAAAGCTGTTCAGTCCTTATAGATTTTTCTATAAGCCAATAGTAAATGTAAAGGGCATAATTGTAATTTCTCATGGACTACGTCCCATGCCTATAAATAGGTGAACAGTACTCCCGTACTGTTTACGCTGACTTGGCATTTGCTTTTGTGTCACGCTTGTACCTTCGTCTTCTGCCGAATTGAAGGTACCTTTTGTAATTGAATATTATTCATGTTTTTTCCATGATTATATAATAAAAGAGGAATCAATAATGTTACATAATCATTCATGCTGTTTTTTATGTCTTACATGCTTCTCCTTTCATTATTATTCACTGCAATCATGAAGGTATGTCCTTCATGACCTTCGTCTGAAGATCATTATATCCTAAGGGAAATAATGCTTCGAAGGACGAAGGGCATTAACCATTAACCTTTTCTGTGTTGCCTTGTTCTTAATTCATAGCATTTGAGAACAAGTCCCCAACATTGGCGCCCACCTCCGGTGAACCCTTTTTCGACCACCTTCGGCAAGCACTGACCCTCATCATGCCGCCGAAGAAAGCTTCAGCGACAGGGGCTGCTGCACTAAAGCCACTGGACCCAAATCAGGAGAACCTTTCTCTCCGAGAGGCTTGAAGCCAGAAGAGAAAGGCCACTAGCCCAACACTCCAGGAGGAAGAGTTGGACCAAGAAATCAGAAACATGGAGATAATTCATCAGCAAGTACAAAGGAAGGAGAAGATGGCCAGACTAGCTGATCTTCAAAGGCAGATTGACGAAGCCACTGAAGAAGTACGCCATCTTGCTCAAGACGAGCAAGATCGAAGGCCTCAACACAGGGAGCTTCATCAAGAAGGCCTATTCAATGAGGATGGATGGTATGATGATTTTAATCATGATACCTTTACCTTTGATGATGCTTCTCCCTTGGCAGCAGAACTGCATGCTATCCCGTGGCCTCCATCATACAAGCCACCTCAAATCCCTATGTATGATGGACATTCGGATCCGAAGCAGTTTTTGATGAGTTATGAGGCAACCATATCTTCATATGGAGGCAATGTAGCTGTCATGGCCAAATCCTTCGTCATGGCATTTCGGAATGTGGCCCAAACATGGTATTCTTCTCTTCGCCCAGGGACTATTACTTCGTGGCAGAAGCTCAAGGATATGCTACTGACAAGCTTTCAAGGCTTTCAGACGAAGCCGGTCACAGCTCAGGCTCTGTTTCAATGTACGCAAGACCATGAGGAGTATCTTCAAGCATACGTCTGAAGGTTCTTGTGTCTTAGAGAACAGGCACCTACAGTGCCCAATGAGATTGTTATTGAGGTCATGATCAAGGGGCTTCGTCCAGGACCTACTACCCAGTACTTCATCAGAAAACCTCCACAGACTCTGGAGAAGCTACTTCAAAAGATGGATGAATATATCAAGGCTGACAATGACTTCCACCAAAGAAGGGAGGAAGCTTACAGGTTCTCCGAGATGACCAGGGGCTTCGGAGGAAGAATACACCTGAGGCATGTCAGGTCAATTCACAACACTCAGAATGATGACAGAGGAAGTCAGCTGCATAGGCCCCAGTATTCTTCACAATCTTCGGGGCAGCAACAAAGCTCTTTTCGGCCGCCAGCTCCAAGAGGCAGAGGCGCTAGGGGCTTCGGAGGAAGATATGGGGACCAACCCAGGAAGATTTACTGTCTATTTTGTGGTGAAGACAAGGGCCATACTACAAGAATGTGCCAAATCACCATCCAAAAGCAGAAGGAGATCGCAGAAGCCAAAGCCCGGCAAAATCAACCGAAGCAGGTTCTACATACTGCTTCGTGTCACTCACCCTACATACCAGAGTATGTGGGTAATCATCCTGCAGCTTCTATTGCTTCGGCTAGTCAGCCACATGCCTCTTGGCCATAGCTTCCACCTCCGTCGCCACTACAACCTGCCTATTCACGAGGTCAGTAGCCAGAAGGGAGCCATCAGACTCATCAGCAGCGAGAGCTTAGGGAGGAATCCGAAGCTCGCACAGTCAACAGTATTGTGCCAGAGTCAAAACACATCTATTGAGAGATATCCTACCTCTGAAGCATTTTACATTCATTGTCATTTTCTTTTTAATAAGGAACAATTGGTGTGAATCTAGTCTTCTTGTCACTTTTATTTTCTTGTAATAGCTTCATTCTTGTCATAATGAAATATATCTTTCCTACAGACTTACGAAGCTCAAAAACTGCCGAAGCTACAAAAGTTGTTCCTAAGGAACACAGCGTAAATTTGCCGAAGCTACAAAAAGTCGTTCCTAGGGAGTGCAGCGTAAGTTTGAAGCTTCAAAAAGTCGTTCCCAAGGGAGCACAGTGTAAGTTTTCTGCTCAAAAGTCGTTCCAAAGGGAATGCAGAGCCAAATACCGCCGAAATATAAGGCGAAGCACGAAAAGTCAATGCGAATACCGCCGAAATAGAAGGCGAAGAAGTTCAAAAGATGTTCCTAAGGGGATGCAAAACTTACACAAAAAAATAAGCGGTGAAGCCGAAAAATAAACGGCAAAGAGATTTTTGATGGTTCCTAAGGGAACGCAGATATTGTGTTACAGTGTGGGTACGTGTCTTCGGCATTAGCATCATTCTTTGCATCATATCATCGCATCATATCGTATAGCATCACATCATACATCATATCACATCAATAACATCAACTGGAAGCGAGGCCGATCTTTTGAGAATGCTTTATAAAAAATGAAAAGATGCCAAGGCACAAAGTAAGCTGAGAATTACAGCTTCATCAGTTCTGATGTGGAAGGAGGGATCTATTCTTTACGAAGCATTGATGATTTTACAAAGGGTAGATGATTCTTACGAGGCATAAAAACTCTTCTTTACAAAGCATGAAAAGAAGGGAAGGTGTTTTTTCGCTGAGGGCTCAAAAACGGTATGTACATAAAAGTTTCATGCATCGTAAAGAACTGAATTACAAGCAATTCACATATTACATTCAAATCTTGTAAGCACCGAATATTACAAACGTAGTTCAGCAAATGTTACATTAATATTCTAGAAAATGTTTTTACAATAGCTGATATTCTTCCTTCAGAACCTTTTCTGCAACTTCGTTAAGCAGTTTTGTAACAACTTCGTCGACAATAGCTTCGGCTACATTAATGATTTCTATTGCCTTCTTTGTTTCTGGGTCGGCCAGTGGGTCGAATGGCTCTAGTGGAGGAGGTAGTTCAGCTGCGGTAGAAAACATCAGTTAGCTCGAAGTCAAAAATGACAAAGCTAAAAGCCATTAAGCAATACCTATTCTTCTTTCGAGTTCCGCTGCTCTTTTAGCTTCTTTTGCTGCTTCTCGAGCGTCATGAAGATCTTTTTCGCTCCTCTTCATTATTTCATGAGCTATCCCTCGGCCGCCATTTTCCCAGATATCAGTGAAAAATTTTCCACCTATTGAACTTGCTTTGGCCGAGGGGTCCTTCGTATCGTCGACGGAGAAGGCAGCTTCGGTCTGGGCCAAGGTTTTAACATGTTCACAACCCGCCTTCTCCAAAATGGCTACAACCCCCCTCGCACTAGAGAATGCACAGACGTCCCCGCGGTCACTCAAAATCTCCTCAAAAGCTTCGGCTTCATTACTGATCCACTCGATGACGCCCTCAGGGTCGCCCCGTATGAAGTTCTCTTTGTTTGAGTAGGCGCCCACGTTGGTGAAGCTAGTCTTTATCTTTTTTACACATTCCACAGATTTTTCAAAACATCTTTATTTTGATGCACGAAGCTCTGCAACTGTTTTTTCAAAATAATTTTTCCAGTACTCACTGGCATCTCGGTTAGCTTCGATAACAACACATTTTAATTTGGCCTCAGCCAGTTGTTTTCGAAGGTCTTCAATCTCATTCTTTTGAATTTCAGATTGAGCCTTCAAGTTAGCTTCATCCCCTTTACTTTGTCCACCAATGTAAGTAGAATTTTGTCTTTTTCCGTGGCTTCGTTTCTCAGCTTGATGACCTCTCTTCGAAGGTTGTTGAGAGCAATAGTGCAGCTCTCGTCTTCAGCATTCTTTTGCGCTCTTAAGGCGTTGCTAAGTATTAAGCCCTACAAGAAAGAATAAATGGATTAACATAAGAATAAAAGACTCCATTACAGAATCCATAAGCTTCAAAATTTACAACTTTTTGTACCTTCAGACTGTTGTATGCAAGGCTATCTGCAAGATCTTCCTTCGTCATGGCGCAAAGCCCAGCCTCGAGCTTCGGGAAATCCATGCTTCTGTCCATCTCCCAGCAGACGGATAATTCTTTGTTGTTTGGGAGACAATACAAGAAATCATCTTCATCCGTACTGTTAAACACTAAGGCCCCCTTTGGATACTTCAGTTCCCGGGCATAGTGTTTGGCTTCAAAAATTTCTTCTTTGGATAATTTCTTTCCTGCAGCATGTCGAATGATATAATCAAGATCTTCGGAGGATGCTTCGGGGGTAAGGGATTCAGTTTCTTTGGCCACACTTTTTTCAAAAGCTATATTAATATCTGAAGGTATTTCTTCGGCCTCCTGCTCGGGTGTGGCAAGCTTCGTCTCAACAGGCACTTTAGGCCCGGCTTTGGCGCTAGCCTAGCTCATTGCAGCTTCGGTTTTGGTCAGTTTTGTTTTAGCTTCGATTTGCATTTTCGTAGCCCTGGCAATTTTCCCTGGAGTAGAGCTTGAAGCCTTTACCGTTTCTAGCACATCTAGCACACTTGCCATCCTTCTTCTTTTGGGAGTGGCCGCAAGACCTTTTTGTATCTTCGGCATTGGTACTTCTGTCGAAGGGCTGAAAACTTCTAACATTTTTATTCCTTCAGTCTCTGGCTTTTCTGCCTTATCTTTACCAGTCTTTGCCTCAGCCTGCTCGGCTGAGGGTGCCTTCGGCATGGTAGCCGATTCTTCAGCCTTCTGCGTAGGAGCAATTGGTTCCTTCGGCTCACTAGCTGAAGGCGTCTCCCCGCCAAACTCAGGCACTACGGTCGGTTCAATGTAGCATGGTCGGTGGGTGAGGACCTTCAATTTTTTACTCTTCGGCGCAGGCTCGCTTGGAGCAGCCGAAGCAGCAACCTTTCTAGAAGTCGCACCCTTTCTTTTCTGTCCCCATGGCGGGTAGCGATAGTCAGGATACACAAATCCAATAGCATAAAAAACCCTATTTAATCTTTTCTTTTTTTGGCTCCCGAAGGCCGCAAATAGTGCATTATCTTCAGACTTGGAATATGCTCCAAGTAATTCATCGCTAGTATTTTTAATACACTACAGCCAGTCATCATCTGGTTCAACAAACTGGTCCCCAAACCTGAAGGTGTATTTCAATCGAACCAGGCCGCCCTCGCTAGGGTTAGTGATGGTTTCTTACGGCATTTCCCAGCTGTCTATCAGTGGCCATATCCTGTAGGCTATATGTTCCTGAAGTAAGTCTCTTATCCTAATAAAAGAGCAAACTATGCTGAAGGCCCTTCGGCATGCTTCGGCTACCTTATCAATTTCTACTTTCGGCTTTCGGAGGCCGAAGCGGGACCAGATGGGGCGCATGATGATCTCTTTAATGTCTTCTCTCGCCTTCAAATCATTTTTCACATAGAACCACTCTTCCATCTAGGCCCCGGGCCACCTCTTCCGAAATGTCGGCACTGGGTAGCTTGCGCCAGAGCGAGCAACGAAGCTATAGCAACCGAAATTGTTATGATATTGTTCTTTATCCCAGTGCTTCGTCTCATATGAAAGTTCATGCATACTGCAAAAACATCTTGCACTTGGCTCTAGACCTTGACTTCTCACAGCCCAGACGAAGATTCCTATTCTAATAACTGCTTCGGGAGTGATCTGGTGAAGGAAAATCTGGTATGTCTTTAAAACTTCAACCACAAATCTGCTCAACGGGAACCGAAGTCCAGCTTTGAAGAAGCTCCGGAAGATGACAACTTCGTTTTCTTCGGGAGCAGGAACGACTCTGTCTACGTTGGCCCTCACAATAGATATGTCTCGAAAATACCTTCCTCTCATATTATCAAGATGACTCTGTTTGATAGTTGATTTCCCGAAGACTGTATGACTTGGTCGCCAGGGCTGATCTTCAGAGTCTTCGCCTCCACTCTCCACATCATAGCTGTCGCTATCATCAGTATCTTCAGACAAGCCTTCTAGTATCTCTATAGTAATCTTCTCTGTATTTGTTTTTGCTATTGACTCAACAAATCCAGTAGTCTTCTCCTCAAGGAGCTTCTCCTCTTCGGTCAGCTTCGTCTCAGCGGCAACTTTTTTGTCCTGAGACATCTTTTCTTCGGAAATGGCGAAAATGCGTCCTTAAAACCGAAGCTTAGGAAGTCTGAGAAACTAAGCAAGCATTGGTAAGCAAGAGCTAAAAAATTGGGCAAACAAAGCAAGCGGCAAGTAGCGTACCAAATGTGGTCAAGGTGAGTTATTATTTATACAATCGACGCGCTCCAAATTGGAGGGTCCCGTCTGTCATTGACTGTTGCTATTCTAGCAAAGGGAAGGTGTTTTTTGGACCTTCGGCTTAAGGCCTTCGTCCATGTCGCAGTCTAAATTCGTTATCTTAAACAAATTAATACTGCGAGGGGCTACTGTTGGGGGCCTTCGTCCTCCGAAGGTCCTCAAAAACATAATTTAACAATGTCTTCCAAGTATGGTTTATGGACAGGTATCTTCAGATTTATGATAAAAACATACACGATGAGGAGCTTGATCGTGACGAAGGTTGTCGTCGCTCCAAAGCTGTGCGGAAGGGAGCTTCGGTTAAATCGCAGAAGAGGGAACCGACTTAAAGGGGAAAAGGTTGTTCAGTCCTTATAGATTTTTCTATAAGCCAATAGTAAATGTAAAGGGCATAATTGTAATTTCTCATGGGCTGCGTCCCGTGCCTATAAATAGGTGAACATTACTCCCGTACTGTTCACGCTGACTTGGCATTTGCTTTTGCGTCACGCTTGTACCTTCATCTTTTGTCGAATTGAAGGTACCTTTTGTAATTGAATATTATTCATGTTTTTTCCATGATTATATAATAAAAGAGAAATCAATAATGTTACGTAATCATTCATGCTGTTTTTTATGTCTTACATGCTTCTCCTTTCATTATTATTCACTGCAATCATGAAGGTATGTCCTTCATGACCTTCGTCTGAAGATCATTATATCCTGAGAGAAATAATGCTTCGAAGGACGAAGGGCATTAACCATTAACCTTTTCTGTGTTGCCTTGTTCTTAATTCATAGCATTTGAGAACAAGTCCCAACAGTTATTTGTGCTAAAAGTAAGAAACCCCACAGATACACACCTAGACTCTGCATCCCCTTGGGAACGAATTTAGAGTCTCTTCACCTTTTACTTATGTGGTATTTCAGCTCTGCATCCCCTTAGAAACGACTTTGGAGCTAAGCTCTGCATCCCCTTAGGAACGACTTTAGAGCTTCTTCACCTTTGATTTAGGTGGTATTTAAGCTCTGCATCCCCTTAGGAAAGACTTTGGAGCTTATTCACCTTGGATTTAGGTGGTATCTTAGCTCTGCATTCCCTTAGAAACGACTTTTGAGCTTCGGAACTTACTCTGCGTTCCCTTAGGAATGACTTTGGAGCTTTGGAATTTACTCTCGTCACACTCGATGGTTTAACCACAGGTTTATTACATCAAGTTGAAGGTTAAACCTTCCTGTATTGTCTTTTTAGAAAAAAAATTAAAAGCAAAAAAGAGTAAAAATATAACAAATTAGAACTCTCTTTTTTCTGAGACAATGTGCCATCTTCAGTAGATATGCCTTGACTCAGACACAGTACTATTAACTGTGCGAGCTTCGGACTGCTCCCGAAGGTCACGTTGTTGCAGAGGCCGAAGATGCCCTTCTAGCTGCTGATCATGACTTGGGGCAGGCGCCAGTGGTGGTGGTGGTAACTAAGCCCAAGAAGCTTGAGAGTGGCTTGCTGAAGCAACACAAGTTGTAGGCTGTTGATTGCCTACGTACTCTAGAATATAGGGAGAGTAGCACGAAGCGGTATGCAGGACCTGCTTCGGCTGACTCTGTCGTGCTTCAGCTTCAGTAATTTCCTTCTGCTTTTGGATCGTGACTTGACATGTCCTCGTTGTATGTCCCTTGTCCTCTCCACAGAACAGGCAGAACAATTTCCTTGCCTGATTACCATACCTTCCTCCGCCAAAGCTTCTCCCCCTCTGCCTCTCGAGGTTGGTGGTCTGTAAGAAGTTTTCTGCATGCCCGAAGACTATGAGCTGTGCTGACTGCTCTGAGCATTATTGGTCTTGTCATCGTTGGCATTGGGATTGTGGATTGTCCTAACATGCTTGGGATGGAGTCTTCCTCTAAAGCCCCTAGTCATCTCAGAATACCTATATGCTTCCTCCCTTCTTTGGCAGAAATCATTATCAGCTCGGATGTACTCATCCATCTTCTGGAGAAGTTTCTCCAAGGTCTGTGGTGGCTTCCTTGCAAAATATTGAGTTGTGGGTCCTAGTCAAAGCCCCCTTGATCATGGCCTCAATGACAATCTCATTAGGCACTGTAGGCGCTTGAGCTCTCAAACGCAAAAACCTTCGAATGTACGCCTGCAGGTACTCCTCATGGTCTTGCGTGCATTGGAACAGGGCCTGAGCAGTGACTGGCTTCATCTGAAAGCCCTAGAAGCTGGTGACTAGCATGTCCTTCAGCTTGTGTCATGATGTAATTGTCCCTGGCCGAAGAGAGGAATATCATATCTGAGCCACACTTCTAACTGCCATGATGAAGGACTTCACCATGACAGCAGTGTTGCCCCCATACAAGGATATTGTTACCTCGTAGCTCATCAGGAACAGCTTTGGATTGGAATGCCCATTATACATGGGCGACTGAGGTGGCTTGTAGGATGGTGGCCACGGGGTAGCCTAGAATTCTGCTGCCAGAGGAGAAGCATCATCGAAAGCAAAGTTACCATGGTGAAAATTGTCGTACCATTCATCTTCATTGATTGGGCTTTCTTAACAAAGCTCCCTATGTTGGGGCCTTCGGTCTTGGTCATCTTGAGTGAGATGACGCATCTTCTCAGTTGCTTCGTCAAACTTCCTCTGAAGGTCGGTCAGCCGAAGCATTTTTCCTTCTTTCTCTGTACTTGCTGGTAAATTGCTTCTAAGTCCCTGATCTCCTGGTCCAGCTCCTCCTCATGAAGTGTTGGGCTAGTAGCCTTTCTCTTCTGGCTCATATCTTCTCACAGGGAGAGTGTGTCCTGATTTGTGTCCAGTGGCTGCAGAGCAGCCCCTGGCACTGTTGTCTTCTTCGGCGGCATGACGAAGGTGGATGCTTGCCGAAGGTGGTCGTTCAGGTTCACCGGAGGTGGGCGCCAATGTTGGTCACTTGTTCTCAAATGTTGTATATCAAGAACAAGGCAACACAATTGTTAGCTATTATGGACCTTCGTTTATCCGAAGCATTATCTCCACATGGGCATAATGCTTCATCAGACGAAGGTCAAGAAGGATATACCTTCGTCATTTAATATGTGAGTAGGAACACGAAAGGATAAATATGATAACTACATCTCATTAATTAATTTATTCTCATATTCCATAAAACAGAAATGAATATCAACAATGTTAATATTACATTGATACATTCGGCTTGCTCGAAGGTGTGGATGCGAGGAAGTGAATACAGTCCAGCGTGAACAATACGGTGGTACTGTTCATCTATTTATAGGCACGGGACGCAGCCAGGGTGAAATTACATATCCTTGACACTCGTCTATTTTTATAATACAAAACATCAGGGACTAAGTAGTCTTTGTTCCTTTCTGGCCATCACCATGCTCGCCCTTCATCATTACATCAGAGCTGAAGCTCCTTGATTACAACTTGGTCGTTCATTCTTGTTATCTTCGGGCTTCATCTTCACTTTGCTATATAAAAGAAACTCTCATCCTGAAGCCGAAGTCTCCTGTAACAATTCATGTCATGCTAAAAACATACGGTCAGTTACATTTTTGAGGACCTTCAAAGGAAGAAGGCCCCCAACAATATCCTTTTTCAATTGAGATACAGCCTTGCCTCCACACCAAATTAGTTTGGAATCTAAGATTGCTTCAGGAACTTGCAGCTCATGAGACATATCTGGCAAAGATTGAACAATGGAAACATTAGCTCCCACTTTTGGTTTCAATGGTGATACATGGAAGATGGGGTGAATGCCATAGCCCACTGGGAGAGCCAATTCATATGCCACCACATTGACCTGACGAATCACTGTGAAAGGCCCAAAAAACGTGAATGCCAATTTAGGATTAATGCGAGAAGCGACATAGGACTGACAGTAAGGTTGAAGTTTGAGGAACACTTTGTCCCACTGTAAATTTACGATCAGTTAGGCCTTTGTAAGCTTGTTTTTTCATTCTTTCTTGAGCTCAGTGAAGATGTAATTTGATTTGCTGCAACACATGTTGTCTCTCTTCCATCATTGTCTAAATGTCTGGTATTGTACGCTTCCGAGAGATATCAATACCAAAGTGTAAAGGCTTATGACCATACAACACTTCAAAAGGGGATGTTCCAAGTGCTGAACGGTGACATGTATTGTACCAAAATTCTGCTAATGTCAGCCACAACGACCACTTCTTTGGAAAAGAATGTAGGAAACAACGATGGTACATTTCCATACACTAGTTCACTCGTTCTGTCTGACCATCAGACTGGGGATGGTAAGCACTGCTTAAACATAACTTCGTGCATGCTAAACGAAATAGCTCCTGCCATAATTTACTTGTAAACACTAGATCTCGATCAGATATCATGGCTGCTGGCAAGCCAAGTCGCTTGTAGACCTCAAATAGATACAGTTTGGCCACCGAAAAAGCTATGAATGGATGGCTCAAGGGCAAGAAGTGTGCGTATTTAGAAAATTTGTCCACCAGTACTAGTATACAATTGTTTTCGGTCTGATTGTGGAAATCTAGTGGCAAAGTCAAGACTAATGGTGTGCCATGCGTGATTGGGGACTGGTAATGGTAGAAGAAGGCCTGGATATTTTGCCCGATCCGACTTAGCCCGCTCACATGTGATACTGGACTGCACAAACTCCTTGACATCTTTCTTCATTGTCGGTCAGGTAAAGGTAGCCTTGAGTCTACTATATATCACTGGAAAGCCCGAGTGTCCACCCACTAGACTGTCGTGCAACGCTGCCATGATAGTGTGCTGCAGTTCAGTGTTTGATCCTAACCATATTCTACATTTAAATCGAATCACACCATTGACTAGACCGTATTGCTCGTGAATGCCCCATGTAGTCAGTAACTACAATATCCTCTGAGCAACTTGGTCCTTCTCATACCTTGAACCACTTGCAACAGCCAAATAGGAACTATAGTGGACACATTGACTTGATTCAACTGTAACTCTGGTTCATCCATTTCCAATCCTGGTCACATTGATAGTGCATCAACTACGCGATTATTAGTCCCTTTCTTATACATAATTTTATATTGCAACCCCATAAGTTTGGTCAGGGTTTTTGGCTACCACGCAGTGGAAACTCTTTGATCCCCGAGATGAATATGTTGGATTAATGTGGGCTTGGACCAATTAATATTCAATAATAGTCAATGCTAATTCCAACTCATGTCCTTGGTTCTAGCCTCCATAGATTGCAACCAATATAGAGTCGAGCCCTGAAAATGCATGACTGCCACCTGGATCCACATCTCCATAGGAACAACATAGTATTCAAAATAAGTTTCACATCGACTCTTCCACAAATTGGGATTGGAACCATCAAACAATGGAAAACTTGTTTGGGGTAAATTCACTCCGAACCCTTGAGACCAACCCTATCGACGCGAACTGGCTTGCAAGTGTTTGCCCGAACAACCATGGGGCATAAGGAGGAGGCATGACCATACCTCCCGTTGGTTGAGGAATTTGATTTACATCCATCTCCATAAATGATCGCCGAAAGGGATCAGCTGTTCAGTGCAAAGTAGACCCCAGCGGCACTTATCCAAACGTCGTGTTCGATGTCGTCGACGTTGAAGAATTTGTTCCCACTAGAACAACACCCTGATGAGATGGGTGGTGGAAGTCTCGTAGCCTTCTATGCCATCTTGTCCATCTGGGTGTGTATGCTTGCCAACACTTCCGTTATCTCCCCAACCTACTTCTCGATTCCCGGCCTCCACCTCTAAAACTCACCCCGATTGATCATCAGACCTTGCACGGTGAGATCCATCTACTCCATGGTTGAGTGCATCACATCCATATGTCGTCACGTCTCCTTGTTACCCTCATCGATTTTGGCGATTAGTTGCGCTAACGAATCCTCCACCCGTGGACGTGCCATCTCTCCAGCCTTGGCTTGAAACCTGGTGTTGTACACGTGGTGAGGATCCAGATCGGCTCCGATTACCAACTGTTAACACCACACAATCGCACAATCTCGCAAACAGTCAGATGCTCGGATAGTGGTTGGGTTTATTCTTTCGTGTGTTCCAAGTTCATCATCAGCCAAAAGTCAGCCTTACAATGGACTACCCCTTTCCCTTTTAAACCCCGCTAAGACTCACGACATTCCTCGACTTACAGACAGGTGGGACCCAGTTACACCTAGTTGTCACCAACATACTTCGGATTCAGCTCTCTCCCGATGGCTTCTCAGCTTCTAGTCCTCAGCAACTCCAACTTCTGCAAGTGGCTTCTCTTCCCCTGGCGCTGTGGTTTGTCTGGCATGACGGTTCAGTTCATCATTATGACGCCTGTAGCTGTTGACAGTTGTCCACTAAACCAAGCCAACTCAAGTGCCCAAAGTTGACTAGGCCGCCCTCCAAAGATGGCCAATTCGATCACAGTGTCCGACCCTGTGAAATCCAGTCTAGCGGACAGGGGCGAAGCCATGTTAGCTTTCGGTGGTGCATAGGAAGCTTTCTCTGGCGCATAGGACCAAGGTAAAATAAAATATTGTTAATATATACCTTAAATTTATCGTGTATTTCCCTTTAAATTGTATATTTTTTTTGTGTTTGATAGAGTGTGCACTAGGGTTATTTTTGAGCTGGCTTCGTCCTTGCTAGTAGACTTCCAATGTCGTCTAGGTTGACTTTAGCTCATTTAGAATCGATTATTTCCAAATCGATTTTGGATTTATTTCAACCTGAAAAACTTGAAGAACACATTTCGGATTTGTTTTTACTAGGACAAAACAACCTCTCTCTGATTTACGAATGGTAAATAAACATTTGAATCGTGAGCCATTACCGCTCCCATTTGTAAGGCCATTTGTAAGCCGATGTCTCCGCCACGTAAGTGTCGACAAATCCTTCAAGCGAGAGGGATTGAGGGCACGACGACTTGACAGGATCATAAAACCTTGGGCTTAAGAGAGACGACGACGGGACGCTTGAACGAGACTCCTCGCTGCTGGTACAGCTCCAGCATATCGGGGCCATGCTCACGCACGACCTGTCCGCCTCACTAGGCTGTCATGTTTGCCCGATGGTGTCTCGCATAATGGAGGAGATGGAGATGGGGAGGAGAATAGACAGGGGTTAACTTCCTGATGATGGCTGGCCCATCATTAGTTGAGCAAAAAAAAGAAAGAAAACGAGAGGATATGCTTCTTTTTACGTTTGCCAGAGGGAGGAGGCCGGGTTCGGGGCCACAGGGACCAGAGAGGAGGGAAGCCCAGCTGTAGACCAGAGAGGCGCGCTCGGCTCGACCGCATGATGGAGGAGGTTTCACGTGCTCTCTCTGCCTTTTGGCCTTTTCGCCCTTTCGTGTCTGGTGTTGCATGGACCCAACCCTGACGGCTTCACTACAGGTACAACAAGTGGTTTGTTACACGCTTCAACTCCCCCTCCCTCGTCTCGACACGAGCTGCCTGCCAGATCATAACTGTATTCTTTGTTGCCTGGCTTGAGAAGGAAACGAAGCTTAAGTACTCTTCTCCATCAAACCACTGAAATGAAAAGAAAACTAAAAAAAGGAGGGGGAGGGCAGGAAAGGTCTGGGTCAAGCTGAACCAGACCGTCCAAAGGAGGAGAGGGACAGGTCAGTGCAGCAAGCAAAAAAGAGAGGCCCCCATCATATGGCTCCATGCCTTTTAACAGCGATCATGTGCTGCTCTGCTCCTGCTCGCCCGCCAGTACACGCAGCGACTCATCACGGTCATGTTTATTTATTTTGCCTGGATTGGTTTGCTAAGAATTTCGAATTCGCACTGAGATGTTATAAAAAAAGGAACTCGGCAAGGTTGGGCTTGGGCATCACGATTCATTCATGGTGTGAGCTTCTGTTTGCACGGAACGGATACATCTAACAACCCTCATAAATGAGATGAGATGAGATGCCCAATCTTCGCCAGCGAAGGAAGAGCATTAAACTACACACGCCCCAAGGTTCATTCTCCTGCCTGAGAGCAGATCGAGAAAACACACCTGAAGGAGATACTCCTGTTTTAACCAGTCACTCTTTCAGATGGTCAATGATTTATTTCATTTTTTTAAATCCTGGCCACACACAACCACAGAAGAACGGACCTGCGTCGATGCAACGCGACGCGGATCCCTAGTAGAATCAAATCTAACGCGTCACAGACAGCGACGCGAAATTCGCAGCGAGCGATGTATAACGATAAATCAAGCGCAGAGAAAGACGAGATTAGCAGCAACGCATATCTCAAATGGGACCAATATCAGTAGCAAATATCAACCAGACAGAATCACCACTCACGATCACGACGAGGTAGCAGAGTACTATCTACAAGGGGGGATGAGATCACACAACCGACACCACGACATGGTATACAAACCCTCCCTGCACCAAGGAAACCAGATCCGACCAAAATGCGAGGACGACACGACAGCACCGAAGAAATCTCACTACTACTAGTACTACTGGATAGCACTCCAATAAATAGATCTAGGCGGCGGCGGCCGCGGCGGAAGTACTGCTAGGTAGCCAGGCACGAGGCCCCATCGGCTCAGTGGCGGACGGCGGCGAAGAAGAAGGCGGCGGCGACGAGGGCCGCGGCGAAGGGCGACGACGCCGCGACGGCGGCGGAGACGGGGCTGGGCGCCGGCGCCTCGGCCACGGCGGCCACCGAGAGAGAGACGGCCGCCAGAACGGCGGCAACGGCGAGGGCCTTCGATCCGACTCCGGCCATTGCTTGCTTCGCTTCGACGGGTTTGTGGTGTGGCGACGGGGAGATGGTTCTAGAAGGCTGATGCGTTGCTGTGCAGAATAATAGTGGCGAGCACGAGATCTATGCTGGTGTCTGGTGGTGGGGAAAGGTGTGGAGGGGCGAGTATTTATAGAGGACAGGGGGTTGGAGTCGCGGGCTAACGGGTATAGCTCGCTGGTGACAGCTGGTATAGAGTTTTAGGCCAACTCCAGTAACTGTATGTAGATGTATAACAATGTTTTCATAGTAGATACATTATTTGTATTTGTAGAGATGGATTGAAAAGTGTGATAAGAAGTGGGATAAAGAGTCTGATATAGCCTTTACGAATCTAAGGTCTTCTTTAGAATGCGATAATTTTTTAATTTCTAGTGTTTTTTCTTGTGAAGATGAGATGATTCCTGTAAAATTAATGTATACTTTTGGTGAAATTCCTGCGTTCAAAGTAGGCCTAAAAGTATATATTTAGAGTTTAGTTCAAATAACTTCACCCACTGCGAATTTACTAGAATCAATTATATTTTTTTAAAAAATAAATAAATAATACACATTCGTGAAATACAAAGTTGCCAAACGAAAAGGCCCATGCATTTGAGTCAAAGTTCAAAGACTACTCGATGTCAAATTTATCCAACCAATCAACTATCCAACATGACTCGTTAATGTAATGATGGTAAAAAAAAGAAGCCAACAAGCAAGATCTCTAACACCTATATCAATAAGGTGGACAAAAAACAGCTACACCATACCTAATTAATTAAGAAGAAAAAGAATGAAAATGTGATATTCATCAAAGCCAACAAGGGAAATGGGACCAAATGCATCTGGGTGTCAAAGGAGATTATCTCAATCATTAAAATCATAAATAAGGTTTGGGCCTCGAAATGGAAGTGAGAAGTTCGAAGGACTTCGAGGAATTTAGAGACTTGACAAATAGGGATGTATATCATGTGATACATCACATCGGACCAAGAAAATTAACAAGTGGGTTAGTGAACACTTTGGACCCAAATTCCCCACCTATGATTAAGGTAACTAGTTTTATTGCTTCCTTGTCTTTAGATATGCGTATCTAATTTTTTTTAATATCTAGCTTACCTTTCATGCCTAGTTCTACATGTGGTAATTATCTTCATCAGCATGTGTCACACCCGGTTTTTAGAAGGTAAACCGAATGCGAACCATGTACGTGCCAGGATCAGTTATTCACGTACACAGCAGTTACATAATATGGACATCATCACACAGTGCTCAAATAGTATTAAAAGGGGAAATAATAGTCGATTACATCATACGTCTGAGACGTCCATATAGTTCTTACAATAAACCAAAGTGCGGAAAAGAAACGTAGATAACACGGCCTTCACAGGCAGCCGACTGGGGGTTGCCGCTAACCCACGCCTAGAACTCGTCGTAGTCTTGGAACTCCTGGAAGTCTCCTTCCACAGCTTCATCTTCTCCTGAGCAGTGGTTGCAATGCTGACAACCTGGGGGGGGTTTGGTGTGTAGAGCAAGGGTGAGTACACATCAACATACTCAGCAAGCATCCCGTTTGGCTGTAGTGGACTAGCTTTATGTGGGGATAAGTCAAGCAGTTGCTTTTAGTTGGTCAGGTTATTACTTACTAGTAGAGAGCCAGGTTTTAACATTAACCCAAGTTATTAGCCCAATGTATCCTTTCCAAACGGAAAGAATACCACTTACCAATACCATAATCATAACCGGAACCATCAATCTCATTGCCACCTGTACCAAAGTATCTCTGATCAAGTATCACTAATCTCTGGAGCTCCCTTGGCCGCTCATAACCGCGAGCACGGCTGATATATCAGTTTCATAACACTCTGCAGAGGTTGTGCACTTTACCCATAAGCCGTGATTCCCTCTCTAGCCCGGGCTTGCAAGACCCTTATTCACTCCCAAGGTGAATGGCTAGGGATTCACTACGAAGCCTTTACAAAGATTCCCCGAGGCTGTAGCCGCCCGTTAGGTTTCCTAAATGTACCGCACTCCTCCCCAAGGGACAAATCAACCTTGGCAGAGCGAGCCGCATACACCGAGCCCCATTGACGGCACAACGGCTAAGCGAACTACACCCCGGTTCCTCTAATTATTCAGCTAAGGGCGTCCCATTCCACCCTCATGGTTGCACTGTTTTCTCGGGCGGTCATCCATTGAACAGGTCCTTACGGAGAGGCACTCGAGAAACCGCTCAAGTCCCCTTAAATGCCACAAGTATGATCATAAATAAGAAGGGGAAAACAGCGTATCATAGATAATCACATCATGTTCATTGATTAGAGTTGAGCAATAGCATCAAACTAAGCAGTAATAATCCGACCCAAATAGGTAAACAAGGACATGGATAACAAAAAGCTAGTCAATCCTTAGGTATAAATGTGTAATGCGGGAGGTGAATTAAAGAATGAATAGGACAGAGATAGGTCAAAGGACACTTGCCTCCACCAACCGACTGCTGCTCAGGGGCTTCTCCTGCGAATTCCTCGGGCTCTTCGACCGGATCGTTCTCTATGCGAGCGCAAACATACATACATCCACATATTTAATATAGAAGAACAGTACACCATACAAGGGAACAAGTGAAGCGAATATGCATCAAGTATGACATTCGATATCGCATTTGTTATGGTTAGAAAGAAACGGGAAAGATCTCGCAGGGGTTTAAAGTTTATGCACTAATGATTAGTTACAATTGATTCTTAACAAAAGAATTCTGTTATATATATACTAATGGGAACCTAATCATTTTTAGTTGATCAACATTGCACGAGATAAACAATTAACTACGTGAATCAACCGCATAACGGAATTTTAAATTAAACTTCCTATTTTCCATAGCATGAACAATGATCAGCCTACCTAAAACAAAGTAATTATGATCACAGAAAGTAAATAAAATAAAAAAAACAGAGGGGGGGGCGGTTGAACCGGCCCTAGGGCGGTTGAACCGGCCCTGGGCTGGGCGGCCGAGCTGGGCGGGCGCGCGGGGGAGGGCGGCCGAGCTGGGGCCGGGGCGGCCGAGCCGGCGGCCAAGGCCGGCCGAGCTGGCGGCCAGGGGCCAGGCGGGCGGGGGGCGCGGCCGGGGAGGCTGGCCGGGGGGCTGGCTGGGGGGCTGGCTGGGCGCGGCCGGAGGCGGCCGTGGCCGGCTGGGGCTGGGCTGGCCGGGCGGCGCGGCCAGGGCCGGCGCGGCCAGGGGCGGCCGAGCCATGGCCGGACGGGGGAAAGAGGAGGGGAGGGGGAAGGAGAGAGGAGGGGGAGGGGGAGGGGGAGGGGGCTCACCGGCGGGGGCGGCCGACGGCGAGGGGCGGCGGCCGAGCAAGGGGGCGGCGGCGGCGGCCTAGGGCAGGGGCGGGTAGGGGCGGCGCTAGGGAGAGAGAGAGAGGGAAAATGAGAGGGAGAGGGAGAGGGTTAGGGGAAAAAGGGGAGGATGGGGGGGCGGCTGGGCCTATCCAGGCCCAAGAGGGGGGGGCGCGCAGGGGCTTGGGCCGGCCGGGGTCGGCCCACGGCGCGGGAGAGAGAGAAAAAGAGGAGAGAGAAAGAGAGAGAAAGAAAAAGAAAAGATTATTTCCCTGTTTTTTCGAAATCCGGTCTTCCTACATGAATGCATTTGCACTTTCAAAGCAATCAAAAGAAATGCAAGGTTCGGCATGGTGCATCAAACAACATAAAGTATTTTTTTAGAGTTTTTCTTACACGGGAAATCCAAACCGAATCCCGCTAAAACTTTGGAAAAGGTCAAGGTTTAGCGAGGGGAAAAAGAAAAGAAAAGGTAACGCCCGAATTTTGGCGAGTAAAGAAAAGAAAAAATTCAACTGCAAAATTCGGGGCGTTACAAACCTATCCCCCTTAAAAGAATCTCGCCCTCGAGATTCAGGGCTGGCTAGCAAAGAGCTCTGGGTACTTGGCCATCAAATCATCTTCACGCTCCCAGGTTGCTTCTTCCTCAGAGTGGTGACTCCATCTGACTTTGCACATTCTGATGGTCTTCCTTCGGGTGACTCTATCTGCAACCTCAAGGATCTGCGCTGGCTTCTCAACATAGGTCAAGTCCTCCTGGACTTCCAGACCTTCCACTGGCAACTGCTCTTCTGGCACACGCAAGCACTTCTTCAACTGAGACACATGAAAGACATCGTGCACAGCTGACAAATTCTCTGGCAGACTGAGCTGATAGGCCACTTCTCCACGCTTTGAGAGGATTTGATACGGACCAATGTAGCGGGGTGCTAGCTTGCCTTTGATTCCGAACCTTCTGACTCCTCTGATCGGTGACACTTTCAAATAGACAAAGTCTCCGACTTCAAAACTCAGCTCTCTTCTCCTTGTGTCTGCATAGCTTCGCTGCCTCGATTGCGCTATCTTCAGATTCTCTCGGACCATCTTGATGTTCTCTTCAGCTTCAAGCAGAATGTCTGGCCCAAACACTTGCTTCTCTCCAGGCTGATCCCATTGCAACGGAGTTCTACAACTCCTTCCATAAAGCGCTTGAAATGGTGACATCTTCAAACTGGCCTGATAACTGTTGTTATAGGAAAACTCTGCATAGGGCAATCGCTTATCCCATCCGGACTGATCTTGCAACGCACAGGCTCTCAACATGTCTTCAAGAATTTGATTGGTCCTTTCGGTCTGGCCATCTGTCTGCGGGTGATAAGCTGAACTGAAATTCAGATGCGTGCCCAAGGCTTCATGCAACTGCTGCCAGAAATGAGAGGTGAACTGCGCTCCTCTGTCTGACACTATCTTCTTTGGCACACCATGAAGACAAACGATCCGAGACATATACAGTTCTGCCAATACTGCACTGCTGTAGGTGGTCTTGACAGGTATGAAGTGGGCTGACTTGGTCAAACGGTCCACTACTACCCAAATGGAATCGTAGCCGGCTCGAGTGCGAGGCAATCCGACTATGAAATCCATACCAATTTCATCCCATTTCCACTGAGGGATCTGCAACGGTTGCAACAATCCAGCAGGTCTCTGGTGCTCTGCCTTAATTCTTCGGCAACTATCGCACATAGCCACATGCTCTGCGATTTCTCTCTTCATTCCATACCACCAGAATTTCTTCTTCAGATCCTGATACATCTTCTCACTGCCAGGGTGAATCGAATAAGCTGTCTCATGAGCTTCCTTGAGAATTAATTCCCGAATAGACTGGACATTGGGAACACACAAGCGGTCTTTGAACCATACCACGCCTTCTGCATCTTCTCGAAAATCTTTGCCTCTGCCATCTAGAATCAGTCGCCGGATCTCACTGATCTTCTCATCGTTCTTCTGCGCTTCTTTGATTTCTCGCTCCAAGGTAGGTTCCAATTCAACTGTGACTCCTCGCGAATTGTTCAGAAATCCGAGACTCAACCTGTCGAACTCCTTGGCCAACTCATAAGGCATCGGACGAGCGACCATCAGATTGACTTGACTCTTTCTGCTCAAAGCATCTGCCACTACGTTTGCTTTGCCTGGATGGTAATGGATCTCCAACTCATAGTCTTTGATCAACTCTAACCATCTTCGCTGCCTCATGTTCAATTCTGACTGAGTGAATATGTACTTCAGACTCTTGTGATCTGTGTAAACATCGCATTTCTGTCCATACAGATAGTGCCTCCATGTCTTCAGTGCGTGAACCACTGCTGCCAACTCTAGGTCATGGATTGGGTAATTCTTCTCATGAACCTTCAGCTGTCGGGACGAGTAAGCCACAACTCTTCCCTCTTGCATCAACACGCATCCCAAACCTGTGTAACAAGCATCACAGTACACAGAGAAGGGCTTGTGCACATCAGGCAAGACTAGGACAGGCGCTGTTGTCAACTTCTCTTTCAGCGCTTCGAAGGCCTCTTGACATTTCTGGGTCCACTTGAACTCAACCTTGTTGCCTAGCAACGCTGTCATTGGTTTCGCAATCTTCGAAAACCCTTCAATGAATCGCCGATAATATCCGACCATTCCAATGAAGCTTTTGATTCCTCGAGCATCTGTTGGCGCTTTCCAGTTCAGAATGTCTGCCACTTTCTTCGGATCCACAGCCAATCCTTCTTTGTTGATTATGTGACCCAAGAACAGGACTTCGCTGATCCAGAACTCACACTTGCTCAACTTCGCATACAACTGGTGCTCTCGCAATCTCTGCAATACCATCCTCAAATGATCTGCATGCTCTTCTTCACTTTGAGAATAAATCAGAATGTCATCAATGAATACCACCACAAACTTGTCGAGATAATCCATGAATACACTGTTCATCAGATTCATAAAGAACGCCGGTGCATTGGTCAAACCAAAAGACATCACCGTGAACTCATATAACCCATACTTGGTAATAAATGCCGTCTTCGGAATGTCCGAAGGTCGGATCCTGAGCTGATGATAACCTGACCTCAGATCGATCTTGGAGAACACACTGGCTCCTCTCAACTGGTCAAACAGATCTTCTATTCTGGGCAAAGGGTACTTATTCTTGATCGTGACTTCATTCAAAGCTCGATAATCGATACACATCCTCTTTGTGCCATCTTTCTTCTCCACAAACAGGACAGGGGCGGCCCAAGGCGAGGTGCTTGGCCGGATATAACCTTTCTCTGACAGCTCATCAATCTGCTTCTTAAGCTCAACCAACTCTGGTCCAGATATTCTGTAAGCTCTCTTAAAGATAGGGGCGGTTCCAGGAAGAAGCTCTATGGCAAACTCAACTTTCCGCTCTGGTGGCATACCCGGTAAGTCCTTTGGAAACACATCTGGGAATTCAGACACAACCTTGACACTCTCAATCGGGTCTGCTTCACTGCTATCGACAGCCATCTGATAACAACTTCCTTTCTTCGGCTCAGGCGGGACTAACTCGGTCACCACTTCCTCTCCTAGTGGGGACACCAACTTGATTGTCCTTTGATCACAACTGATAACTGCCTGATACTTATCTAGCCAATTCATCCCTAAGATGACATCTATTCCCTGAGTACCCATTACTATGAGATTAGCGGGAAACGCTATCCCCCTTATTTCCACACTTATATTCAAACATATGCTATCAGCTCGAATTCTACCACCAGCTGAGTCAATTTGAATGGGGGTTGACATGGCAGTAATTGGAAGATTATGTGCTTCTACCCATGATGCAGTAATAAAAGAATGCGTTGTTCCAGTATCAAATAACACTTCTGCAATATGGGAATCGACTGGGAACATACCTACTGTCATGCCGGGGGTCTCCTGAACTGCTTCAGCCTCCAAGTGGTTCAGTCTTCCATGATTATAGCGCTGCTGAGGGCGGTTGCCTGCTCCAGACTGAGACACATTCTGCTTCGCTGGGGCATTGGGGCCTGACTGCTGCTGGGCTGCCTTCTTCGGACATTGCATCACCCAGTGGCCTTGCTCTCCACAGTGGAAACATGCTCTGTTTCCAACCTGAGCTGGTGCTGCCTGATTGCTCTGCTGAGTTGCGGGGGCAGGAAGACGAGGTGTCTGCTGATTCTGCCTCTGAAACTGACCTCCTCCTGACTGATTGCTCTGACGGTTCTGGTACTGGTGCTGAGGATACTGCCTTTGGAACTGCTGATACTGCTGACGCTACTGATGCTGCTGATGCTGCTGAGGTGGACGCTGATTCTGCCTGAACTGCTGAGGTTGATTGCCTGAAAAACGAGGACGACTGCTGCTTCCAGGCTGGGGTCCACTGATCTTGCGCTTACGATCCTCCATCTCCTTACGCTTCCTTTCCGTCATGATTGCTCTGTCAATCAGGTGCTGGAATGTCGGGAAGGTGTGATTCATCAGTTGGTACTGCAGAGGGTCAACCAAGCCTCTCAAGAAACGGTACTGTCGCTTGGCATCGGTGTTGACATCCTCGGGAGCGTAGCGAGACAACTGCAGAAACCTGTCCCGATACTCACTGACAGATGATGACCCTTGCTTAAGGGCCAGGAACTCCTCCTTCTTCACTGTCATCAGACCTGCAGGCACATGGTACTGACGGAAGCTACCTCTGAACTCTTCCCAGGTGATGGTGTCGGGGTTGGCATGGGTGGCGAGGTAAGACTCCCACCATGATTGGGCTGCTCCTCTCAACAGACGGGGACCATACAAGACTTTCTCCCTGTCATCACACTGAGCGGTATGCAACTCCCGCTCCACAGTGCGCAGCCAATCTTCAGCATCCATGGGGTCAGAAGAGTGAGCGAACGTTGGGGGATGACCTCTCATGAATTCAGCACGCTTGTCTCTAGGCATCTGAGGCTGGGGTGGCGCTTGCTGCTGCTGCTGCTGCTGCTGCTGCTGAATGGCGGCCAGAGTCTGACCGATGGCCTGAACTGCCTGAGTCTGCATCAGAAACATCTGCTCGATCGACATCGGGGGCGGGGGTGGCAGCTGCTGCTGCCGAGGCACCTCATCCTGCTGACCGGCTTGCTCCTGCTGAGCACGCCTTCCTCCTCTGCGCCTGTTCTCTGACATCTGCAGAACGCAACCACACATCAGAACTGATCTGGCAAATCTTGCAGCATAAGAAAAGAGTATAGAATTCTCCAACAGCACTGAACAGATGAGCATCTTCACTGATCTTCAACACAGACCACACAGCTTCTCAGATAAAGAGGAAAGTAGAATAAAGGGTTTCCCAACTATATAACTAACTCCATTAACATAATATGTAAGCCAAAATGCAGGGGATACCCACACTCTGGTGACAATCATTACAAAGATCCAAACCAAACATAGTTCATCATGACAAACATAAATGCACAGGATATAGCAAACTACCCTGTCTAACTAAGACTAACTAAGACCGGAACTAACGCTAAGACTGAAGCTTCTATGTATATATATTTCGTATTAATTACAAGATCCAACTCTAACGATCTATGGTTCTAGATTTATCTTGGTCTTGCAGTCGGGATTGCCATAAGACTGGAGTCCACGCCGAGGTGAGCGGTACGGGTGCTGAGTCCCGACGGGAGCGGGGGAACCATCATCCAAGTGACGACGCTCCGCGCGCTCAGCCCGCAGCAGGGCGATCTCAGCACGAGCCCTACTCAGCTCGTCTAATGCATGGTCCAGCTCCGTGTTTAGCACGGCGGCTAGGTTGACTGTGCTGCTCAACCTAGGATTGTCCTCACCAGCAGGTGAAACAATCACGCCTCCTGTGCTGCCAGATGGACGGCGAGGGTAATACTTCAGGTCGAGGCCGTCAGCTACCCCACCGAGAACCGAGCAGTAGTGCGAAAGCGCACGCCGTGCAGCATCCTGCATGGCTGCCTCAGCTGAGTCCCGCTCAGAGATAGAATAGTGCTCTGAGCAAGCCTCCGCGCCCTGGAGACTGTTCTCCGGACGGCGCACCAAGCAGGTCGCCTCCCAGCGGTCCGGGTAGACCCCGCGACTATGCTGGTAGACCACACAGCGATACTCGATGGACCAAGTACGCCGGTCGAGTGCCCGACGTAGCAGGGTGTCGAGCGCGTCGTGGAAGTGACACCCGCGAGCAGCGTCGCGAGTGATGGGTCGAGCAACCCATCCTTCCGGCTCATGGCTAGAGAGGTCGAGGTCGTGGCTCGAGCTGTCGTCGCCACCTCCGTCGTCTGGGTCTCCTCCAGCAGCTACTCCAGAAGCTGGGACGCCCAGTGGTGGTGCAGGGGGCGCCTCCAGGGGAAGCACAGGAGAGCAGCTCCTCACAGACTCTATCTCCTGCTGGAGCGAGAAAGAAGAGCCCTGCTGCTCCTGTCGTCGACGTTCCTGCTCCTCATGCAGGCGGTGGTGCAGTCTCTCCAAATGGCTGGACTGTCCGGCCACGAGACGGCGAAGCGGACGCTCAGCAAGGCGGGAGGGTAAGAATGGGATGACGGACTTTCGTGCAGTGTGTCTAAGACGAGCCATCTACAAAAGACATCGCAAGCAAAAGGGTGAGAGCAGAATTAATATGACCAGCAAATAATGAATCATAAATAAATGAAGGATCAGAATAAAACAAAATTTTCAGCAAGGTATAATATATAGTAGAACATAGGTTTGGTCAGTAGGACCAACTTTTGAAGGGATACCAAAGTCAAGGCAGGGACAAAGGTCTATAACCCTTAGAACGACCATTCTACTCTAGGTTAGCGGTCCTACAGTCAGCACGGCTTTGATACCACTTATGTCACACCCGGTTTTTAGAAGGTAAACCGAATGCGAACCATGTACGTGCCAGGATCAGTTATTCACGTACACAGCAGTTACATAATATGGACATCATCACACAGTGCTCAAATAGTATTAAAAGGGGAAATAATAGTCGATTACATCATACGTCTGAGACGTCCATATAGTTCTTACAATAAATCAAAGTGCGGAAAAGAAACGTAGATAACACGGCCTTCACAGGCAGCCGACTGGGGGTTGCCGCTAACCCACGCCTAGAACTCGTCGTAGTCTTTTAACTCCTGGAAGTCTCCTTCCACAGCTTCATCTTCTCCTGAGCAGTGGTTGCAATGCTGACAACCTGGGGGGGGGTTTGGTGTGTAGAGCAAGGGTGAGTACACATCAACATACTCAGCAAGCATCCCGTTTGGCTGTAGTGGACTAGCTTTATGTGGGGATAAGTCAAGCAGTTGCTTTTAGTTGGTCAGGTTATTACTTACTAGTAGAGAGCCAGGTTTTAACATTAACCCAAGTTATTAGCCCAATGTATCCTTTCCAAACGGAAAGAATACCACTTACCAATACCATAATCATAACCGGAACCATCAATCTCATTGCCACCTGTACCAAAGTATCTCTGATCAAGTATCACTAATCTCTGGAGCTCCCTTGGCCGCTCATAACCGCGAGCACGGCTGATATATCAGTTTCATAACACTCTGCAGAGGTTGTGCACTTTACCCATAAGCCGTGATTCCCTCTCTAGCCCGGGCTTGCAAGACCCTTATTCACTCCCAAGGTGAATGGCTAGGGATTCACTACGAAGCCTTTACAAAGATTCCCCGAGGCTGTAGTCGCCCGTTAGGTTTCCTAAATGTACCGCACTCCTCCCCAAGGGACAAATCAACCTTGGCAGAGCGAGCCGCATACACCGAGCCCCATTGACGGCACAACGGCTAAGCGAACTACACCCCGGTTCCTCTAATTATTCAGCTAAGGGCGTCCCATTCCACCCTCATGGTTGCACTGTTTTCCCGGGCGGTCATCCATTGAACAGGTCCTTACGGAGAGGCACTCGAGAAACCGCTCGAGTCCCCTTAAATGCCACAAGTATGATCATAAATAAGAAGGGGAAAACAGCGTATCATAGATAATCACATCATGTTCATTGATTAGAGTTGAGCAATAGCATCAAACTAAGCAGTAATAATCCGACCCAAATAGGTAAACAAGGACATGGATAACAAAAAGCTAGTCAATCCTTAGGTATAAATGTGTAATGCGGGAGGTGAATTAAAGAATGAATAGGACAGAGATAGGTCAAAGGACACTTGCCTCCACCAACCGACTGCTGCTCAGGGGCTTCTCCTGCGAATTCCTCGGGCTCTTCGACCGGATCGTTCTCTATGCGAGCGCAAACATACATACATCCACATATTTAATATAGAAGAACAGTACACCATACAAGGGAACAAGTGAAGCGAATATGCATCAAGTATGACATTCGATATCGCATTTGTTATGGTTAGAAAGAAACGGGAAAGATCTCGCAGGGGTTTAAAGTTTATGCACTAATGATTAGTTACAATTGATTCTTAACAAAAGAATTCTGTTATATATATATACTAATGGGAACCTAATCATTTTTAGTTGATCAACATTGCACGAGATAAACAATTAACTACGAGAATCAACCGCATAACGGAATTTTAAATTAAACTTCCTATTTTCCATAGCATGAACATTGATCAGCCTACCTAAAACAAAGTAATTATGATCACAGAAAGTAAATAAAATAAAATAAAAAAAATAAAAAAAAACAGAGGGGGGGGGCGGTTGAACCGGCCCTAGGGCGGTTGAACCGGCCCTGGGCTGGGCGGCCGAGCTGGGCGGGCGCGCGGGGGAGGGCGGCCGAGCTGGGGCCGGGGCGGCCGAGCTGGCGGCCAGGGGCCAGGCGGGCGGGGGGGCGCGGCCGGGGAGGCTGGCCGGGGGGCTGGCTGGGGGGCTGGCTGGGCGCGGCCGGAGGCGGCCGTGGCCGGCTGGGGCTGGGCTGGCCGGGCGGCGCGGCCAGGGCCGACGCGGCCAGGGGCGGCCGAGCCATGGCCGGACGGGGGAAAGAGGAGGGGAGGGGGAAGGAGAGAGGAGGGGGAGGGGGCTCACCGGCGGGGGCGGCCGACGGCGAGGGGCGGCGGCCGAGCAAGGGGGCGGCGGCGGCGGCCTAGGGCAGGGGCGGGTAGGGGCGGCGCTAGGGAGAGAGAGAGGGAAAATGAGAGGGAGAGGGAGAGGGTTAGGGGAAAAAGGGGAGGATGGGGGGGCGGCTGGGCCTATCCAGGCCCAAGAGGGGGGGGGGGGCGCAGGGGCTTGGGCCGGCCGGGGTCGGCCCACGGCGCGGGAGAGAGAGAAAAAGAGGAGAGAGAAAGAGAGAGAAAGAAAAAGAAAAGATTATTTCCCTGTTTTTTCGAAATCCGGTCTTCCTACATGAATGCATTTGCACTTTCAAAGCAATCAAAAGAAATGCAAGGTTCGGCATGGTGCATCAAACAACATAAAGTATTTTTTTAGAGTTTTTCTTACACGGGAAATCCAAACCGAATCCCGCTAAAACTTTGGAAAAGGTCAAGGTTTAGCGAGGGGAAAAAGAAAAGAAAAGGTAACGCCCGAATTTTGGCGAGTAAAGAAAAGAAAAAATTCAACTGCAAAATTCGGGGCGTTACAGCATGCATACTAGGTATATAGTAGAAATGCTTGTCTTTAATTCATACTTCTTGAGCAAACCTACATGGTTTAAAAATATGAAATAAAGCACGACACATAACTTAATTAAAATTCCTAGATAAATGACACTATTGAATGTTTCTAATGTTATATCTTTAAATTGGTGTCATTTTGGCTTATATGTGCCAAAAGTACGGATTATGGATAATTTACCCCTCTCGATCTTAAAATCAATGTGCATGTATCCTACAAGTATTCAAAACTTATATGCACACCTTTAGGGGAGGTTACTATATAATCTAAGTCTTTGAGACTAACACCGTTTTTCAAAGCCTATTATGTGTGTAGTAGTCTCATTGAAGGAAAATAGAGTCCCCGGAGAAAGACAGTAAGCTTCTACTGCAAATATTCAAGTGGTTTCATTCCACGATTGGTATCACTTTCATATATTCTCCAATTGATGAATAGTCTGATTTATTTCTATCTTATGCCCCCCATGTTGCCTCATTTGCATATGTTGTTAAAATATATCTTTTAGCTATGCATGGTTTTTTCTAGGGGGTTAGCCTATTTTCATCATATCTAGTTTCCTCTTGTATTCATGAGCTTTTTCTTAAAAGAGGGGGAGTATGTCTTCTTTCATACAAAGGTGGAGAACTTTCTTTTAGGGGAGTAATTATTTTTAGAGGGCAAGTGCTCAGTTGCTTCCTATATGCTTATCATGTCTTCCTTTTCGGTGTTTGATTCCAAAGGGAAGGATTCTATGGACCAAAGCAAACCAAATTTATCAAATACCAAAAACCACTAATTTTATGTTTTTGATCTTGCAAGTGGTTTGTTATGATGGATTCGGTTCCAAATAGGGGGTATGTGGATTGTGGAGTTAGGAGAGCCTTAAGTCCATAATCACATTAGGGACTAGTTGCATTTGCAAGAAATGTGCTTAATTCTAAATTCATCACATATCCTACATTTGGTATGATAAATATGTTGCTCATGCATATGCATCAATAGCAAGTAGATTGCATATTTTAACTCAAGTATTTGATTATTTGCTTGTTTTGGTTGTGTTGTCATCAATCACCAAAAAAGGAGGGAAATTATAAGGAAAATGGACCATGGCACATTTGATTTTGGTGTTCGATGATGAACATAACCTTGTGGAATAATATTTTCTGAGTGTTTGTGTTTTATAGTCTACAGGATGCGAAGTGGATTGGACTAAGGCTCCGAGGGTGCAACACCTCAAAACAAGACCTAAAAGACACTTAGAAGATCAACAAGTATCAAGCATAAGTACAAGACATAAGAGCAAAAGAGACCAAAGAAAAAATTGAAGAAATCAATAAAAGGACAGTCAGTCAGTACACTGATGGCTCACCAGACATCGGACTGTCCGGTGTGAACTGGTGTGTGCCGGAGTGTCCACCGTGCGCTCGTGCCGTGGTACAAACAAGCATGTGTGAACGAACGGACGGTCATGAGTCGTCAAGTTATCAGAGGGAACGCGCCGACGCCGATGCTTGGCTTTGGCTTTGGACCCGTACGTGATATTTTGCTGGCGCAGTCGCGTTTGCTTCGTTGCCAAGGGAAGGGAAGGGGATCCCAAAGGGGAGCGCACTCGGCGGACCGGGGGAAAAGGCAGGCAGAGCCGCAGAGGTGCGGCTGCGCGCGTGCCACCACAGCACAAGCGTTCCGGCCGCGCCCAAGGAGTAAAGGAGGTGCGGATGCGCGCGCTGCAGTCCCTGTCTCACAAATAAAAGAGGACTGCGTGCTCCTCGTACATTTATTTGGCCTTGTTTGTGAAGTGCACTCCCATGCATCCACACAAACGGCTCGGAGGCCCACTCCACCCATGTGCTGGTCGTCACACGTACATGGCATTGGCATGGCACCCCGCCGCCCCTTCCGTCCGAAAACGACCGGTCGATGCATGATGCGTATCATGCACTATTTCGCATGCGATTCCCGCACCGTTTCGTTCGTTCGGTTACGCATTGGCTTATCAGGAAGGGGCGGCCTGGGGAAGGCAGCGATCGTTTACATGTAGGCTAAAGTCTGTTGGAGAAAGAAATCAGATGAAAACCTACATAGGGGAAGGGACAGGCACAGGCACAGGCACAGGCAGGCATTACCGCGAGGCGAGATATATACGGCTACCTACTACTAGCCCATCCGTGTAATTTAACGCACGCCAGCAAGCAAGCGAGTATAAAGCTTGCGACACACGACACATTAGCAATAATGGTATTCCATTCCTTAGCTAGCTTGACTAGGACCCGATTAAAGAACTGGCCGGGGTTCATTTCTGGTACTATAGGTACACTACACCTTTCCAGCTCCGATCCATCACTGTGTATATTCACCAATTAATAATTCAATCCAGCTCCGTCCATACATACATGCATCTGCTGCATATGTATGTATCGGTTACCTGTATCTAGTGTGGTGGTTGCTACTTTGGTGTCACTGCTAGCTGTCAAGCCAAACCCTACGATCACCCCCTGCACGGCCAGCTCGTCCCTCTCTCTCACGTCTCACCTACTAATAATCAGTAATCACCCAGTTAATTACACCACGCAACCAATCATTTCACTCCACCCACCCCCACACATCTGCTCTCCTCTCTCGAGCTGGAAGATTGAAGTTGGTTAACTCAGTTCTCTCAGCTCTTCCGACTTTTCTTATGTGCACGCTTAAAATACCTGCCGCCACAGTCAAGAAGGTAGTCGCTTACAGGAAGCACTGCCTCTGGAGAGGAAACAATGTGAACTCAAAAAAATCGCCTCTAGCTGCATGGTGCATGATTACTCAACCAAAGAGCAACGGGGGCCTCGGAGTGGTCAGATTGGAGACGCACAACAAGGCGTTGCTATTGAAATTTTTTACACAAGTTCTTCAATAATTATGACTTACCCTAGGTAAATCTCGTATCGAATAACTATTACAGGTCAGACAGACTCCCTTGCTGCTCAAGAATTGGTTCCTTTTGGTGGAGAAGTCTTCTTAGTCTTGTTCAAAATTTCAAGGGACTGGCATCACCAATCATTGGTAATGGGAGAACTATCCTTTTCTGGAAAGATCTGTGGAATAAGGGCAGTCCAGCTCAACAATATCCGGAATTATTCTCCTTTGCTTGCAACAGTAAACTCTCTATCAAAGAAGCAAAACAAAAAAGAACACCTTTTCAAGATTTTTCAGCTTCCTCTGTCTGCACAGGCTTACGAGCAGTATCTTGAGCTAAATGAGGCCTGGGGCAAATCATTGTGACCAACGCAAAGGACATTTGGAAACTTATTTGGGGATCAGAGATTTTCTCTACAAAGAAGACTTACAGGCATCTTATGGGACATTTCCAAGTTAACCACATTTTCAAATCGCTTTGGAAAAATAAATGTCAATCAAAGCATAAAGTTTTTTTATTAGTTGTGGCTGAAAAACAGACTGAACACAAGGAATATGCTGAGGAGGAAAAACATGACACTTGAGTCATACACGTGCGAAAACTGTATCTGGCAAAAAGAGTAAACACTATACCATCTCTTCCTCAGATGCAACTTTGCTAAGGCCTGCTGGAATTCAATTGGTTTGACGCCTCCTAGAATTGCTAATCCCGAGGAGGCCTCGGCAAATCTCAAGCAACAGCTCAATGTTCCCTTCTCTATGGAGATAGTTATCCTCATGACTTCGAGCATTTGGAAGTGCCGAAATGCATGGCTATTTCAGAACAAAGATCCAACAGCGCAACAATGTAAACATGAATTCACAAAAGAATTACTCCTGGTCATCCATAGAGCTCGTGGAAGATTCGATTCCTCCATTCCTAACTGGCTTCAGCAATTACAGTAATAGCTAACCCCTCCCTTGTGTAATATGTCTATCTGTATGCTTTAAAAAACTATAATTTTTCTAGTTTTAATAATATTTTCAGTAGGAGTTCCCCCTCCTGTTCTCTCTCTCAAAAAAAAAGCCAACTACATACACCTCCCAATCATGCACTGCTCAATAAGCGTCCGTCCGTCTAAATGCCGCGCACCACTAGCTAGCTACTTTCTCTGTTAATTAGTCGGGCACTACTTTCTAGTCGTGGGGCGATAGTTTCACTTTCCAACACACGCTACTTTAGTTTCCAGCCTAAAAACGTCTTACAACATTTGAGATCAACCATGTGCGTGGTGGCCACAGAACAGAAGCTTCTGCAGATCCTTTCAGTTAAACTAGACATAGGTCAGTACTCTACTCCAGTAGTACAATTACTGAGCTGGGCCGTCATATCCTGTCGCTCACAGAATTTAATCCTTGCGCGTAACCGCCGGCCCGGATCAGTGCTTTAACTATCTATATCTATACTACTCTATTAAGAACATAAGATGGACACCTGGTACTACCATAGCTTTACTCTCCCTACACTCAACGCGCGCAAAAAATAGTACAAAGTAAGCATTCGAACTCACAACCCATGCTCTATAAAATTGGGCCTAACTACTATACCAATTATATTTGTAGTCTAGGGCCCTTCCATCAACTCTCCCGTTTCGTGGCATATATATATATATATATAAAATTCCGTTCCGTGCGTGTCGTTTTGTACTACTCCGGCACAAGCTCGGCTCGGCTGGTAGGTCCCCAAGTACGACGCCACGCCATGTCGCCATCTTTACACTACAACTACAACCCAGTAGACATAGGTCAGTACTCTACTCCAGTAGTACAATTACTGAGCAGGGCCGTGATATCCTGTCGCTCACAGAACTTAGGCTGTGTTCGCTGCGGCTTGCTGCGGCTTTAATCCGGCTGCGGCTGCGGCTTCTACAGTATTTTGTCTCTACTGATTGCAGCTGCAGCAGTACAAACAGCCGTAACAGTACGGCTTTAAGCCGCAGCGAACACACTCTTAATCCTTGCGCCTAACCGCCGGCCCGGATCAGTGCTTCACACTCCCCACGCTCAGCGCGCGCAAAAAATAGTACAAAGTGAGCATCTAAATCTACAACCTATGCTCTAGAAAATTGAGCCTAACTATTAGACCACACATACCTTAGTGCTTTATATAATTCCGTTCCGTGCGTGTCGTTTTGTACTACTCCGGCACAAGCTCGGCTCGGCTGGTAGGTCCCCAAGTACGACGCCACGCCATGTCGCCATCTTTACACCTACAGCTACAACCGTTGTCTGCTTTCTCGTGTTCCTATATAACCTAGCTGGAGGGATTGCTAATGGCGTGTTTGGTCTAGAGAATGAACTCATTCTGCATGGAATCATGAGTTTTTCATCCCGCATCATGGACAGGCTTGCGGTAGTAGAGGGTGCGTTCCTTGTTGGTTCAGCAACTCTGTTGTTGCATTGCGTTGGGGGCAGCCTGGCAACTGCAACTATGCCTGGAAGGGATCTGGTACAGTAGTACGTACAAACAGTCAGTACCATCGTTCAGTTCAGCCATGCATGTAAGAGTTGGTTCAGAACATCAGGCGTGTGCTGCTCCACCCCCGTCGGCACTTTCGACGACCCCGACACTGCCTCACCTCTAGTCAGGTCTCTTCCTCCTCCACCCACCTCTCATGTGCACTCATGGGACGCGCAGTCGATTGCTGCGTCTTTCAGCACGATGACTCTCGCTCCACCCACTTCAGTCTCAGATTGTGTGGCTGACTTACCACCTATGCCGGTACTTTATCCGCCATTCACCCACCTCATCCCTCTTCCCTTCTTCCATCGTCATCGGCGATGGATCGGCGATGGGTCGGTCCTCCCTGTCACCTCAGTAGGTGATGCAATCCTTCCCAGCCCCTTTCGCCTAAAAATGTTCTTGTTGTCCCCAACATCATTCAGAGTCTCCTTTCTGTTTGTCACTTTACCACTGACAACTCTTGTTCTATAGAGTTTGACCCCTTTGACTTATATGAAGGATGTTGTTACTAGGACCCTTCTCGTGCGCTGTGAGCCTGTGACAGCTCCGGGGCACTCTACACCCTTCGCTTGTCTGCCACCTCTTCCTCGACCTCTACCTCGCATGCGCTGATTGCTTCTACCTTATCCATCACTTGGCACCGCCGCCTTGGCCACCCCGAGCGTGATATGATGCCGAAGTTGTCTAGCAATTATGTCATCCCTTGTAGTCGGGGTTCTTTTCATCACTTGTGGCATGCCTGTCAGCTAGGTAGACATGTGATATTTCCTTTTTCTTCCTCCTCTTCTAGAGCAACAGGCAACTTTAATCTAGTCCATTGTGATGTCTAGACATCCCCTGTACTCAGCGTTTCTGGCAATAAATATTATCTGCCCATTCTGGATGATCACTCTCATTACTTATGGACTTATCCCTTGTGTTTGAAGTCTGATACGTTCCCCACTCTTTCTCCCTTCTTTGCTTGGGTTTCCAATCAGTTTGGACGAACCGTTCGGGCTGTCCAATGCGACAATGGGCGAGGGTTTAACAACTCCATGTCCCGTTCCTTCTTTCTCTCCCAGGGCACTCAGCTGCGGTTGCCATGCCCCTATACCTCTTCTCAAAACAGTAAGGCTGAACAAATGATCCACACCGTGAACAATGTCATGTGTTCCCTATTGTTCTAGACCTCCTTCCCTTCCGCTAATGGGCCAAAGGGCCGGCCACCGTCACCTATCTCCTCAACCGCCTACCCACCAAGGCAGTTCCTCACCCCACCCCTACTTCGCTCTCTTTGGCAACTCTCCCTCCTACAATCATATTTGTATTTTTGGGTGCGCCTGCTATCCTAGTCTATCCACCACTACCCGTCATAAGCTTGCACCATGTTCCACTCGTTGTGTCTTTCTCGGGTACTCCTCTAATCACAAGGGGCACCGGTGTTTGGACCTCTCCAGTCACAGTGTTCTCGTCTCTCATAACGTCGTCTTCGACGAGTATGACTTCCCTTTCTCCAAATCTTCTTCTGTTGCCTCCCCCTCTGAGTATGACATCGTCCTTGATGCAGTTCCTGTTACTCCCGTGATCATGCCACGCACGACCCCTGCGTCCTCTACGCCACCACACGTGGCACCAACGTCTCCCACACTACCACACATGGACCCAACCTCTCCCACACTAGCGCTGCCTCTCGTGGCCCTGAAGTCCTTTGCGCTGCCACACACAGCCCCGGAGTCCCCTCACTGCCATGCATGGCCCCGGAGTCTACCGTGTCACCACGAGCGGCTCCAATGCCCTCCATCGACGCGACTACTTCCTCGTGCTACGTGGACCCTGTCCATGTCTACCAGTGACATGAATGGGCTGCTGCCCCGGCTACCTCCGACATGGAGCCGCCGGTGTATCACCCTATTGCCCTTCGTCGGGATCCCAACCATGTCCACCCGATGGTCACGCGGCGGGCCGCTGGCGTCCTCCGGGTAGTTGTCCGCCTTGTTCTCTCGGCATCCACCTCCCTGCCATCTCCCTCGAGCCGTCGTCCGCCAGTGGTGCGCTCGTCAACCCTTACTGACGTCGCGCCATGGAGGAGGAGCACACTGCCTTGCTAGAGAACCATATCTGGAACCTGGTGCCATGCCCCTCTAGCGCTAATGTGGTCACCGGGAAATGGATCTTCATGCACAAGCTAAAGGTTGATGGCTCTCTGGATTGGTACAAGACTCGTTGGGTCCTACAGGGTTTCACGCAATGTTTCGGGGTGGACTATGATGAGACCGTTAGCCCCATGGTGAAGCCTGGCACCATCCGGACCGTGTTGTCTCTGGCCCTCTCACAGGCCTAGCCGGTGCATCAGCTTGACGTTAAGAATTCCTTCCTCCATGGCACCTTGACAGAGACGATGTACTGTTCTCAGTTGGTGGGGTTTGTGGGCCTGACTCACCCTAACATGGTCTGCAAACTAAACCGGTCCCACTACAGACTCAAGCAGTCTCCCCACGCCTGGTACAGTCGCTTCACCACCTTCTTGCTCTCACAGGGCTTTGTCGAGGCCAAGGCGGACACCTCTTTGTTCATCTTCCTCCATGGAATTGATGTTGCCTACCTCCTCCTCTACGTCGATGACATTGTACTCACGACCTCCTTCCCCGTCCTCTTGTGGCGCCATGAAGGACCTAGGTGAGAGCACCTAGAGGGGGGGGGGTGAATAGGTGATCCTGTAAAAATCAAAAACTACTAGCCACAAAACTTGGTTAAGTGTTAGTACGATAAAACCAAGTGGCTAAGGAGCGAGCTCTTGCGAACACACAAGTATCACAGAGAAACAATCACAAGAGACTCACTGGTTTATCCCGTGGTTCGGCCAAGTATAACACTTGCCTACCTCCACGTTGTGGCGTCCTAATGGACGAGGGTTGCACTCAACCCCTTTCAAGTGATCCTATGATCAACTTGAATACCACGATATTTCTTTGCTTATCTCTTTTCCCGTTTGTGAGGAATCTCCACAAGTTGGAGTCTCTCACCCTTACAACAAAGGTCACGGTGAAAGCACAAGAGTAAGGGTGGGAAGCAACACACACAAATCCGCAGCAATACACATGCACACAAGCCAAGACTTGAGCTCAAACTGAAGCACAACGAGTTCACAACTAGAACGGAGCTCAAATCACTAACACGGTCGATCAAGTGCGCGGAGACGGAGTGTGAAAGACTTAGAATGCTTAAAGTATGCTTGGGTGACTCCTTCATGCGCCTAGGGGTCCCTTTTATAGCCCCAAGGCAGCTAGGAGCTGTTGGAGGCAATCTTGGAATGCTAATCTTGCCTTCTGTCGATTGACGCACCGGACAGTCCGGTGCGCCATCGGACAGTCACTGTAGCTGTCCGGTGCGCGATCTCCTTCCTTTTCTAGCGCTCCGACCTTTGCAGATTCGCGGTAGTTGGCACATCGGACACTGTCCGGTGCACACCGGACAGTCCGGTGCCCCCTGCCGACCGTTGGCGCGCCCACGCGTCGCGCGAAGATTGCGCGGCCGACCGTTGGCGCAGTCGACCGTTGGCTCACCGGACAGTCCGGTGCCCCACCGGACAGTCCGGTGAATTTTAGCCGTACGCCGTTGAACGTTTCCCGAGAGCGACGACTTCGCCACGGACGACTCACCGGACAGTCCGGTGCACCACCAGACAGTCCGCTGAATTATAGCCGTACGCAGTCGTCGAGTTCCGAGAGTGGCCTGTTCACCGGAGGTTGGCCTGGCGCACCGGACACTGTCCGGTGCACCACCGGACAGCCCGGTGCACCCAGACCGAGCAGGCAGCCAACTCTTTTCCAATTGCTTATTTCTAGCACTTAGACACAATATATTAGTACCTAAATCAATGTACTAAGTCTAGAAACGTACCTTGTTATATGATTTGCACTTCTTCAATCTTTGACACTAATTAACACTTAGTGAATAGGTGTTGGGCACTTAATCACCAAAACACTTTAGAAATGGCCCAAGGGCACATTTCCCTTTCACTAGGCGACTTGAACCACTTCTTGGGGATCACCGTCGAGCGCAAGTACACCATCGACATCCTCTAGCATGCGGGCATGGCTGACTGCAAGCCCTGCTTGACTCTGGTGGACATTGAGAGCAAGGTCTCCATCGATCCTTGCTCCCTGGTAGTTGATCCAACCAGCTATCAGAGTCTTGTCGGGCTCTGCAATACCTCATCTCACTCGCCCCGACATCGTCTACGCTGCTTAGCAGGTGTGCCTTCATATGCACGCCCTGCGGGAGCCACACCTCACAGCTATGAAGCGGATCCTTCGGTACCTTCGTGGCACCACCGACTTTGGCCTTCTCCTTTGCTGATCTGTGATCACCGACGTCGTTGTCTACACCGACGCTGATTGGGGTGGCTGTCTCGACACCCGTCGGTCCACTTCTGGTTTTGTCATCTTCCTTGGTGATAACCTCGTCTCCTGGTCTTCAAAGAGACAATCGGTCATCTCTCGCTCCAACGACAAAGCTAAGTACCGTGCCATGGCCAATGGCGTCGCCGAGGCGACGTGGCATCGTCAGCTATTCCATGAGCTGCACAGCCCACTGACGCGAAGCACCTTGGTCTATTATGACAACATCGGTGCCATGTACTTGTAGCACCTTGAAAATTCAAATCAAGAAAAATTCTCAAACTTGCTCTAAATTCAAAATAAATTTTAAATTTCATTTCAAAAATGTTTGTTTGTAAATTGACCTCAACAAAGAAAATATAGTGGTATATATTCTCTCCAAAATTCTCCTCAAAATGACCTACAAATATTTTCCAAGTGATCCCTTCAAATTCTTTCTTGAAATACTACCTAAATATTCCACCGATATTTCTCCAAATATTTTTCTCCTGAGAAATACCCTTAGAATCATTTTAAAATCCCTACAAATATTTTCTTTAATAATTTTCCATATGCGCGTATGTATGTATACGCCTCAGGTGTCATACAATGAGCTCCACAAGCTAATTTCACTTATCCATGACTAATACATGCTTATCTCCACTAATCCTCGCCTCCTCCCCCTAACCCCCCACCTTGCCTATAAATAGAGGGGCAAGGGGCTCCCTCATGCCATCCCAAGCCATTTCATGGCAACCCACTCCCACTCCCACATAAACACAACACAAGCAAAATGATCGTTCAGTCATTCATTCGACCGTATGTCCAAATGTTCTTAGTTTGTTCGTTTGTTCGTTCGATCATTCGTCTAATCGTTCATGATTCATTCGTCCGATCGTTCGTCCATTCATTCATCCAAATAATTATTGTTCAGCTGTTATGCTGTCAAAATTTTGATCATTTGATCGTTCATAATCACTATTCATCATTACAATTCATCCGTTCGTCTAATCGCTCGAATATTCAACTGCTCATCCATCATGATGATCAGCTCACCTAAGACCTACCAAACCAATATCTCAGTCATATGAACTTCGCTGACTGTGATTTTCCTTCCAGTAATAACTTCCCGGTTGGTCACCCATCCCATAATTGCTCCAAGTTGAACACACTTAACTTTGAGGTTCTTTCGAACTAGGCTTCAAAAAAAAAGGTGAACCATGTTTGTATGGATACGTCATTAATCCTATAAAACCTGGCCCAAGATACCACAACCCAAGCGGACCAGAATATCACACTATTACAGTTGTCTGGGTCCCACCTTAGTGTTGTCCTGTTGGAACCTGCTCTCCAGGACAGGTTGATCCAACAGGAAGGTAGGAAGAGAGTTTGCAAAGCTTAACACGGAATGTCAAAAGCTTCGTTTATCTCCCCGTGCCCGGGCACAGTACGAGGGTATTTATAGGTACCCGAGGGGCCGCCTCCCCCTGCCAAAGACATTTAGACCCTCGAGCACCTGATTTATCCCTAGAATATTCCCTCGAGGGGAGGTTACAGACAGTCATTACGGTAAACTTTATTACAGACATGACCCTAATTACACATGCCCACGTGGGGCCCATCTCTTTGGGTCGAATCGCACATGGGCCTCCCTCGGTGGTGAGGGAGCGGGAGGTCCATAGACTTTGGCAGGGCCTTCGTCTTGTCTCATGAGAGCGAAGGGGGTCGAACAAGCCTCTGCCAAGGTCGACGCCCTTGGCCTGTACTGGTGGGTTCTGTGGATTCAGCCTTCATCTACGCAAGGCGAGGACGAAGCCAACAAGCGAAGGGTGGCGTGTTCACCTTCGCCCCAACATTTGCCCTCCAAGGGACTAGTTCAACTAAGTCAGTTGGTGCCGAAGACTGCCGTAAGATGGTGAAGACGCTGCCCTCGCTTGAAGTGGTCCCGCAGTGGTTTTTGAAATGTGACCGTTGATGGACGTGTTACTGTTGGACTGCATATTTCCCGAGGCGTCGCGTCGCGCCTATAAAAAGCCGATCGCGGCCGAGCCTGTTTCCGGCTTGCATTTGCGTAGTAGAAACCCTAGCTTTTGTGAACTGCTCGCCTGCCCTCCATGCTCTCGTGCTTCAGAAATCTTGCCCGCATCAAGCAGACCGCATGCCGCCGTCGACGGTACATTGCAATGTCTTCTTCTTCGTCTACTGCGAGCGCATCGCCGGCCCTACCGTCATCCGAGGAGACCTTGAGTGATTTGGCGGTGATGGAGTTGCAGCCTGGCCATACCGTGGAGTTTGGTACTTCAAGGATTTCATCGGTCCGCGTGCTAGAGATGCAGCGGCTTGGTTATTTTGGTAACGGTGTTGGGCGAGCCCCGGATGCAGAGGAGGTCCCCGAGCCTGAAGGTGAGTTAGTGGTTTTTGAGGCCTTTTTTGTCGCCGGTCTTCGCCTCCCGACACATCGATTCATGGTGGAGGTATTGCGAAGGTTCGAAGTGCAGGTCCACCAGTTGACGCCGAACGCTATGGTGGCACTAGCGAAGTATGTCTGGGCAGTTACTTCCTACGGCAGGACAACCATCTGTGGAGGTCTTCGCCAAAAATTATTGCCTGCATTGGTAGAAGAGAAAAATAGGCAATAAGATAGCCTAATTCGGATCGTGCACCTTCACGTCGAGGACTGGGAAAACTTCGGCTGAAGTCATAGAGATAGTCCCTTGTGCTAGGAACAAATGGGACAACTGGTGGGATTTTTGGTTCTATGTGGCTCTTGGTGATGTCGAAGACCTGCCTAGCCTCCCTCCAGCCATTCTGTGCTCACACTGCAACATGGCATTTCCTCGATTTGAGGTGGCGAAGGAAGACGAGGATGAAGGGGCCCTTCGACATGTTGCCCGCCTGAGTAGCGGGCGTGACTTGGTTGAGGAATTTATTGCCTATGGATTGTGGCCCTTGTCACACGGCTGGGTATTGGGTGAAGTGAGCCCCCGTCGGATGCCAACCCTGGGCGGCCAGCTGGTGCGAAGTCCTGCCTTTGTGGTGGATTTACGCGGTCGCAACCTGACCGCGTTTGTGCGTGAAGTGGAGGCTAAGGCCGCGAAGATTGTAGGAAAGTATGTGCCGAGGACAGAGACTCTGAGGAGTTGGGATATCCGCGATTCAAATGTTAGGTTGAACCACGTTTTTGAGTTGAACCGTCTGTCGTATGCTGGCTACCCAGGGGACGACAATGCCGATGCTGCTGTCCGCCAGGGGAAAAAGGTGCTGACAACGGTCGACGAGGGCCCTTCGCGGGGAACAGCGCCGAGCGCGGCCGCCAAGAAGAGGAAATTAGGTACTGCAGCTGAGGGGTCGAGGGCTTCCATTTGTTTTGCTGCGTATTTGCTGGAGACCTACACGGCTCCTGGGGAGACGATGTCTTCGCCCGAGCTCCGGGAATCTTCCGCGTGAATGCTGAAGGTTACCGGGGGTCACTGGCCTAGGAATGTTCCGATACCCCGGGCGGGCGGCGAGGACGTGTTTACATCTCGATTAGCTCGTGAGATGAAAATTTTCCCTTATGGATGGAATGTTGGTGTTGTTGTATCGACAGTGATGGAGAGGGATCGTCAAGACACGCCACAAAAACGTCGGGCGTTCGCCAGGGTGGGGGACTCGAGGCGTGAAGTGAAAATGGCGTGGGCGAGCGTGAAGCCTGACGCCCCTAGCGCCAGCGTGCCTCCGCCTGGCGTGCCCGACGCCAGCATGTCGCCGCCTACTGCGCCCACACATGAGCGAAGGCCTCCCTCGCCACCACGTGCTGCTGAAGCAGCAGTGGGGGGCGGCGAAGTCTCCATGGATATTTCCGTGGACGACTACCTTGTGGGCGGGGTCGTGATGTTCGACGCCCACACAGGGTGGGGTCCTACTGGTGAGTTTTTTGTGCGAAGTCTGTGTTTCTGACGTGACCATGGTGTAGGAGCGGAGTCTGGGCAACTGGCTATTGTCCTGGCGGCGGCGACGGCTAGTTCGGTGGGCGTGGCAACTGTGGCCGAAGGGGTCTTCGCAGGACCCTTGTTCCAAGTTTTGCGCCAGCGGCGAAATTGCCTCTACCGCCGACATGAAGGACGTGGCCGCCTCAGTTGCGCAGCAGCTGAAGCATGTGAGTGTGACTGGTGCTTTAGGAATTTGTTTTTGTTTATAGCTCCGCTTTTAACAGTCTTTGTGCCAGGCGGCTGCCTTCGCCGAGCACGTTGCCTCGGGGGCGTTGACCTCGGAGTTTGTTGCCGAAAGGTGGCAACTTGAGGGGAGGATTGAGCGCCTCCGAACGCAACATTTGGAGGCCGACCGAGACAAGTCGGCGGCGGAAAACAGGAGCCGCAATCTGCTTGAAAAGCTATCGGCGGCGAAGGCTGAGAAAGAGGACCTCTGCCGTCGGCTTGCGGCGGAAAGGGAGGACGCAGAAAGGGCCCGTGCCGAGGTTAGCCTTGCCCTCAAGCACGCCACCGACGTGGAGTCGGGGCAGAGAAGCCTATGTGACCATCTGGACAAAACAGAGGCCTACACCTGTGCTAGGGTCGACTGAGCGCATGCGCTGCTCGTGGATGCGTACCGCCAGCTTGGTGCGCGAACCGCCCCCTTTGACACATCCAGCGAAGGGGTGGGACTCCACTTCCTCGAGTGGTTGCAGGACTAATTGGAGCTGCTCCCGTCCTTCATGACGGGTCTCATGTCCTTTGCCTCGCTCATTAACTGTGAGGGTGAAAGGGAAATGTGCCCTTGGGCCATTTCCAAAGTGTTTTGGTGATTAAGTGTCCAACACATTTTCTCTAAGTGCTAATCTGTGCCAAAGAGTGAAGAAGTGCAAATCATATTACAAGGTACATTTCTAGACTTAGTACATTAATTTGAGTACTAATGTATTGTGTCTAAGTGTTAGAAACAGGAGAAATTGGTGTGGAATGGAGTTGGCTGTGTACAGCCAAATGCAGCTCGGTCTGGGTGCACCGGACTGTCCGGTGATGCACCGGACATCCAGACCAGCCTCCGATGAACAGGCCTCTCTCAGGACTTAACGACGGTATACGACTATAAATCACCGGACTGTCCGGTGAGTCATCCGCGGCGAAGTCGTCGCTCTCGGGAAACGTTCAACGACGTACAGCTATAATTCACCGGACCGTTTGGTGAGGCACCGGACTGTCCGGTGAGCCAACGGTCGACTGCGCCAACGGTCGGCCGCGCAATCCGCGCGCGACGCGTGGGTGCGCCAACGGTCGGTAGGGGGCACCGGACTGTCCGGTGTGCACCGGACAGTGTCCGGTGTGCCAACTGCTGCAAATCTGCAACGGTCGGGTGCGCCAGAAAAGGAAGGAGATCACGCACCAAACAGCTACAGGAACTGTCCGGTGGCTCACCGGACGGTCCGGTGCGCCACCCGACAGAAGGCAAGATTTGCCTTCCAAATTTGCCTCCAACGGCTCCTAGCTGCCTTGGGGCTATAAAAGGGACCCCTAGGCGCATGAATGAGTTAACCAAGCATTCTTTGATCATTCCAAAGCACCAAGACTCCATTCTCACGTATTTGATTCTTTGAGATAGTGACTTGAGCTCCATTTGAGTAGAGAACTCCTTGCGTTGTGTTTTGAGCTTAAGTTATGGCTTGTGTGCGTGATTGTGCTCTCGTTTTGAGTCTTGTGTGTGTTGCTCTCCCCTCCCTTACTTCCGTGCTTCTTTGTGATCATCAAGTGTAAGGGCGAGAGGCTCCAAGTTGTGGAGATTCCTCGTGAACGGGAGAAAGTATAAGAAAGGAAAACACCATGGTATTCAAGTTGATCATTGGATCACTTGAAAGGGGTTGAGTGCAACCCTCTTCCATTGGGATGCCACAATGTGGAGTAGGCAAGTATTATACTTGGCCGAACCACGGGATAAATCACCGTGTCTTGTGTGTTGAAGCGCCCCAGATCCTCTGGGACTCAAATGTGATACAATTACTAGTCCCAGGAGGCTAGTAAACACATTTATACATCTGATAGTTCCAGATCTGCTTAAACGAGACAAACCTATAAAGGTGGCGATCAACTTTAAGAGTTGGTCCACAACTCGAGACATATCATCAGAGTGGGGCTGAAGCAGCCCGATATACGCAGCGAAGCAAATCAGCGGTCCAACAGCCACAGGCAAGGTTGGGAACAGCCGTAACTCTTACCCGATCTCCTTTTTCTGAAAAAACAATAAATAAGCAAGGGTGAGTACAAACGTACTCAGCAGCCCACCTTCACCCGCGGAATAGGGAAATCAGATATAATGCATGAAATATGTTGAGCTTAGGATATTTTACAGAAATAACAATATTTTATGCAGGGTTGTTTTGAAAACATTTTGTATTTTGCAAAGCGCATCCTCTCCAAAAGGAGCAGGAAGTTTTTCAATATAGAATAAAATCCCCTGGACTAAACCATCCAGGTATCTCAGCAGTTTCCCACTGGTTTTCATTTTCAAAAACAGCTACTGGACTTCCCGTCCACCATAGCTCACAACTCAACCTCCGGACCTTTTTAAAACCACTATTCAAAAGCACCTTTTTATTTTTGGAAAACAAAACACTAATTGTCATACCACACCAGACTCGTCCATACCTGTGGACACGAACTATTCGAATAAATTTGAAGTCTACGCAAAGGGGTACACTTTACCCACTAGTCTGGTTTCTGCGATCTCACCGTCGCGAGACCCGAATGCCGGATCTCTTTCTTTCCTCGCACGTCCTAACCTTAACGGTTATACCAGAAGGAGTCAGGCCACCGCCATGCCCAAACCGTACAAAACATTCCCCCTCCTTATCCTCCCGGTGCTCCCCAGCCTTCATAACCCTGGGGTTGGATCGTACGAGTTCAGATTGAGTGACTGCCCACACAGTCTCGAGTGGTTGTACTTATCATGAGTACAGGTAGTGAAAGATGACAAACCGGTACTTATATGAGGGGACAATCCTTTTGCTCATGCCTAAACCAGCTGAGCCTTCGCCTTAGGCCCTCCCCTAAACCAGGGAGTCCTCGATCATCCCTACTCAAAGGTGATAAGGGTGAAAACCCTTCATCATACACATTTTGAAATGCATTTTCTTTTGAAAACCCACACCTTTCCTCAAATCATTTGTAACAAATATAGCAGGGATTGATTGCGGCAAGCGGCTGGGTGGCCATAATAACTTGTCTCAAAATCATATCATGCATAAAATAACAGGCTAAGGGTTGTGGTTGAAAAATCATAGGTAATTTATGCATCAAAGGGATCCAGTGAGCTTGCCGTGCTTATCCGGCGAAGGGGGTAGGGGAGCTCGCGGAACTGGCTTCTAGCTCCACTGCCTGGCGTAGACTTGCAGATCTGGCCTCCACGAGACGACACGAACGCTCCGATAACTATGCAACATGAATAAGCAAACATACAAACCAGCAAGTATATCAACAGATATTTAGTATAGTGGTCAGAATAGCGATATATGGATGGGTAGAGTCTTGAGCAGAATCTGTGTCATGTGGTGTTGAGATACTACTGGTGGTGGAGAGGAGGTGCTTACCAGGAGGGTGGACTGGAGGCAAAGCGACACTATTCGTGTAGCTGGCAGAGCGAAGTAACTGAGTGGGTGGGGTGTTTGCCTTGGCTGAGGGTGTTGAGTGTGTGTGGAGAGGGAGAGGGTGGCTGGGTGCATTTATAGCTGGGTGTATGTGGTGTAGCACAGTGAAGTTCACTGTTGGTGAGAATAGTGACGAATGAATCGTCTGACTTAGTATGAACATGAGAGTTATAGGCAGAATATGGGACAAGAGTATTTTGGGAGTTTTCTGGAATATGAACCATGCTTAAGGGATGACATGGTTGGATAGGGAATAATTCGATAAGAATTTAGAAATAAGAATTATTGGAATCTGAGTTTGGAAGCCTAGTTCGAAGGAATCTCAAAGTTAAGCATGCTCAACTTGGACAAACCTGAGATGGGTGACCAGATGGGAAGTTCCTACTGGAAGGAAAATCACAGTCACCGGAGTTCGTATGACTGGAACATGGGTCTGGCTGGTCTTAGGTGGACTGGACAGCATGATGGATGAGTAGTTGAAATTTGGGATGACTGGATGACCGATGAATAGTAACGATGATTAGTAACGATGAATAGTGGCGATGGAAAAGTAATTATAGATATCATCGATGAATAGTAACGATGGTGAATAGTAATGATAAATAGTAACGATTATGAATAGTGTATGTGAATAGTAACGATAAATAGTAACAGTGAATGGTGATAGTGAATAGTTCGTATGAACGAACGATGAATAGTGACGATGAACGAATGATGAACGATGAATAGGAACTATGAACGAACGATGAACGATGAATAGGAACTATGAACGAACGGACGAACGATCGAATGATCGGACGAACGAACGATCAGAATTTTGGCAGCATAACGGTAGGATAAAGATTATCTTGATGAACGATGAATAGAGACTATGAACGAACGATGAATAGGAACTATGAATGAACGGACGAACGATCGAATGCTCGAACGAACGAATGATCGGAATTTCGGCAGCATAACGGCAGGATAAAGATTATATGGATGAACGATGAATATGGACTATGAACAACGGTGAATGATGAATAGGAACTATGAACGAACGATGAACGATCGAATGATCGAACGAACGAACGATCAGAATTTCGGCAGCATAACAGCAGGAAAAAGATTATTTGGATGAACGAACGGACGAACGATCGAACGATCAGACGAACGAACCATGAACGATCGGATGAACGAACGAACGATCGGACGAACGAACGAACAAACTAAGAACAGGGGGATGAACGATCGAAGAATCACCGAATGATCCTTGTGCTAGTGTGTGCTTGTGTGGAACATGGAGTGGGTGTGTGTGTAGGGGGGAGAGAGTTGCCATGAAATGGCTTGGGGTGGGATGAGAGGAGGCCCTTGCCCCTCTATTTATAGCCATGGTGGGGGGGTTAGGGGGAGGGATGAGAGGATTAGTGGGAGGATGAGAGGATTAGTGGGAGATTAGCATGGATTTGTCTTATATAAGTGAGATTAGCTTGTAGAGCTCACCGTATGACACTGGAGGCATACATATACGTATGAGCATGAGGAAAGTTATGAAGAAAATATTTATAGGGACTTGAAAAATGATTCTGAAGGTATTTCTCAAGAGGAAAATACTTGGAGATATATTGGTGGAATATTTGAGCAGTATTTCTCGAAAGAACTTGAAGGGGATTACTAGGGAAATATCTGGGCAGTATTTCTAGAAATAATTTGAGGGGGATCACTAGAGAAACATTTGTAGGATATTTTGAGGAGGATTTTGGAGAGAATATAGACCACTATATTTTATTTGTTGATATCAACTCGCAAACAAACATTTTGAAATGAAATTTAAAATTCATTTTGAATTTAGAGCTAGTTTGAGAAAATTCCAAGATTTGAATTTTTGGGATGCTACAAACCTACCCCACTTAAAATGAATCTCGTCCTCGAGATTCGGCTTAGAAGGGTTATGGGTGTAGCTTTACTTCAGCTACATATCTTCACTTTGCAGACTCTTCGAGGAGATGGACCTTCAACAAGATCTGACCTTTGAGGAGCATCTGGTTGCCGATTGCGAATGCTGATTCTGGCTACTCAAAGATCATCTTCAGGCTTCTAGGTTTCGCTTGGCAGCTAGCTTATTGAAGAAGCATTGATGCCAACACGCACACCTTCCCCTTGCGAACTCCCACATGGATTCCTTCCTTGACTAGTCTTCTGGTGCTTCATCAACAAAACTTGGGTGACCACTTCTCATCTAGAAACTTATATGCTTTGATGATCTGGTCCTCCACAAGCTTGCTACAGGCCTTCTTCTTCTTCACCATAGCAGGAACCTTGCTGGAACACTACCCACTTAAAAAGAATGAGGGTAGAACTCTTGAATCTTGGGGATTTGAACTCCTTGAAGTACCACATAACAAGGGTGTTACGGGGCCTTCTTCTGCTGTTGTTGCTTGACCAGGCTGTGGAGAAATGACTGACACAGGGTTGATTCTGGGAGAACCTTCTTCTTATCTTCTCTTCACCATCTTCTTTTCACTGACCCTTTCTTTCTCTTTGCTCTTCCCACTGGAGGATTCTATCAAAGAGTATTACCATCATACAGAGGAGGAAACTGAAGACTATGAACCATGTACAACAGTCTTCAACCCAAGAATCACCAGGCATTGTGATCTTAGGGGCGAGGGAGTGGAAAATGGAGTTGCTTGCGATTTGGCAGAGGGGATTTATCTGGAGTGTGCTTTGCTTTGAGCGAGATGGGAGTTGAGGGAGCTGGTGGGGGGTTTTATAGGCGAGCGGGGGTGCTCGGGGGGGGGGGGGGGGTGGAGTGGTAGTGATGGAGTAGGTGACACGAGACAGCAGGTGCGACAAGGGGAAGGGGGGCCTGTTGCCGGCGACGATGGATGTGGGTGCGCTGCAAAAGGGGGCGTGGGTGGCGGTAGTGCGCTACAAAGGGGGCATGGGGTGGTGGTAGTGTGCATGGAGGCGGGCACGCGTGCGAGGGGCACGGGTGAGTGGTGGGGTCAATGACCCTGATGTTTGTGGTCTCTGGTTCCAAGAATCTTTGCCTCTCTGTATGGTAATTACTCCTTTTGTCCTCTTTTTATGTTTACTTTAACTCAGGGGTAGTGCTTTGATTCTCACGGTCGGTCCTTTTGAGTGAGCGACTGGACTGGTTGCTTCTGTAGCTTATTCCAGGCTTTCGGGGTAAGATTCTCGGTATCTTCTTGGGTAAGGCACTTTTCTCTTGAGATGGGTTAAGGGGAGAATGGAAGCATAAGATGAGGATTAGCTCTAATTTGTGATCTGTGTTTTTAGAGAAAACCTTTCAAGCTCAACAATGATAAGCACAAACAAATCAAATGTTTTGAATAAGGGAAGAATAGAGTTTTTAAAGCACGGACTACTCAGATTCGGGGGCTAAGCATAACTACTATTGCTTGGCTCCTGAATTGAGAACTATGCTAAATGCGACTTATAAGCACTAACTTTAAGGCATCACATATGCACATGAAAGGGGAGAAAACATCAAGCGAAATTCATTTTGAAATGCCCTAGGGGGCCACACAATTAGAGTTTTGCAAAACACGAGTCTACACGATTACCTCTCATACATGCAGGGCTCTAGCCAAAGTGAAGAAAAACTTCACTACCCAATGCATGCAGAGGACTAGGCATAACTAACTTCAGACCGGGCAACTTCTTTTCTGGCGAGGCTAGCACAACTTTAATCTGAGATATCTCCTAGATGGTTCAAGAGGGAGCTGATGTTGATGACTTCTTCTAGCGGCGACTGAGATGGCAACACGAGGTCGAACTCTTCTTCAAGCGGGACTGGCTCTTGTAGTTCCTCAGAGGGCGGTGGTGCTGGCGGGGTGCTCGTAGCTTCTTCCTTGACCTCAAGGGATGGTGCTGGAATCTTCTTCATGGTGAGGGGCTCAAACAACTCCGGCGGGGGATCTTGGGAGGATTCAGGGTGCTCTTGCTTATCCATAGCCTGAGGGAAGACTGGAATTCCTTCCAAGACTATGGCTCCTTTCGATAGTTCCCAAGCATTCTTCTCTCCTCTGATAGAGACCGGGTGATCTTCAAGAATCTGGGGATCTTCAGCTCTCATGGGTTGAACTGGGTTGGATTGAGCGGGCTCTTGGATCCGCAGGGCTCTATGTTGGTTATGGGTTACCAAGTCGGCATCCATCAGCTTCTGGACATGCTCATCCTTGGCTTTCTTCAGGGCTTCAACCGCAATGACTTCATGACTTTCTAATGCAGTTGCACGGGCTTGAGCTGTGGTGAGATCCACATGGAGCTTACGGTTGAGCTTCTCTACATCTTCTGCTCGGGAAATCATCTGACGGTGGTGCCGAGCCAAAAAATCATACTGTGCATCCAGGGTGAGCAGGTATGCAGTGAGGTACACGACTGTGGGGGTCATCCTCAAGCAGCTGCTTCCCTTCCAATGCACGCATTCTGGCCATCCAAATAGGACGGTCTCTCTAAAAGGGCGGAAAGAATCTGAGCGGGGTGTCGGCCACTTCTTCTTCATAGATCTGACACAGGGCCCTCAATGCCTTGCGGGCGACGACTTGGCAGGTGTCTTTGAATCTGTGCCCAGCAGCAGTGACACTCCATTCTACACGGTGCGGACTGGACCCAATGTATACAGTCATGACACACTTCTCTGTGCCATGCTCGACAAATTCATGAATAGTAATTATAGATATCATCGATGAATAGTAACGATGGTGAATAGTAATGATAAATAGTAACGATGATGGATAGTGTATGTGAATAGTAATGATAAATAGTAACAGTGAATAGTAATGGTGAATGGTGATAGTGAATAGTTCGTATGAACGAACGATGAACGATGAATAGTGACGATGAACAAATGATGAACGATGAATAGGAACTATGAACGAACGATGAACGATGAATAGGAACTATGAACGAACGGACGAACGATCGAATGATCGGACGAACGAACGATCGGAATTTTGGCAGCATAACGACAGGATAAAGATTATCTTGATGAACGATGAATAGAGACTATGAACGAACGATGAACGATGAATAGGAACTATGAACGAACGGAAGAACGATCGAATTATCGAACGAACGAACGATCGGAATTTCGGCAGCATCACGGCAGGATAAAGATTATATGGATGAACGATGAATAGGGACTATGAACGAACGATGAACGATGAATAGGAACTATGAACGAACGATGAACGATCGAATGATCGAACGAACGAACGATCGGAATTTCGCCAGCATAACGGTAGGAAAAAGATTATTTGGACGAACGAACGGACAAACGATCGAACGATTGGACGAACGGACGAACAAACCATGAACGATCGAACGAACGAATAAACAAACTAAGAACAGGGGGACGAACGATCGAAGAACGACCGAACGATCCTTGTGCTAGTGTGTGTTTGTGTGGAACATGGAGTGGGTGTGTGTGTAGGGGGGGGGAGAGAGTTGCCATGAAATGGCTTGGGGTGGGATGAGAGGAGGCCCTTGCCCCTCTATTTATAGCCATGGTGGGGGGATTAGGGGGAGGGATGAGAGGATTAGCGGGAGGATGAGAGGATTAGTGGGAGATTAGCATGGATTTGTCTTATATAAGTGAGATTAGCTTGTAGAGCTCACCGTATGACACTGGAGGCATACATATACGTATGAGCATGAGGAAAGTTATGAAGAAAATATTTATAGGGACTTGAAAAATGATTCTGAAGGTATTTCTCAAGAGGAAAATACTTGGAGATATATTGGTGGAATATTTGAGCAGTATTTCTCGAAAGAACTTGAAGGGGATTACTAGGGAAATATCTGGGCAGTATTTCTGGAAATAATTTGAGGGGGATCACTAGAGAAACATTTGTAGGATATTTTGAGGAGGATTTTGGAGAGAATATAGACCACTATATTTTATTTGTTGATATCAACTCGCAAACAAACATTTTGAAATGAAATTTAAAATTCATTTTGAATTTAGAGCTAGTTTGAGAAAATTCCAAGATTTGAATTTTTGGGATGCTACATGTGTTGTCTTTCTTTGTGACCATTGTGTTTCACAAGAGCTCGGTCCTTAGCCACTTGGTTCTATTGCACTAACACTTAACCAAGTTTTGTGGCCACAAGTATTTGATTTTTTACAGGATCACCTATTCACCCCCCTCTAGGTGCTCTCAATTGGTATCGGAGCCGTTCTCTTCACGAAAGGGACTAATCGCCCAAAGAGATGGATCCTAAGGGAAAGGGGATGGTGGACAATGATAAGGAGAAGGAGTCCATCTTCTACGAGCCGAGGGACGACAAGCCCACTGATTCTGGCTCGAGTCATAAGAAGAAGGACGGAAAGAAGAAGAGGCGCATTAAGAAGATCATCTACTACGACAACAACGAGTCTTCTTCTTCCCCAAGAGACGACGACTACGACGAGAAAAAGAAATCGGTTAACTCAAATTTTTCATTTGATTATTCTCGTATTCCATATAATTCCAATGCCCATTTGCTTTCTATTCCTCTTGGTAAACCTCCACACTTTGATGGAGAAGACTACGCTTTTTGGAGTCATAAAATGCGTAGTCAGCTTTTCTCTCTCCATCCTAGTATTTGGGAGATAGTTGAGAATGGAATGCAATTTGATAGTATGGATAACCCTATATTCATTAACGAACAAATCCATAAAAATGCACAAGCTACCACTGTTTTGTTAGCATCTTTGTGCAGGGATGAATACAACAAGGTGAGCGGCTTAGATAACACCAAGCAAATATGGGACACCCTCAAGATTTCACATGAGGGGAATGACGCCACCATAATCACCAAAATTGAGTTGGTGGAAGGCGAGCTGGGAAGGTTCGCGATGATTAGGGGGAGGAGCCGACGCAAACTTACAACAGGCTCAAGACCCTGGTCAACAAGATCAGGAGCTATGGAAGCACGAGATGGACGGACCACGACGTCGTCCGACTTATGCTCAGGTCTTTTACTGTCATTGATCCTCATCTTGTGAACTCAATCCGTGAGAATCCTTGGTACACAAAGATGACGCTCGAGGAAATACTCGGAAAGTTTGTGAGCGGGCGTATGATGATCAAGGAAGCAAGATACATTGATGATGCATTGAATGGCCCAATGCCCATCTATGAGCCCCAACCTGTTGCACTCAAGGCAACAAGCAGCAGCAGGGAGGCGCTACCTAGCAAGGTGGCACAAGTTGAAGCTGCCGAGCTAAATGAAGATGAAATGGCCCTCATCATCAAGCGCTTTAGGACGGCGCTAAAAGGACGAAAGGAGCATCCCAACAAGAGCAAAGCAAAGGGAAAGCGCTCCTATTTTAAATGTGGTAAGACTAGTCATTTCATAGCAAATTGTCCCGATAACTCTAGTGACCAGGAACAAGGAAAGGGCGGGAAGAAAGAGAAGAAAAAGAGCTATAGGAAGGCAAAGGGCGAGGCACACATCGGAAAGGAATGGGACTCGGACTGCTCGTCTTCTGATTCCGACAACGGAGGACTCGCTGCCTCAGCCTTCAACAAGACCTCTCTCTTCCCCAACGAACGCCACACCTGTCTCATGGCAAAGGAGAAAAAGGTAAGCGTTCAAGAAACTCCTAAGTATACTACTTCAAGCGATGATGAATCTAGTGATGATGAAGTAGATTATACTGATTTATTTAAGGGCTTAGATAGAGCAAAGGTAGATAAAATTAATGAATTAATTTATGCCCTAAATGAAAAGGATAGACTTTTAGAGAAGCAAGAAGACATTTTGTATGAAGAGCATGATAAATTTGTTAGTGTACAAAAATCTCTTTCTTTAGAAACTAAAAGGAATTAAATTCTATCTTCTGAAATATATGCTTGTCATGAGTCTATTTCTAGCTTAAAGAGTGTTAATGATGAATTAAATGCTAAGCTAGAAGTAGCTAATAAATCTAGTTCAGGTGTAGAACATGTTGTTATCTGCAATAGATGCAAGGATTTTGATGTTAATGCTTGTAATAAACATCTCATTGCTATTACAAAATTGAATGATGAAGTAGCAAGTCTTAGTGCTCAACTTAAGACTTGCAAAAGTGACTTTGATAAGTTACAATTTGCTAGGGATGCCTACACGATTGATAGACACCCCTCAATTAAGGATGGGCTTGGCTTTCGAAAGGAAGCCAAGAACTTGACAAGCCAAAGGGCTCCCATTCCCAACAAGGAGAAAGGGAAGGCTCCTATGGCTAGTAGCATTCAAAGGAATCATGCGTTCATTTATGATAGAAAATTTTCTAGGAATGCTCATTATAATAGGAGTTATGATGCTTATGATTCACATGCTATGATTGCTTCAAGTTCCATTTTTGTGAATGGTAAAAGTAGGCCTAGGAAGGGAAATGCTATTCATCATGTGCCTAGGAAAATGCATAATGAATCTGCTACTGTTTTCCATGCTTGCAATACTGCTTTTGTACTTTCATATAGAAATAAGAAAGTGGTTGCTAAGAAGTTGGGGGCCAAATGCAAGGGAGACAAGACTTGCATTTGGGTCCCAAAGGCTATTGTTACTAACCTCGTAGGACCCAACAAGAGTTGGGTACCTAAAACCCAAGCCTAATTTGCCTTGCAGGTTTATGCATCCGGGGGCTCAAGCTGGATTATCGACAACGGATGCACAAACCATATGTCGGGGAAGAAGAAGATGTTCACCTCCTACGTCAAGAACAAAAATTCCCAAGATTCGATCATCTTTGGAGATGGGAACCAAGGCAAGGTTAAAGGTCAAGGAAAAATAGCTATTTCATCCGAGCATTCTATTTCAAATGTGTTCTTAGTTGAATCGCTCGGGTATAACTTATTATCTGTAAGTCAATTATGTAACATGGGTTATAATTGTCTATTTACAAATGTAGATGTGTCTGTCTTTAGAAGGAGTGATGGTTCACTAGCTTTTATGGGTGTACTAGATGGCAAACTCTATTTAGTTGATTTTTCGAAAGAGGAGGCCGATCTAGATGCATGCTTAATTGCTAAGACTAGCATGGGCTGGTTGTGGCATCGCCGTCTAGCACATGTTGGGATGAAGAACCTTCATAAACTTCTAAAGGGAGAACATGTGTTAGGTCTAACCAATGTGTTTTTCAAAAAAGATAGACCTTGTGCAGCTTGTCAAGCAGGTAAACAGGTGGGAAGCGCTCATCACAGCAAGAATGTGATGACCACATCAAGACCTCTGGAGCTACTTCACATGGACCTCTTCGGACCCGTCGCCTACCTTAGCATCGGGGGAAGTAAGTATGGTCTAGTAATTATTGATGACTTTTCCCGCTTCACTTGGGTATTCTTTTTGCAGGATAAATCAGAAACCCAAGGGACCCTTAAGTGCTTTCTAAGGAGAGCTCAAAACGAATTTGAGCTCAAGGTGAAGAAGATAAGAAGCGACAACGGGTCCGAGTTCAAGAACTTACAAGTGGAGGAGTACCTTGAGGAGGAAGGAATCAAGCACGAGTTCTCCGCTCCCTACACACCACAACAAAATGGTGTGGTAGAGAGGAAGAACAGGACGCTTATAGACATGGCGAGGACAATGCTTGGGGAATTCAAGACGCCCGAGCGGTTTTGGTCGGAAGCTGTGAACACAGCTTGCCACGCCATAAACTGGGTCTACCTTCATCGCCTCCTCAAGAAGACGTCGTATGAACTTCTAACCGGTAACAAACCCAACGTGTCTTATTTTCGTGTATTTGGGAGTAAATGTTACATTCTAGTGAAGAAAGGTAGGAATTCCAAATTTGCTCCCAAAGCTGTAGAAGGGTTTTTGCTAGGTTATGACTCAAATACAAAGGCGTATAGAGTCTTCAACAAATCATCGGGTTTGGTTGAAGTCTCTAGCGACGTTGTATTTGATGAAACTAATGGCTCTCCAAGAGAGCAAGTTGATCTTGATGATATAGATGTAGATGATGTTCCAACGGACGCAATTCGCACCATGGCTATTGGAGATGTGCGACCATAGGAGCACCAAGTGCAAGATTAACTTTCTTCCTCAACAATGGTGCACCCCCAACTCAAGATGATGAACGGGTTCCTCAAGAGGAGGCGTGTGATCAAGGGGGAGCATAAGAAGACCAAGTTGTGGAGGAAGACGCACCACGGGCTCCTCCAACTCAAGTTCGAGCGACGATTCAAAGGAATCATCCTGTCAACCAGATTTTGGGAGATATAAGCAAGGGAGTAACAACTCGCTCACGTCTAGCTAATTTCTGTGAGCATTACTCGTTTGTCTCTTCTATTGAGCCTTTCAGGGTAGAAAAGGCCTTGCTAGATCCGGAATGGGTGTTGGCCATGCAGGAAGAGCTCAACAACTTCAAGCAAAATGAAGTTTGGACCCTGGTGCCACGTCCCAAGCAAAACGTTGTGGGAACCAAGTGGGTGTTCCGCAACAAACAGGACGAGCACGGGGTGGTGATAAGGAACAAGGCTCGATTTGTGGTAAAAGGTTATGCCCAAGTCGCAGGTTTGGACTTTGAGGAGACTTTTGCTCCTGTGGCTAGGCTAGAGTCTATTCGCATTTTGTTAGCCTATGCCGCTCACCACTCTTTCAGGTTGTTCCAAATGGATGTGAAGAGCGCTTTCCTCAATGGGCCAATCAAGGAGGAGGTGTACGTGGAGCAACCCCTTGGCTTTGAGGATGAACGGTACCCCGACCATGTGTGTAAGCTCTCTAAGGCGCTCTATGGACTTAAGCAAGCACCAAGAGCATGGTATGAATGCCTTAGAGATTTTATAATTGCTAATGCTTTCAAGGTTGGGAAAGCCGATCCAACTCTTTTCACTAAGACTTGTGATGGTGACTTATTTGTGTGCCAAATTTATGTCGATGACATAATATTTGGTTCTACTAACCAAAAGTCTTGTGAGGAGTTTAGCAGGGTGATGACTCAGAAATTTGAGATGTCAATGATGGGCGAGTTGAACTACTTCCTTGGGTTCCAAGTGAAGCAACTCAAGGACGACACCTTCATCTCCCAAACGAAGTACACGCAAGACTAGCTCAAGCGGTTTGGGATGAAGGACGCCAAGCCCGCAAAGACTCAAATGGGAACCGACGGACATGTGAACCTCAACAAAGGAGGTAAGTCCGTTGATCAAAAGGCATACGGTCTATGATAGGTTCCTTGCTTTACTTATGTGCTAGTAGACCGGATATTATGCTTAGCGTATGCATGTGTGCTAGATATCAATCCGAACCAAGGGAATGCCACCTTATGGCCGTTAAGAGGATTCTTAGATATTTAGTTGCTACGCCTTGCTTCGGGATCTGGTATCCAAAGGGATCTACCTTTGACTTGATTGGATATTCAGACTCCGATTATGCCGGGTGCAAGGTTGATAGGAAGAGTACATCAGGGACTTGCCAATTCCTAGGAAGGTCTCTGGTGTCTTGGAGTTCAAAGAAACAAACTTGCGTTGCCCTATCCACCGTTGAGGCCGAGTATGTTGCCGTAGGACAGTGTTGCGCGCAACTACTTTGGATGAGGCAAACCCTCCGGGACTTTGGCTACAATCTGAGCAAAGTCCCACTCCTATGTGACAATGAGAGTGCAATCCGCATGGCGGATAATCCTGTTGAACACAGCCGCACTAAGCACATAGACATCTGGCATCACTTCCTGAGAGACCACCAGCAAAAGGGGGATATCGAGGTGTACCATATCAACACCGAAAACCAGCTAGCCGATATCTTCACCAAGCCTTTAGATGAGAAAAGGTTTTGCAGGTTGCGTAGTGAGCTAAATGTCTTAGATTCGCGTAACTTGGATTGATCTATAGCATACATGTGTTTTATGCCTTTGATCATGTAATTTATGCATTCAATCTATTTTTGTTCATTTGTGGTGTTCAAGTTGTAAACATGATCCCCGAACCTCACAAGTCCATGTGCAAGTGATGCACTTATTTAGGGGGAGGCATGCTGCAACTTGACACTTTGAGACTAATCTTTGTATTTGAGTTCTTGATTTAGTCTCGAAAGTGGATTGAAAGATAAAGGTGAACTTGGACCATGCAAAGACTTCCACTACACTCCGGTATTAACTCCAAGTTCATTTCTATGCTGGTATTGCCTTTTGCTCTTAATTGACAATTTTGGTGAGGCAATGAAGTTATAGGGCCAAGAATGATCTCGTTTTGGTGCTTAATGCCAAAGGGGGAGAAATTAAAGGCCAAAGCAAATGGATCAGCTACCACTTGAGAAAGTTGAAAATAGTAGAGTTAGCACTTTTGATTTGTCAAAACACTCTAATTTGCAAATTTTGGTCTCTTATGGGGAGAATGTTTGATTATGGGAAAAGGGGGAGTTTTTGGCTCTTGATCAATTTTTCTCTTGGAATACCTCTCTTTATGCCTAAACAAGTGTGTTTGACTTAGAGATAGGAAAATGAGTTTGATTTCAAAAACAAACCCAGTGGTGGCAAAGAATGATCCAAATATGCCAAATTTGAATCAAAACAATTCTCGTTCTCAATTGCATTGATGTTGCACTTCTTTTAGTTGCTTTTTGATGTGTTGGCATAAATCACCAAAAAGGGGGAGATTGAAAGGGAAATGTTCCCTTGGGCCATTTCCAAAGTGTTTTGGTGATTAAGTGTCCAACACATTTTTTCTAATTGCTAATCTGTGCCAAAGAGTGAAGAAGTGCAAATCATATTACAAGGTACGTTTCTAGACTTAGTACATTAATTTGAGTACTAATGTATTGTGTCTAAGTGTTAGAAACATGAGAAATTGGTGTGGAATGGAGTTGGCTGTGTACAGCCAAATGCAGCTCAGTCTGGGTGCACCGGACAGTCCGGTGGTGCACTAGACAGTGTCCGGTGCGCCAGACCAGCCTTCGGTGAACAGGCCTCTCTCGGGACTTGACGACAGCGTACGTCTATAAATCACCGGACTGTCCGGTGGTGTACCGGACTGTCAGGTGAGTCGTCCGCGGCGAAGTCGTCGCTCTCGGGAAACGTTCAACGACGTACGACTATAATTCACCGGACCGTCCGGTGAGGCATCGAACTGTCCGGTGAGCCAACGGTCGACTGTGCCAACGGTCGGCCGTGCAATCCACGCGCGACACGTGGGCGCGCCAACGGTCGGCAGGGGGCACCGGACTGTTCGGTGTGCACCGAACAGTGTCCGGTGTGCCAACTGCCGCAAATCTGCAACGGTCGGGTGCGCTAGAAAAGGAAGGAGATCGTGCACCAGACAGCTACAAGGACTGTCCGGTGGTGCACTGGACTGTCTGGTGCGCCACCCGACAGAAGGCAAGATTTGCCTTCCAAAGTTGCCTCCAACGACTCTTAGCTGCCTTGGGCTATAAAAGGGACCCCTAGGCGCATGAAGGAGTTAACCAAGCATTCTTTGATCATTCCAAAGCACCAAGACTCCATTCTCACGCATTCGATTCTTTAAGATAGTGACTTGAGCTCCATTTGAGTAGAGAACTCCTTGCGTTGTGTTTTGAGCTTAAGTTGTGGCTTGTGTGCGTGATTGTGCTCTCGTTTTGAGTCTTGTGTGTGTTGCTCTCCCCTCCCTTACTTCCGTGCTTCTTTGTGATCATCAAGTGTAAGGGCAAGAGACTCCAAGTTGTGGAGATTCCTCACGAACGGGAGAAAGTATAAGAAAGTGTTGGTGACTTGTTCTCAAATGCTATGAATCAAGAACACAACAACATAAAATGTTAAATATTAACGCCCTTCGTCCTTCGAAACATTATTTCCCTTAGGATATAATGATCTTCAGACGAAGGTCATGAAAGACATACCTTCGAATATCGAAGGTAAGATGGTAATAGAAGAAGCGTGTAAAATACAAAAGATGACATAAACAATCATATAGCATTATAAATTCATCTCCATTATATTATCATGAGAAAATAAAAACAATATTGAATTACATTTGATACCTTCGACTTGATAGACAGCAAAGGTACGAGCGTGATGCAAAAGCAAATGACAAGTCAGCCCCCACAGTACGGGGCACTGTTCATCTATTTATAGGCATGGGACGCAGCCCACGTGAAATTACATTCATGCCCTTTACATTTGCTAATGACTATAAGGTAACTCATCAGGGGTCTAAATAGTCTTTTCCCCTTTAAGTCGGTTCCCTTTCCTGCTGTCATGCCGAAGCTCCCTTGCGCGTAGCTTCGACGTTGCATCAATCTTCGTACTATTCGTGCTTCTCCCACTGTGGTTCTGATTCGAATCCGAAGGTACCTGTTCATATATTACAACTCTGGAAACATTGTTAAATCATGTTTTTGAGGACCTTCGGAAGACGAAGGCCCCCAACAGTAGCCCCTCGCAAGGTTAATTTGTTAGAATAACGAATTCAGATTGCGATATGGACGAAGGCCCTAAGCCAAAGGTCCGAAAAAACACCTTCCCTTTGCTAGAATAGCAACAGTCAATGACAGTCGAGGCCCTCCAACTTGGAGCGCGCTGGGCGTATAAATAAGAACTCACCCCGAGCACATTTGGTACATTACTTGCCGCCTGCTTTACTTTGCTCAATTTCTTAGCTCTTGCTTACTAACAGTTGCTTAGTTTCTTTGATTTTCTAAGCTTCGGTTCTAAGGACACATTTTCGCTATTTCCGAAGAAGAGATGTCTCAAGACGAAAAGGTTGCTGCTGAGACGAAGCTGAGCGAGGAGGAGAAGCTCCTTGAGGAGAAGACTGTTGGATTTATTGAGTCAATTGCAAAAACAAACACAGAGAAGATAACTAAAGAGATATTAGAAGGCTTGTCTGAAGATACTGATGATAGTGACAGCTATGATATGGAAAGTGGAGGCGAAGACTCGGAAGATCGTCCTTGGCGACCAAGTCACACAGTCTTCGGGAAATCAACTATCAAACAGAGTCATCTTGATAATATGAGAGGAAGGTACTTTCGAGATATTTCTATTGTGAGGGCTATCGTAGACAGGGCTGTTCCTGCTCCCGAAGAAAATGAAGTTGTAATCTTCCGAAGCTTCTTCAAAGCCGGACTTCGGTTCCCGTTGAGTAGATTTGTGGTTGAAGTTTTGAAGACATACCAGATCTTCCTTCATCAGATTACTCCCGAAGCGATTATTAGGATGGGGATTTTTGTCTGGGCTGTGAAAAGTCAAGGTCTGGAGCCAAGCGCAAGATGTTTTTGTAGTATGCACGAGCTCTCATATGAGACGAAGGCCTGGGGTAAAGAACAATATCACAACAATTTCGGCTGTTATAGCTTTGTTGCCCGCTCCGGCGCAAGTTACCCAGTGCCAACATTCCGGAAGAGGTGGCCTGGAGACTGGATAAAAGAATGGTTCTATGTAAAGAATGATTTAAAGGTGAGAGAAGATATTAAAGAGATCATCATGCGCCCCATTTGTTCCCGCTTCAGCCTTCGAAAGCCGAAGGTTGAAATTGACGAGGCAGCCGAAGCATGCCGAAGGGCTTTCAGCACAGTTTGCTCTTTTGTTAGGACAAGGGATTTGCTTCAAGAGCATATAGCCTTCAGAATATGGCCACTGATAGACAACTGGGAAATGCCAAGGGAAACCATCACTAACCCTAGCAAAGGTGGTTTGGTTCAATTGAAATATACTTTCAGGTTTGGAGACCAATTTATCGAACCAGACGATGACTGGCTGAATTGTGTTGAAAATACTAGTGATGAACTACTTGGAGCATACTCCAAGTCTGAAGATAATGCACTATCTGCGGCCTTCGGGAGCCGAAAAAAGAAAAGGCTAAATAGAGTTTTTGATGCTATCGGATTTGTGTACCCTAACTATCGCTACCCGCCATGGGGGCAGAAAAGAAAGGGTGCAACCTCTGGGAAGGCTGCTGCTTTGGCTACCTCAAGCGAGCCAGCACCGAAGAGGAAAAAGTTGAAGGTCCTTACTCACCGACCGTGCTACATTGAACCGGCCATGCTGCCTAAATTTGGCGGTGAGACTTCTTCAGCTATTGAAGCCAAAGCACCTGCTCTTACGCAGAGGTTTGAAGAGCCGGCTGCAATGCCGAAGACTGACAAAATTGAAGAACCGAGAGTCGAAGAGATGAAAACATTAGAAGTTCTAAGCCCTTCGGCAGGAGTGGAGGTGCCGAAGACACAAAAAGGTCTGGCAGCGACCCCCAAGAGAAAAAGGATGGCTAGTGTACTAGATGTGCTAGAGACAATAAAATCTTCAAGCTCTACTCTAGTGAAAATTGCCAAGGCTTTGAAGGCGCAGATTGAAACCGAGGCAAAGGTAACCGAAGCCGAAGCTACAATGAGCCAGGCCAATGCCGAAGCTAGGCCTTCAGAGCCCGTCAAGGAGAAATCCTCGGAAACTGGGTAAAAGGCGACGGGAGAAGAAGCTATAAAACAGATTTTGCTTGAAAAAGCTGTCGCACCTACTCCTGAAGCGTCTTTCGAAGTCCTTGATTATATTATTCGACATGCTTCGGGAAAAAGATTATTTGAAGAAGAAAATTTTGAAGCTAAACACTATGCCTGAGAACTGAAGTACCCGAAAGGGGCCTTAGTGTTTAATGGCACAGATGAAGATGACTTCTTGTACTGCCTCCCAGAGAACAAAGAATTATCTGTCTGCCGAGAGATGGCCAGAAGTATGGGGTTCCCGAAGCTTGAAGCTGGCCTCTGCGCCATGACGAAGGAGGATCTTGCGGATAGCCTTGCATATAACAGTCTGAAGGTACAAAAATTGTGTATTTGGAAGTTTATGAATTTCTGAATTATTCTTTTGTTCTTATATTAACCCATTCATTTTTTCATATAGGGTTTAATACTTAGCAATGCCTTAAGGGCGCAAAAGAATGCCGAAGATGAGAGTTGCACTATTGCTCTCAACAACCTTCGAACAAAGGTTATCAAGCTGAGGAACGAAGCTTTGGAGAAAGACAAAATTCTACATACATTGGTGGACAAAGTAAAGGGGGATGAAGCTAACTTCAAGTCTCAATCTGAAATCCAAAGGAATGAGATTGAAAACCTTCAAAAACAACTGACTGAAGCCAAATTGAAATGCGCTATTACCGAAGCTGACCGAGATGCCAGTGAGTACTGGAAAAATTATTTTGAAAAAACAGTTGCAGAGCTTCGCTTGTCGAAAGAAAGATGTTGTGAAAAATCTGTAGAATGCGTCAAAAAGATAAAAACTAGCTTCGCCAATGTGGGCGCATATTCAAGCGAACACAACTTCATAAGAGGCGACCCTGAGGGCGTAATTGAGTGGATCAGCAGCGAAGCCGAAGCTTTTGAAGAAATTCTGAGCGACCGCGGGGACGTATGCGCGTTCTCTGGTGCGAGGGCAGTTGCAACTATTTTGGAGAAAGCAGGGTGCGATCATGTTAAAACTTTGGTCTAGGCCAAAGCTGCTTTGTCTATTGTTGATACGAAGGACCCCTCGGCCGAAGCAAGCTTAATAGGTGGAAAATTTTTCACTGATATTTGGGAAAATGGCAGCCGAGGAATGGCGCATGAAATAATGAAAAAGAGTGAAAAATACATTCATGATGCTCGAGAAGCAACAAAAGCAGCTGAAAAAGCTGCGGAACTTGAAAAACGGATAGGTATTACTTAATGGCTTTTAACTTTATTGCTTATTTTTGTGATTTCGAACTAATTTATATCTTCTATTGCAGCTGAACTATCTCCTCCCCCAGATCCCTTCGACCCGCTGGCCGACCCAGAGACAAAGAAGTCAGTAGAAATTATTAATATGGCCAAAGCTATTGTGGACGAAGTTGTCACGAAATTATTAACCGAAGCTGCAGAAGAAGTCCTGAAGGAAAAAAGAATAGCTATTTGTAAAAACATTGCTAGAATATTAATGTAACATTTGCTGGAACATGCCTGTAATATTCGGTGATCGTAGGTTTTGAATGTAATATATGAATGGTTTTGCAATTTATTTCTTTGCGATGCATGAAACTTTTATGTACATACCGTTTTTGAGCCTTTGGCGAAAAAACACCTTCCCTTCTTTTCATGCTTCATAAAGAAGAGCTTCTATGCTTCGTGAAAAATCCTCCAAGCGTCGCAAAAACATTAATGCTTTGTCAACAATAGATTTGTTCCTCCACATCAAAGCTGATGAAGCTGTATTTCTTCAAACTTATTTTGTGCCTTAGCATAATTTCATTTTTTCGAAGTATTCTCCGAAGGTCAACTTTGTATCCCCTTCTTGTGCCATTGATGCAATATGATGTATGATGTTATGTTATGAGAAATGATGTGATGATGTTATGTTGTGCAAAATGATATTTATCCCGAAGACACACACTCACACCCCCATAGTGGAATACACAATCTCTTTGCCGCTTATTTTTTGGCTTCACCGCTTACTTTTCAGTGTATCAGCGCTGACTTTTCGCTGTAAGTTCTGCATTCCCTTAGGAACATCTTTTGAACTTCTTCGCCTTCTATTTCGGCAATATTCGCGTTGATTTTTCGCGCTTTGCCTTATATTTCGGCGGTATTTGGCTCTGCATTCCCTTTGGAACGACTTTTGAGCAGAAAACTTACGCTGCGCTCCCTTAGGAACGACTTTTTGTATCTTCGGCAAACTTACGCTGCGTTCCTTAGAACGACTTTTGTATCTTCGGCTAACTTACGCTGCGTTCCTTAGAACGACTTTTTGTAGCTTTGGGGATACTTGCAATGTGATTTTAGGCCTGTGTTCCCTTAGGAACGACTTTTGTGCTTCATCGACTTTTTGGACTTTGTGAGTCTGTGAAGAAGATATATTTCGCTATGACAAGAATGAAGCTATTACAGGAAATTGAAAATGACAAGAGAATAGGTTTTCAATAATTGTTCCTTATTAAAAAAGAAAATGATAATGAATGTAAAAACTGTTTCAGGGGTAGGATATCTCTCAATAGATATGCTTCGATTCTGGCACAGTACTGTTGACTGTGCGAGCTTCGGACTCCTCCCTGAAATCTCGCTGCTGATGGGTCTGTTGGCTCCCTTCTGGCTGCTGGCCTCGTGAATGCACAGGATGTAGTGGTGGTGGAGGTGGAGGCTGTGGCCAAGATGCCTGTGGCTGACTAGCCGAAGCAACAGACGCTGCAAGATGGTTACCCACATACTCTGGTATGTAGGGTGAGTGATACGAAGCAGTATGCATGACCTGCTTCGGCTGGTTCTGCTGAGCTGCGGCTTCTGCTATTTCTTTTTTGTTTCTGAATGGTCACATGGCACATCCTTGTAGTATGGCCCTTGTCCTCACCATAGAATAAGCAATAAATTTTTCTAGGCTGATCCCCAAACCTTCCTTCGAAGCCCCTAGCGCCTCCGCCTCTTGGAGCTGGCGGTCGAAAAGAGCTTTGTTGCTGCCCTGAAGCGTGCGAGGAATACTGTGGCCTCTGTTGTTGACTTCCTCTGTCGTCACTCTGGGTGGAGTGAATTGACCTGACATGTCTTGGATGAATTCTTACTCCGAAACCCCTAGTCATCTCAGAGAACCTATAGGCTTCCTCTCTTCTTTGGCGAAAGTCATTGTCAGCCCGAATGTATTCATCCATCTTTTGAAGCAGCTTCTCCAAAGTCTGTGGAGACTTTCTAGCAAAATACTGGGCGGTAGGTCTTGGACGAAGCCCCTTAATCATGGCCTCAATGACAATTTCATTGGGCACTGTAGGCGCTTGTGCTCTCAGGCGCAAAAACCTTCGGACGTATGCTTGAAGATACTCCTCATGATCTTGTGTACATTGAAAGAGAGCCTGAGCTATGACTGGCTTCATCCGAAAGCCCTGGAAACTTGTCACCAGCATATCCTTAAGCTTCTGCCATGAAGTAATAGTTCCTGGCCGAAGAGAAGAATACCACGTTTGGGCCACATTCTTAACTGCCATGACGAAGGACTTGGCCATGACAGCTGCATTGCCTCCGTATGAAGATATAGTTGCTTCATAACTCATCAAAAACTGCTTTGGATCTGAATGTCCATCATACATGGGGAGCTGAGGTGGCTTGTATGATGGAGGCCATGGGATAGCCTGCAGTTCTGCTGCCAAGGGAGAAACATCGTCAAAGGTAAAGGTATCATGATTAAAATCATCATACCATCCATCCTCGTTGAAGAAGCCTTCTTGGTGAAGCTCCCTATGTTGGGGCCTTCGCTCTTGTTCGTCTTGGGCAAGATGGCGTACTTCTTCAGTGGCTTCGTCAATCTGCCTTTGAAGATCGGCTAGTCGAGCCATCTTCTCCTTCTTCCTTTGAACTTGTTGATGAAGCATCTCCATGTTTCTGATTTCTTGGTCCAACTCCTCCTCCTGGAGTGTTGGACTAGTGGCCTTCCTCTTCTGGCTTCGGGCCTCTCGAAGAGAAAGGGTCTCCTGGTTTGGGTCTAGTGGCTGCAGAGCGGCAACCCCTGTCGCTGAAGCTTTCTTCGGTGGCATGACGAAGGTCAGTGCTTGCATAAGGTGGTCGAAATGGATTCACTGGAGGTGGGTGCCAATGTTGGTGACTTGTTCTCAAATTCTATGAATTAAGAACAAGGCAACATAAAATGTTAAATATTAACGCCCTTCGTCCTTTGAAACATTATTTCCCTTAGGATATAATGATCTTCAGACGAAGGTCATGAAAGGCATACCTTCGAATATCGAAGGTAAGATGGTAATAGAAGAAGCGTGTAAAATACAAAAGATGACATAAACAATCATATAGCATTATAAATTCATCTCCATTATATTATCATGAGAAAATAAAAACAATATTGAATTACATTTGATACCTTCGACTTGATAGAGAGCAAAGGTACGAGCGTGATGCAAAAGCAAATGCCAAGTCAGCCCCCACAGTACGGGGGCACTGTTCATCTATTTATAGGCATGGGATGCAGCCCATGTGAAATTACATTCATGCCCTTTACATTTGCTAATGACTATAAGGTAACTCATCAGGGTCTAAATAGCCTTTTCCCCTTTAAGTCAGATCCCTTTCCTGCTGTCATGTCGAAGCTCCCTTGCGCGTAGCTTCGGCGTTGCATCAATCTTCGTACTGTTCGTGCTTCTCCCACTGTGGTTCTGATTCGAATTCGAAGGTACCTGTTCATGTATTACAACTCCAGAAACATTGTTAAATCATGTTTTTGAGGACCTTCAGAAGATGAAGGCCCCCAACAGAAAGGAAAACACCGTGGTATTCAAGTTGATCATTGGATCACTTGAAAGGGGTTGAGTGCAACCCTCATCCATTGGGACGCCACAACGTGGAGTGGGCAAGTATTATACTTGGCCGAACCACGGGATAAATCACCGTGTCTTGTGTGTTGTCTTTCTTTGTGACCATTGTATTTCACAAGAGCTCGGTCCTTAGCCACTTGGTTCTATTGCACTAACACTTAACCAAGTTTTGTGGCCACAAGTATTTGATTTTTTATAGGATCACCTATTCACCCCCCCCTCTAGGTGCTCTCAGAGGGGGCTGCGAATGATTTGTCCCATCAGGGATGCAGGCATTTCGAAGTCTTTGATCGGGCAACCGAGGACTTCGACCGTGGCATCTTCCAGGTCGAAGATGAGGTGCTAAAGCGGTCCGCTGGGGCACTTTACGATAGGATGTGGGGCCCTCGCGTCCGTGACACTGTCCAGGAGAGGTCCGACCGGGCGCTGGAGCAGGTGTGTAACGTTTTTTGTGTGTTGATGGTTTTGCTATTTCTGTAGATGATGAACAATGAAGGAGTCAAAGACTTCGGTGGCCTAGAGAGCTCGGTGACCCGGGCAGAAGATGCAAGGACAGGGGCTGAAGAGCAGTCGACGCCGCAAGCCGACCCTGGCGGGGATCCTGCGGTAGCGGCTGTGACGGCTGGCGGAGACCCTGCAGCGGTAGCTGCGCTGGCTGGCGAAGACCCTGCAGCGGCAATTGCTCCTTCGCAGGTGGTGGGGGTCGTGTCAGGGGCGTTGGGTTTAGGTTTTTATTTTTTGATACTGAAAGTCGGTTGCTGTGCAGGTTTCAACATCTGGGCCTGCGCAAACCACCCCTACTGATGTTGATATTTATTTTTTGGCGACTGCGAATGCAGTGCCTGTTAGTGGAAATTCGTCTGGTTCTGAAGCTGAGTCTTGGTCATCAGACGGGGGTGATTTTGGGAGCCAGTTTTCGTGGACTGGGGAGTCTTTGGATGAAGATTTAGATTATTTTGCTGCATTGGATGTGGTCGCGGCGGAGTCCTTGCCGCAGCCTGAAGTGCGCGAAGTGCCTGCTCCCCCGGCTGGGGCGATGGCCGAAGAGCATCACCGGTGAAAGGTGGTGTCGAAGCACAATGTTGGTGAGATGTCGTGAAGTGGGAGGCATCGACGGATGGGGATGGAACGATCCCGTCTTCGGCTAGATCGGGGCGGGCAATGAGATTTGTTGTCTTCGACGTCTGGGACGTGTATTGGGGAGGGGGATCTGCGGAATCTTTTTAAGGGCGAGGAGTTGATGATGATGTTGTTTAATTTTCATGAGGCGGGCCTTATTTCGAAGGCTGAGCCGATGTAGCATGTTTGCTACCCTCGCTCTCATGTTGCGGTAGTGAGTGAAAACGCTGCCCTCCCCCGGCTCGCAATAGAGAGGGAGGGCAACAAGATGCAACTTGTGTTATTTGTGCAAAGTGGCTGGTGGCCCTTCGCTATGTGTATGTAAACTATGATGATATCATGTGCTGTGCTTGTGACGTTGTTTCGATTTGTAATCGTGGTGGTATAGCACGTAAAATGGAATGGGGACCTCGCTTTCCACGATGATGTTGGACGCTTGTGACGCGTACCTGGTTGCGTCCTTAGGTTGTTTCTGTTCGACCGTGCCAGATAGTACAAACTTCGCATATTTATGTATGTCCAGCTGCACCTTTAGGCGGCTTTTGCTCGGATGTCTTATAGTAAAGACTTCGCACCCTTAGGGTGATGTCGCACACTTGTTGTGCATATCTGGCTGCACCCTTAGGCGGCTTTTGGTCGGATTTGTCTTATAGTAAAGACTTCGCACCCTTAGGGTGATGTCGCGCACTTGTTGTGCATATCTGGCTGCACCCTTAGGCGGCTTTCGCTCGGATTTGTCTTATAGTAAAGACTTCGCACCCTTAGGGTGATGTCGCGCACTTATTGTGCATATCCGGCTGCACCCTTCGGTGACTTTTGCTCGGATTTATCTTATAGTAAAGACTTTGCACCCTTAGGGTGATGTTGCGCACTTGTTGTGCATATCTGGCTGCACCCTTAGGCGGCTTTTGCTCGGATTTGTTGCATGCGAGGGTAGTCTAGGCTGCCTCTTGCGGTGACTATTTATACGTCGAATGTCGAAGACCGTCGATGCGGTCTTTTTCGACACTCATGGTAATGATGCTTGCTGGGGTTTTTGCGGGGCTTTTGCCATTATATTACATGGCTCTGCCTCGTTAAAAACCTCACCCCCCTCGGGAGAAAAAGAGTGCGGGCCTGAATGACATTGTTTGAAGAATTACAAAGGCTCTTGGGCCTTGGATCTTAAATAAAAAAATTTCAGAGATTATCAATGTTCCATAAGTGTTCCAAGTCTTCATCGGATGAAGTTGTTAGCCTGTAAGCACCTGGGGATGCCTTCGTCTTGATTATGTATGGCCCTTCCCACTTCGGCTCTAGCTTGCTCGGGACTCTGTCCTGGTGGTCCTCACGAGTACTAGGTCCCCTTCATTGAATTCTCTTGGGACGACAGGGTTGTCATGCCATGCCTTGGTCTGGACCTAATACTTCTTGAGGGCCTGCAAGGCGAGGGGGCGGTCTCCGTCAATGAGATCTTTGGAGGTTGGTTCGTCGATGTCGGGGATGACTGATTCGTTTGTCCGGGGGGACCCGTGCTTTAACTCTTGCGGTGTCATTACTTCGGATCCATACATCAGGCAGAAGGGTGTGAACCTGGTTGCTCGGCACTCTGTCGTATTCAGCGCCCATATGACTTCCGGTAATTGGTCTGCCCATTTTCCCTTTTTGTCGTCAAGGAGCCTTTTCTTAATGGCGCTAAAAATCTTGCCGTTGGCGCGTTCGACAATGCCGTTGGATTGTGGGTGAGAGACAGAGGCGAAGACTCGCTTTGTGCCATGGAGCTGTAGAACTCCCGGAAGTCTTGGCTGTCGAACTGTTTGCCGTTGTCAACTGTTAACTCGGACGGGACTCCGAATCGGCAGACAATGTTTTGCTAGAAGAATTTCTAGGCAGTCTTCATTGTTATCGTCGAGACTGCTCTGGCCTCGATCCACTTGGTAAAATATTCAACGGCAACGAAGGTGAACTTTAAGTTCCCTTGAGTTGTAGGCAGTGGCCCGACGATGTCCAGCCCTAACGCTGAAGCGGCCATGTATGGGCGATGAGTTTGGTGAATTGTGAAGTGTTGCCTGAGCGAGGAGAGAACTTTTGGCATGCTTCGCATGACCTGGTGACTTGGATGGCCGTGCAAATTATTGCGGGCCAGTAAAATCCCTGACGAATCACCTTGGCTGTGAGGGCCCTGGGTCGTGAGTGTGAGCCACAGGTTCCGCTATGGACTTCACAGAGGATTTCTAGGCCTTTAGTTTCTGTTATGCATTTCGGCATAGGCTGGTTGATGCCCTTTTTGTAAAGCTGGCCCTCGACTATTGCAAAATCCCTACTTCTGTGTTTCAGTCGTTTGGCCTCATTGCGATTGGTTGGATGGTAGTGGCCCTGGAGGTATAGTGTTATTGGGGCCCGCCAATCTTCAACCATGATGAGGTTGACAATTCGGTGGCCTTTGGCGTCTTGAGTTATTTGCAAGCCTTCGGGGTTACGGACGACTGGTGTGCTAGTGACGTGGTAGAATACGTTAGAGGGCAGGGCCTCTCCCTTGGCTGCTGCCTTGGCCAACGCATCGGCCTCTTCGTTCTTGTTGCGGTCGACGTGCTGCAGGGTGAAACCCTTGAATTGTTTTTTGAGGCCGCGGATGGCGGTGAGGTATTGCATGAGCATAGGTTCCTTTGCTGAGTACTCCTTTTTGATCTGGCCGGCGACGACCTTGGAGTCCGTTCTGATGATGCATGTGGTAATGCCGAGGGCCTGTAGTTTGCGAAGTCCTAGGATGATGACTTTGTACTCTGCTATGTTGTTGGTGCACCTGTCGGACTCTAAAGCAAAGCTGAGGCGCGCAGTGTATCTGTACTTGACGTCGGCGGGTGATGTGATAATCGCCGCGGTGCCTGCCCCCACATGACACCATGCGCCATTGCAGTGGATGGTCCAGACTTTTTCTGAGTGTTCTTGCTGTGGCCCCACAGGTCCTGTCCAATCGACGATGAAGTTTGCCAACACTTGTGACTTGATTGTCGTTCTGGGCTCAAAGGTGATATGGTACCCAGATAGTTCAGCTGCCCATTTTGCAATTCTGGCGGATGCCTCCAGGTTCCTGAACAATTCTCCCAGACCCCTGTCCAAAGTGACCCGTACTTTGAATGCCTCGAAATAGTGTCGTAGCTTGTGCGAAGTCATGACCACTGCGTATGAAATTTTCTCGAGTTCGGTCATGTTGCACTAGGAAGCCGTGAGGACTTTGGAGACGTAGTATACTGGGCATTGCTGACTCTTGCCATCTCTATCCTGCTCTTGGACTAACGATGCGTTGACTGCGCATGGTGAAGCCGCAATGTAGAGAAGTAACAACTCAGAGTTGCTAAGTCAGACATGTGTTGTTTGAGCGACTTGAGGGCCGCTGCCTGCTCTAGGCCCCAAACGAAGTCTTTTGCACCATGCAATGTTTTGAGGAAGGTTAGGCTTCGTTCAGTGGACTTAGAGATGAATTTGTTCAGGGCCACCAATCTTCATGTCAGTCGCTGGACATCCTTGGTAGACTGCGGTGGTGCCATGTTGGTGATCGTTTTGATCTTGGTTGGGTTGGCCTCAATCTCGCGGTGCGATACTAGGTAACCAAGTATTTTCCCCTAGCGAACTCTAAAGACACACTTCTCAGGGTTGAGCCGGAGTCGTGCGTCGCGCAGGTTGGTGAATGTCTCTGCGAGGTCGTCCAGGTGGTCCTCTTTGCTCTTGCTAACGACAATAATGTCGTCTACGTAAGTGAAAATGTTGCGGTCGAGTTGGCTTTCGAGGACCTTCTTGGTGAGGCGAGAAAAGGTTGAGCTGGCGTTCTTGAGCCCCTCAGGCATTCGTACGAAATAGTACGTGCCGAAGGGTGTAATGAAGCTTGTGCTTGCCTTGTCCTCCTCTTTCATGTAAATCTGGTGATACCCTGAGAAGCAATCAAGGAGGGACATGACTTCGCAGCCTGCTGCGCTGTTGACAATTTTGTCGATTCGTGGCAAGGGAAAATTGTCCTTGGGGCAAGCCTTATTGAGGCTTGTGAAGTCGATGCACATGCGCCACTTGCCACTCTTCTTCTGCACCATGACCACGTTGGCGAGCCATGTTGGATAAGCCATTGGCTCGATGAATCTGGCTTCCAACAAGCGATGCACCTTGGCCTTGGCTGCCTCAGTTTTCTCATCGGACATTTTTCGCAGTCGCTGCTTTTTCGGACGCACCGAGGGGTCGAAGCCCAGGCTATGCTCGATGATGGAGTGGTTGACCCCGACCAGATCGAGTGCGGACCAAGCGAAGACATCCTTGTTTCGGGAGAGACAGGAAAGGAGTTTTTCCTCGTCTCGCGAGGTCAGGTCTTTGCTGATTATTACCATTTGCTTCGGTGTTACTGGGTTAAGGGGTACCGCCTTCGTCCCATCATTGCTCTGGAGCTGCGCTTTGACTTTTCCGTCTTCGACCGGGCGATTGCTTTCGAAGCCTTCGTGCTCTGCCGTGAGGCAGTGTACGTTTCATTGCCCTAGAATGAAGTCCCTTTCGATGTTGTGCGTTGTCTGCTGGTCACCGTAGATGGTGATCATGCCCTGCGGGCCTAGGATTTTCATACAGAGGTAGAGTCTATGAATGGCTGCCACAAATTTGTTGATTGAGCCTTGCCCCATTATGGCATTGTATGGGTATGTCGACAATGTCGAAAGTGACCTGCTCACTTCGTGCATTGGGTGCTGCACCAAATGATAGGGGGAGCTCTATTTTGCCAATGGGGAAAGTGCCCTTGCCGCTGAAACCATAGAGGGGATTATCCGCAGGCTTGAGGAGGCTATGGCTTATACCCATGCGATCGAAGGCATGCAGAAAAATGATATCAGCCTGACTGCCGTTGTCGACTAGCACTTTGTGTAGATCCCAGCCTGCTACCCTGCAGTTGATCACAATGGCGTCTGCGTGTGGAGCGCTGTGGAAGTCAACAGCCCTAGCGTTGAAAGTGGGCGGTACATGGGACCACTTTGTTTGCACCACTGGGCCAGTAAGAGCGACATGGTTCACGCTTCGGTAGTGGTCCCTTTTCTGCCGCTTTGTGTTGAAGTCCACGCTTGATCCCCTAGTGATCATGTGGATGACTCTGCGATATGGTGGCTCAGTGAAGTCTTCTTGTTTGGGTGCTTGTGGTGGGTGGTTTCGGTGCAGAGGATTTGGGTGGTGCGGAGGCGGTGGTGGTAGAACTTGCACCTCTTGATGGTGCTGGTAAGCATGGTTGGGTGGGTGCTGGATTTGTTCGTTGTGGTAGGGTTGCTAGTGATGGTAAGTGTGCGCAACGACCCTCTGGTTGTCAGCTGGTTGTGCTCTAGACATTTTGTCCCTGGTGGCCTTGGTCTCCGGACAGTCCCTTGTTGAGTGCGCGCAGTCTTCACTATGAAACAAGCAATAGAATCTACGCGGCTGCTGTGTGCGTCCGCGGCCTCTTCCTCTTGCGCCGTTGCCGCGGCCTTGGGGGGTATTCCTGACGACGGGTGGGCTCTCCAGCTGGGTGCTGATTGGCTATGGTGTGCACCTGCTGATGATTGCGATTGTCGCGACCAGAGTCTGGCTGCGCCGGCCTGGTCTAGGTTCTGCTGGACTGTGGAGGGTCCTTAGGCTTTCTCTGAGATTCAACCTTGCGTTGATGGAGCTCCTCAGACTTGGCATACTTCTCAAATAATTGGTATAGCTCCTGTAGATTCTTGGGTGGGTCCCTGATGCAATGACTGTACAGGACGCTTGCCCGAAGACCACTGATGGCGTAGTGGATTGCTATGTGGTCGTCGACTGATGGCAGCTGCGATTTGAGCGTAAGGAATTTCCTGTAGTATTCATGAAGGGTTTCCTTATCCTGTTGCTTGCAGAGGGATAACTCGGCCAGGGCGTCTGTATCGGGTCGGTACCCTTGAAAGTTGAGCAGGAACTTGTCGCAAAGCCCTTTCCATGACTTGATGGACAGTGGCGGTAACCTGGTGTACCAAGTCAAGGTCGGGCCTTCGAGTGCGATAATGAAGGATTTGGCCATAGTGGCATCGTCCCCTCGATACGATGCGACAGCTACCTGGTAGCTCATGATGTACCGAGCCGGGTCGGTGCTGCCATTGTACTTGGGGTAGGTGCCAGCCCTAAAGTTGGTGGGCCAGGGTGATGCTTGGAGTTGCGGAGCCAGAGGGCTTCGCTCGTCGAGATAGTTGATCCCCTGGAAAGCGGCGGTTGCTGGAATGAAGGGTCCGCGCTGTGGTTGGAATGGGTCTCCGGCTTGAATGTACCGCTGGAGAGGCGCTGGCGGTGCGAGGGGTCCGTGCTGCAGGTTGTATTGGCCTTCGCCTTGCATGAGCACGATCTCTTGCTCTAGCTCCCGAGCTCTCTACTCCTCATCTTGTATCATCTGACGCACCTTGGCTTGCATGGTGACTCATTGGCGCTTGGCTTCGAGGATTTCTTTCTGCTTCTACAGGTGGTTGTTTTTGATGCACAGAGCTCGCAACTTTAGCTGGTCTTTGGCTGAGATGCCGATGACTTCTCCGTCCTCTATGGTGTCTTTGCCCTCTGGCGGAGCGAATCCTGGTGGTGGTGCTTGTGGTGCGCCTTCGGAACTGCAGGTGCGTACAGTGCCATCGGGGGTGGGGTGGTCTTAGCGCTGTCTCTTGCTGTTGACAGTGTCACACCCGGTTTTAGAAGGCAAACCGAATGCGAACCATGTATGTGCCAGGATCAGTTATTCACGTACACAGCAGTTACATAACATGGACATCATCACACAGTGCTCAAATAGTATTAAAAGGGAAATAATAGTCGATTACATCATACGTCTGAGACGTCCATATAGTCCTTACAATAAATCAAAGTGCGGAAAAGAAACGTAGATAACCGCGGCCTTCACAGGCAGCCGACTAGGGGTTGTCGCTAACCCACACCTAGAACTCGTCGTAGTCTTGGAACTCCTGGAAGGCTCCTTCCACAGCTTCATCTTCGCCTGAGCAGTGGTGGCAATGCTGACAACCTAGGGATGGGGGGGGGGTTTGGTGTGTAGAGCAAGGGTGAGTACACATCAACATACTCAGCAAGTATCCTGTTTGGCTGTAGTGGACTAGCTTTATGTGGGGATAAGTCAAGCAGTTGCTTTTAGTTGGTCAGATTATTATTTACTAATAGAAAGCCAGGTTTTAGCTTTAACCCAAGTTATTAGCCCGATGTACCCTTTCCAAACGGAAAGAATACCACTTACCAGCACCATAGTCATAACCAAAACCATCGATCTCATAGCCACCTGTACCAAAGTATCTCTGATCAAGTACCACTAATCACTGGAGCTCCCTTGGCCGCTCATAACCGCGAGCACGGCTGATATATCAGTTTTTAAACACTCTGCAGAGGTTGTGCACTTTACCCACAAGCCGTGATTCCCTCTTGCCTCGGGCCGATCAAACCCTTAAACACTACCAAGGTGAATAGGCAGGGTTTCACTACGTAGCCTTTACAAAGATTCCCCGGGGCTGTAGCCACCCGTTAGGTTTCCTAAATGCACCGCACTCCTCCCCAAGGGGCGAACCCAAACTTGGCAGAGCGAGCCGCATACACCGAGCCCCATTGACGGCACGACGGCTAAGCGAACTACACCCCGGATCCTCTAATTATTCAGCTAAGGGCACCCCATTCCACCCTCATGGTTGCACTGTTTTCCCGGGCGGTCATCCATAGAACAGGTCCTTACGGAGAGGCACTCGAGAAACCGCTCGAGCCCCCTTAAGGCCACAAGTACAACATCATAATAAGAGAAGGGAAAACAGTGTATCATAGATAATCTCATCATGTTCATTGATTAGAGGTGAGCAATAGCATAAAGCTAACTAATAATAATCCAACCCAGATAGGTAGACAAGGACATGGATAACAAAAGCTAGTCAGTCCTTAGGCATAAATGTGTAAAGCGGGAGGTGAATTAAATAATGAATAGGACAGAGATAGGTCAAAGGACACTTGCCTCCACCAACCGACTGCTGCTCAGGGGCTTCTCCTGCGAGTTCCTCGGGCTCTTCAACCGGATCGTTCTCTAAGCGGGTGCAAACATACATACATCCATTCATTGAAATTAGGAAACCAACAGTACACCATACAAGAGAACAAGTAAAGCAAATATGCATAGAATACCACATACGATAATGGATTTACCTTGGTTAGAAAGAAACGAGGGAAGGTCTCGCAGGGGTTAAGGCTTATGCTTGAGGGGCACTACGGGTAAACGAATGACTAGATGTCACGCGCTCTAGTTCCAGTTGGTTCTAACAAACGGATTAGCTACATGCACTAACGTAAACGCGATCACTTTTAATAGATTAACATTGAATAAGATAGACGATTGACTATACAAATTAACTAACGTAACCAATTTCCAAATTGAGACTCCTACCTTATTAATATAAACAATGTGATTAGCGCATATAGGAGACGGGGGGGGGGGGTAGACGGGGGTTAGGGGGGTAGACGATCGCGTCGCGGGCACGACGAGCTATGCCGGAACGCTGCGCGAACACGCGCACGCGCAAAGCCACACTTAACGTGCTGCGAACGAGTCGCGCATGCGTCGGGGCCGTGCGCTGGCCGAGCTCGAGGCCACGCCGAGGGCCGACACAACGTGAGCAAGGCACGGTGGGGCGAACGGGCAAGCACGCCGGGGAAAGCGAGCGCGGGCGAGCGAGGATACAGCCGAACGAGGCTGAGCGCGGGGGACGGGCGGCCGAGCCAGGGCACGGGGCGGTTGAACCGGCCAGGGGCAGGGGCGGGGGCGGCCAAGCCGGCGGCGGGCGGGCGAGCACGAGGCGGGGCGGGACGGCTCGCCGGAGGGCGGCCGAGGGCAGGGCCGAGCGCGGCTCGCCGGGGGCGGCCAGGGAGCCGGGCCGAGCGGGCGAGGCTCGCCGAGCCGGGACCGGGCGCGGCGAGGGCGGGTCGCCGGGGCCGAGCGGCTCACCGGGGCGGGCGCGGGGCGGCTCGCCGAAGCGGCCGCGAGGGCGGGACTGAGCGGGCGTGGCCGGGCTCGCTGGGGGCGGGGCCGAGCCGGACACGGGAGGGGACGGGGCGGCTCGCCGGCGGGGCGGCCGAGCGCGGGGGCGAGCTGGTCGCCGGAGGCGGGGCCGAGGGGCGCGGCCAAGCCGGGACGGCCGGGGACGGGGAAGGGGCGGCGGAGCGGGGTCGGACGAGGGCGGCCGGGGTGCGGGACGGGGCGGGGCTCGTCGGGCGCGGCCGGGCGGGACGCCGGGGGCGTGGGCGGCCGAGCTCGCCGGGCGCGAGGGCGGGGCGCGGCCGGGCGGGCGGCGCGGGGTGGCCGGGCTGGGCAGGGTCGCCGAGCCGGGGCCGAGCCGGGCGGCGCGAGGGCGCGAGCGACCGGGCCGGGGGCCGAGCCGGGCGGCGCGGGTGAGGGGAGGGCGCCGGAGGGAGGAGAGGGAGGGAGGAGAGGGAGGGGAGGAGGGGGAAGCCTCACCGGCGGGCGGGGAGGGGCGGCGGCGGTTAGGGCAGGGGAGGGAGAGAGAGAGAGAGATGACGGGCGGGGCCCGCGGGAGGATTTTTGGAAAAAAAGAAAAAGGGTGGGGGGGGCGGCTGGGCCGGTTGGGCCCAAAGTGGGGGAGGGAGGGGGCGCGCGGCTGGGCCGGCGCGGGGCCCACGCGGGAGAGGGGGGGAGGGGGCGGCTGGGCCGGCCGAAGGGGGGGGCGGCTGGGCCGAATAGGGGAGAAGGGGCGGGGAAAGAGAGGGAAGAAAAAGAAAGAAAGAAGAGAAAAAAAAGAAAAGGCTTTTTCTTTTTTCTAATTTCTAATTTTCTCTAGACGAAAGCATTCACATTTTTAATCAAACAAAAAGTATGCATGGTTCGGCATGGTGCATCAAACAACATAAAGTATTTTAAGGTTTTGCTTAACACGGGAATTCCAAGCCAAACCCCGCTATAACTTTGGAAAAGATCAAGGTTTAGCGAGGGAACAAGAAAAGAAAAGGGTAACGCCTGAATTTGGTGAGAGAAAAGAAGAAAAAAAATTCTACCCCCAAATTCAGGGCATTACAAACCTATCCCCCTTAAAAGAATCTCGCCCTCGAGATTCAGGGTTGGCTAGCAAAGAGCTCAGGGTACTTGGCCATCAGATCATCTTCACGCTCCCAGGTTGCTTCTTCCTCAGAGTGATGATTCCATCTAACTTTGCACATTCTGATGGTCTTCCTTCGGGTGACTCTGTCTGCAACCTCAAGGATCTGCACTGGCTTCTCAACGTAGGTCAAGTCCTCCTGGACCTCAAGACCTTCCACTGGCAACTGCTCTTCTGGCACACGCAAGCACTTCTTCAACTGAGACACATGAAAGACATCATGCACAGCGGACAAATTCTCTGGCAGACTGAGCTGATAGGCCACTTCTCCACGTCTTGCAAGAATCTGATACGGACCAATGTAGTGGGGTGCTAGCTTGCCTTTCACTCCGAACCTTCTGACTCCTCTGATCGGTGACACTTTCAGATAGACAAAGTCTCCGACTTCGAAACTCAGCTCTCTTCTTCTTGTGTCTGCATAGCTTCGCTGCCTCGATTGCGCTATCTTCAGATTCTCTCGGACCATCTTGATGTTTTCTTCAGCTTCAAGCAAAATGTCTGGCCCAAACACTTGCTTCTCTCCAGGCTGATCCCATTGCAACGGAGTTCTACAACTCCTTCCATAGAGCGCCTGAAATGGTGACATCTTCAAACTGGCCTGGTAACTGTTGTTATAGGAAAACTCTGCATAAGGCAATCTCTTATCCCATCCGGACTGATCTTGCAACGCACAGGCTCTCAACATGTCTTCAAGAATTTGGTTGGTCCTTTCGGTCTGGCCATCTGTCTGCGGATGATAAGCTGAACTGAAATTCAGATGCGTGCCCAAGGCTTCATGCAACTGTTGCCAGAAATGAGAGGTGAACTGCGTTCCTCTGTCTGACACTATCTTCTTTGGCACACCACGAAGACAAACGATCCGAGACATATACAATTCTGCCAATACGGCACTGCTATAGTTGGTCTTGACAGGTATGAAGTGGGCTGACTTTGTCAAACGGTCCACTACTACCCAGATGGAATCGTAGCCGGCTCGAGTGCGAGGCAATCCGACTATGAAATCCATACCAATTTCATCCCATTTCCACTGAGGGATCTACAACGGTTGCAACAATCCAGCAGGTCTCTGGTGTTCTGCCTTAATTCTTCGACAACTATCGCACATAGCCACATGCTCTGCGATTTCCCTCTTCATTCCGTACCACCAGAATTTCTTCTTCAGATCCTGATACATCTTCTCACAGCCAGGGTGAATCGAATAGGCCGTCTCATGAGCTTCCTTGAGAATCAACTCCCGAATGGACTGGACATTGGGAACACACAAGCGGTCTTTGAACCATATCACGCCTTCTGCATCTTCTCGAAAATCTTTGCCTCTGCCATCTAGAATCAGTCGCCGGATCTCACTGATCTTCTCATCATTCTTCTGCGCTTCTTTGATTTCGCGCTCTAAGGTAGGTTCCAATTCAACTGTGACTCCTCGCGAATTGTTCAGAAATCCGAGACTCAACCTGTCGAACTCCTTGGCCAACTCATAAGGCATCGGATGAGCGACCATCAGATTGACTTGACTCTTCCTGCTCAAAGCATCTGCCACTACGTTTGCTTTGCCTGGATGGTAATGAATCTCTAACTCATAATCTTTGATCAACTCTAACCATCTTCGTTGCCTCATGTCCAACTCTGACTGAGTGAATATGTACTTCAGACTCTTGTTGTCTGTGTAAACATCGCATTTCTGTCCATACAAATAGTGCCTCCATGTCTTCAGTGCGTGAACCACTGCTGCCAACTCTAGATCATGGATTGGGTAGTTCTTCTCATGAACCTTCAGCTGTCGGGATGAGTAAGCCACAACTCTTCCCTCTTGCATCAACACGCATCCCAAACCTGTGTAACAAGCATCGCAATACACCGAGAAGGGCTTGTGCACATCAGGCAAGACTAGGACAGGCGCTGTAGTCAACTTCTCTTTCAGCGCTTCAAGGGCCTCTTGACATTTCTGGGTCCACTTGAACTCAACTTTGTTGCCTAGCAACACTATCATTGGTTTCGCAATCTTCGAAAACCCTTCAATGAATCGTCGATAATATCCGGCCATTCCAATGAAACTCTTGATTCCTCGAGCATCTGTTGGCGCTTTCCAGTTCAAAATGTCTGCCACTTTCTTCGGATCCACAGCCAATCCTTCTTTGTTGATTATGTGACCCAAGAATAGGACTTCACTGATCCAGAACTCACACTTGCTCAACTTTGCATACAGCTGGTGCTCTCGCAATCTCTGCAATACCATCTTCAAATGATCTGCGTGCTCTTCTTCGCTTTGAGAATAAACCAGAATATCATCAATGAATACCACCACAAACTTATCAAGGTAATCCATGAATACACTGTTCATCAGATTCATGAAGAAGGCCGGTGCATTGGTCAAACCAAAAGACATCACTGTGAACTCATACAAACCATACTTGGTAATGAATGCTGTCTTCGGAATGTCCGAAGGTCGGATCCTGAGCTGATGATAACCTGACCTCAGATCAATCTTGGAGAACACACTGGCTCCTCTCAACTGGTCGAACAGATCTTCTATTCTGGGCAAAGGGTACTTGTTCTTGATCGTGACTTCATTCAGAGCTCGATAATCAATACACATCCTCTTGGTGCCATCTTTCTTCTCCACAAATAGGACAGGGGCGGCCCAAGGCGAGGTGCTTGGCCGGATGTAACCTTTCTCTGACAACTCATCAATCTGCTCCTTAAGTTCAACCAACTTTGGTCCGGATATTCTGTAAGCTCTCTTGAAGATAGGGGCGGTTCCAGGAAGAAGTTCTATAGCAAACTCAACTTTCCACTCTGGTGGCATACCCGGTAAGTCCTTTGGAAACACATCTGGGAACTCAGACACAACCCTGATACTCTCAATCGGGTCTGCTTCACTGCTATCAACAGCTAGCTGATAACAACTTCCTTTCTTTGGCTCAGGCGGGACTAACTCAGTCACCACTTCTTCTCCTAGTGGGGACACCAACTTGATGGTCCTTTTATCACAACTGATAACTGTCTGATACTTATCTAGCCAATTCATCCCTAGGATGACATCTATTCCCTGAGTACCCATTACTATAAGGTTGGCGGGAAACACTATCCCCCTTATTTCCACACTTATATTCAAACAAATGCTATCGGCTCGAATTCTACCACCGGCTGAGTCAATTTGAATGGGGGTTGACATGGTAGTAATTGGAAGATTATGTGCTTCTACCCATGATGCAGTAATGAAAGAATGCGTTGCTCCAGTATCAAATAACACTTCTGCAATATGGGAGTCGACTGGGAACATACCTACTATCATGCCGGGGGTCTCCTGAACTGCTTCAGCCTCCAAGTGGTTCAGCCTTCCATGATTATAGCGTGGCTGAGAGCGATTGCCTGCTCCAGGCTGAGGCACATTCTGCTTTGCTGGTGCATTGGGGCCTGACTGCTGCTGGGCTGCCTTCTTCGGACATTGCATCACCCAATGGCCTTGCTCTCCACAGTGGAAACATGCCCTGTTTCCAGCCTGAGCTGGTGCTGCCTGATTGCTCTGCTGGGCTGCTGGGGCAGGAAGACGAGGTGCCTGCTGATTCTGCCTCTAAAACTGACCTCCTGACTGGTTGCTTTGACGGTTCTGGTACTGATGCTGAGGATACTGCCTTTGAAACTGCTGATGCTGCTGAGGTGGGCGCTGGTTCTGCCTGAACTGCTGAGGTTGATTGCCTGAGAAACGAGGACGATTGCTGCTTCCAGGCTGGGGTCCACTGATCTTGCGCTTACGATCCTCCATCTCCTTACGCTTCCTCTCTGTCATGATTGCTCTGTCAATCAGGTGCTGGAATGTCGGGAAGGTGTGATTCATCAGTTGGTACTGCAGAGGGTCAACCAAGCCTCTCTGGAAACGGTACTGTCGCTTGGCGTCGGTGTTGACATCTTCAGGAGCATAGCGAGACAATTGCAGAAACCTGTCCCGGTACTCACTGACTGACAATGGCCCTTGCTTGAGGGCCAGGAACTCCTCCTTCTTTACTGTCATCAGACCTGCAGGAACATGGTACTGACGAAAGCTACCTCTAAACTCTTCCCAGGTGATGGCGTCAGGGTGGGCATGGGTGGCGAGGTAAGACTCCCACCATGACTGAGCTGCTCCTCTCAACAGACGGGGACCATACAGGACTTTCTCCCTGTCATCACACTGAGCGGTATGCAACTCCCGCTCCACAGTGCGCAGCCAGTCTTCAGCATCCATGGGGTCAGAAGAATGAGCGAACGTTGGTGGATGACCTCTCATGAATTCAGCACGCTTGTCTCTAGGCATCTGAGGTATCTGAGGCTGAGGTGGGGCCTGCTGCTGTTGCTGCTGCTGCTGAATGGCGGCCAGAGTCTGACCGATGGCTTGAACTGCCTGAGTCTGCATCAGGAACATCTGCTCGATGGACATCGGGGGCGGGGGCGGCAGGTGCTGCTGCTGGGGAACCTCCTCCTGTTGAGCGGCTCGCTCCTGCTGAGCACACCTTCCTCCTCTGCGCCTGTTCTCTGACATCTGCAGAATGCAACCACACATCAGAACTGATCTGGCAAATCTTGCAGCATAAGAAAAGAGTATAGAATTCTTCAACAGCACTGAACAGATGAGCATCTTCACTGATCTCCAACACAGACCACACAGCTTCTCAGATAACGAGGAAAGTGGAATAAAAGGTTTCCCAACTATATAACTAACTCCATTAACATAATAGGTAAACCAAAATGCAGGGGATACCCACACTCTGGTGACAGTCATTACAAAGATCCAAACCAAACATAGTTCATCATGACAAACATAAATGCACAGGATATAGCAAACTACCCTGTCTAACTAAGACTAACTAAAACCGAGACTAACGCTAAGACAGTAGCTTCCACGTATGTATATTTCGTATTAATTACAAGATCCAACTCTAACGAGCTATGGTTCAAGAGTTATCTTGGTCTTGCAGTCGGGATTGCCATAAGACTGGTGTCCACGCCGAGGTGAGCGGTACGGGTGCTGAGTCCCGACGGGAGCGGGGGAACCATCGTCCAGGTGACGACGTTCCGCGCGCTCAGCCCGCAGCAGGGCGATCTCAGCACGAGCCCTACTCAGCTCGTCTAATGCATGGTCCAGCTCCGTGTTTAGCACGGCGGCTAGGTTGACTGTGCTGCTCAACCTAGGATTGCCCTCACCGACAGGTGAGACAATCACGCCTCCTGTGCTGCCAGATGGACGGCGAGGGTAATACTTCAGGTCAAGGCCGTCAGCTACCCCACCGAAAACCGAGCAGTAGTGCGAAAGCGCACGCCGTGCAGCATCTTGCATGGCTGCCTCAGCTGAGTCTCGCTCAGAGATAGAATAGTGCTCTGAGCAGGCCTCCACACCCTGGAGACTGTTCTCCGGGCGGCGCACCAAGCAGGTTGCCTCCCAGCGGTCCGGGTAGACCCCGCGACTGTGCTGGTAGACCACACAGCGATACTCGATGGACCAAGTATGCCGGTTAAGGGCCCGACGTAGCAGGGTGTCGAGCGCATCATGGAAGTGACACCCGCGAGCAGTGTCGCGAGTGATGGGTCGAGCAACCCATCCTTCCAGCTCATGGTTAGCAGAGAAGTCGATGTCGTGGCTCGAGCTGTCGTCGCCACCTCCGTCGTCTGGGTCTCCTCCAGCAGCTACTCCAGAAGCTGGGGCGCCCAGTGGTGGTGCAGGGGGCGCCTCCAGAGGAAGCACAGGGGAGCAGCTCCTCACAGACTCTATCTCCTGTTGGAGCGAGAAAGAAGAGCCCTGCTGCTCCTGTCGTCGACGTTCCTGTTCCTCATGCAGGCGGTGGTGCAGTCTCTCCAAGTGGCTGGACTGTCCGGCCACGGGACGGCGAAGCGGACGCTCAGCAAGGCGGGAGGGTAAGAAGGGGATGACAGACTTTCGTGCAGTGTGTCTAAGTCGAGCCATCTACAAAAGACATCGCAAGCAAAAGGGTGAGAACAGAATTAATATGACCAGCAAATAATGAATCATAAGTAAATGAAGGATTAGAATAAAACATGATTTTCAGCAAGGTATTATATATAGTAGAACATAGGTTTGGTCGGTATGACCAACTTTTGAAGGGATATCAAAGTCAAGGCAGGGACAGAGGTCTATAGTCCTTAGAACGACCATTCTATTCTAGGTTAGCGGTCCTACAGTCAGCACGGCTTTGATACCACTTATGTCACACCCGGTTTTAGAAGGCAAACCGAATGCGAACCATGTACGTGCCAGGATCAGTTATTCACGTACACAGCAGTTACATAACATGGACATCATCACACAGTGCTCAAATAGTATTAAAAGGGAAATAATAGTTGATTACATCATACGTCTGAGACGTCCATATAGTCCATACAATAAATCAAAGTGCGGAAAAGAAACGTAGATAACCGTGGCCTTCACAGGCAGCCGACTGGGGGTTACCGCTAACCCACACCTAGAACTCGTCGTAGTCTTGGAACTCCTGGAAGGCTCCTTCCACAGCTTCATCTTCGCCTGAGCAGTGGTGGCAATGCTGACAACCTGGGGATGGGGGGGTTTGGTGTGTAGAGCAAGGGTGAGTACACATCAACATACTCAGCAAGTATCCTGTTTGGCTGTAGTGGACTAGCTTTATGTGGGGATAAGTCAAGCAGTTGCTTTTAGTTGGTCAGATTATTATTTACTAATAGAAAGCCAGGTTTTAGCTTTAACCCAAGTTATTAGCCCGATGTACCCTTTCCAAACGGAAAGAATACCACTTACCAGCACCATAGTCATAACCAAAACCATCGATCTCATAGCCACCTGTACCAAAGTATCTCTGATCAAGTACCACTAATCACTGAAGCTCCCTTGGCCGCTCATAACCGCGAGCACGGCTGATATATCAGTTTTTAAACACTCTGCAGAGGTTGTGCACTTTACCCACAAGCCGTGATTCCCTCTTGCCTCGGGCCGATCAAACCCTTAAACACTACCAAGGTGAATAGGCAGGGTTTCACTACGTAGCCTTTACAAAGATTCCCCGGGGCTGTAGCCACCCGTTAGGTTTCCTAAATGCACCGCACTCCTCCCCAAGGGGCGAACCCAAACTTGGCAGAGCGAGCTGCATACACCGAGCCCCATTGACGGCACGACGGCTAAGCGAACTACACCCCGGATCCTCTAATTATTCAGCTAAGGGCACCCCATTCCACCCTCGTGGTTGCACTATTTTCCCGAGCGGTCATCCATAGAACAGGTCCTTACGGAGAGGCACTCGAGAAACCGCTCGAGCCCCCTTAAGGCCACAAGTACAACATCATAATAAGAGAAGGGAAAACAGAGTATCATAGATAATCTCATCATGTTCATTGATTAGAGGTGAGCAATAGCATAAAGCTAACTAATAATAATCCAACCCAGATAGGTAGACAAGGACATGGATAACAAAAGCTAGTCAGTCCTTAGGCATAAATGTGTAAAGCGGGAGGTGAATTAAATAATGAATAGGACAGAGATAGGTCAAAGGACACTTGCCTCCACCAACCGACTGCTGCTCAGGGGCTTCTCCTGCGAGTTCCTCGGGCTCTTCAACCGGATCGTTCTCTAAGCGGGTGCAAACATACATACATCCATTCATTGAAATTAGGAAACCAACAGTACACCATACAAGAGAACAAGTAAAGCAAATATGCATAGAATACCACATACGATAATGGATTTACCTTGGTTAGAAAGAAACGAGGGAAGGCCTCGCAGGGGTTAAGGCTTATGCTTGAGGGGCATTACGGGTAAACGAATGACTAGACGTCACGCGCTCTAGTTCCAGTTGGTTCTAACAAACGGATTAGCTACATGCACTAATGTAAACGCGATCACTTTTAGTAGATTAACATTGAATAAGATAGACGATTGACTATACAAATTAACTAACGTAACCAATTTCCAAATTTAGACTCCTACCTTATTAATATAAACAATGTGATTAGCGCATATAGGAGACGGGGGGGGGGTAGACGGGGGTTAGGGGGGTAGACGATCGCGTCGCGGGCACGACGAGCTATGCCGGAACGCTGCGCGAACACGCGCACGCGCAAAGCCACACTTAACGTGCTGCGAACGAGTCGCGCATGCGTCGGGGCCGTGCGCTGGCCTAGCTCGAGGCCACGCGCCGAAGGCACGCTGGGCCGAGCTCGAGGCCACGCCGAGGGCTGACACGACGCGAGCAAGGCACGGTGGGGTGAACGGGCAAGCACGTCGGGCAAAGCGAGCGCGGGCGAGCGAGGATACAGCCGAACGAGGCCGAGCGCGGGGACGGGCGGCCGAGCCGGGGCACGGGGCGGTTGTACTAGCCGGGGGGCGGTTGAATCGGCCAGGGGCAGGGGCGGGGGCGGCCAAGCCGACGGTGGGCGGGCGAGCACGAGGCGGGGCGGGACGGCTCGCCGGAGGGCGGCCGGGGGCAGGGCCGAGCGCGGCTCGCCGGGGGCGGCCGGGCACGGGGCGGCGCGGGGCGCCGGGGCGGCCAGGGAGCCGGGCCGAGCGGGCGAGGCTCGCAGAGCCGGGACCGGGCGCGGCGAGGGCGGGTCGCCGGGGCCGAGCGGCTCACCGGGGCGGGCGCGGGGCGGCTCGCCGGAGCGGCCGCGAGGGCGGGACCGAGCGGGCGCGGCCGGGCTCGCCGGGGGCGGGGCCGAGCCGGACACGGGAGGGGACGGGGCGGCTCGCCGGTGGGGCGGCCGAGCGCGGGGGCGGGCTGGTCGCCGGAGGCGGGGACTAGGGGCGCGGCCAAGCCGGGACGGCCGGGGACGGGGAAGGGGCGGCGGAGCGGGGTCGGACGAGGGCGGCCGGGGCGCGGGACGGGGCGGGGCTCATCGGGCGCGGCCGGGTGGGACGCCGGGGGCGCGGGCGGCCGAGCTCGCCGGGCGCGAGGGCGCGGGGAAGGGCGGGGCGCGGCCGGGCGGGTGGCGCGGGGTGGCCGGGCCGGGCCGGGCGGGGTCGCCGAGCCGGGGCCGAGCCGGGCGGCGCGGGGGCGCGAGCGACCGGGCCGGGGGCCGAGCCGGGCGGCGCGGGTGAGGGGAGGGCGCCGGAGGGAGGAGAGGGAGGGAGGAGAGGGAGGGGAGGAGGGGGAAGCCTCACCGGCGGGCGGGGAGGGGCAGCGGCGGCGGCTCGGGCGAGCAGGGGAGGGCGGCGGCGGCGGTTAGGGCAGGGGAGGGAGAGAGAGAGATGACGGGCGGGGCCCGCGGGAGGATTTTTGGAAAAAAGAAAAAGGGTGGGGGCGGCTGGGCCGGTTGGGCCCAAAGTGGGGGAGGGAGGGGGCGCGCGGCTGGGCCGGCGCAGGGCCCACGCGGGAGAGGGGGGGAGGGGGCGGCTGGGCCGCCAGCTGGGCCGGCCGAAGGGGGGGCGGCTGGGCCGAATAGGGGAGAAGGGGGGGGGAAAGAGAGGGAAGAAAAAGAAAGAAAGAAGAGAAAAAAAGAAAAGGCTTTTTCTTTTTTTCTAATTTCTAATTTTCTCTAGACGAAAGCATTCACATTTTTAATCAAACAAAAAGTATGCATGGTTCGGCATGGTGCATCAAACAACATAAAGTATTTTAAGGTTTTGCTTAACACGGGAATTCCAAGCCAAACCCCGCTATAACTTTGGAAAAGATCAAGGTTTAGCGAGGGAACAAGAAAGAAAAGGGTAACGCCTGAATTTGGTGAGAGAAAAGAAGAAGAAAAAATTCTACCCCCAAATTCAGGGCGTTACAGACAGCGTCATCTTCGAAGGCCTCTTGGAGGGTGGTGTCCATGAGGGCCTTGTCTTTCTTTTCCGCGAGTAGTGCTGCCTTCGCCGCGTCGTCAATGGATGCGACAGCTTTCGAAGTTGCTCTCTTGGGGGCCATCGCGGGTGGTTTTTCCGTCGCACGAACGGTGGGCACCAAATGTTGGAACTTGCTTTCCAGGACAGGTTGATCCAACAGGAAGGTAGGAAGAGAGTTTGCAAAGCTTAACACGGAATGCCAAAAGCTTCGTTTATCTCCCCGTGCCCGGACACAGTACGGGGGTATTTATAGGTACTCAAGGGGCCGCCTCCCCCTACCAAAGACATTTAGACCCTCGAGCACCTGGTTTATCCCCAGAATATTCCCTCGAGGGGAGGTTACAGATAGTCATTACGGTAAACTTTATTATAGACACAGCCCTAATTACACATGCCCACGCGGGGCCCATCTCTATGGGCCGAATCGCACATGGGCCTCCCTCGGTGGTGAGGGAGTGGGAGGTCCGTAGACTTCAGTAGGGCCTTCGTCTTGTCTCGTGAGAGCGAAGGGGGTCGAACAGGCCTCCGCCAAGGTCGGCACCCTTGGCCTGTACTGGTGGGTTCTATGGATTTAGCCTTCGTCCGCGCAAGGCGAGGACGAAGCCGACGAGCGAAGGGTGGCGTGTTCGCCTTCGCCCCAACATGTCCTATGTGATATAGTAGGTAGGAACGGTTGCCACCAACATAAACCTAAAAGGGAAATAGGGACAAACCTTTTTCCAATATGAATTTTGGTGGTTGAATTGCCAAACACAAACTATTGGATTAACTAGTTTGCTCCAGAAAATATGTTCTACAGGTGCCAAAGGTTCACAACAAACCAATACAAAGTCCAAGAAAGGGTTCAAATAAAAGGAGCAAAGTTAAACCGAAGGCAGCCATGGTCTGGCGCACCGGACTGTCCGGTGCACCACCAGACAGTGTCCGGTGCACTAGGGAGAATTAAATCAAACTTGCCAGTCTTGGGAATTTGGGAGGCCGCTCCGCTATAATTCACCGGACTGTCCGGTGTAGCACCGGACTGTCCGGTGTGCCAGCGAGCAACGGCTACTTCGCGCCAACGGTCATCTGCAGAGGAATTAAATGCGCTACAGTGCACGCCTGCGCGTGCAGAAGTCAGAGCAGATGCCAGAAGGCGCACCAGACAGTCTACAGGACCTGTTCGGTGCACCACCAGACTGTCCGATGCCCCCACAAGTTAGAGCTCCAACGGTCGAACCCTAACAGTTGGGTGACGTGGCTGGCACACCGGACAGTGTCCGGTGGCGCACCGGACTGTCCGGTGCGCCCGTCGATAGAAGCCATCCCCAACGGCCATTTTGGTGGTTGGGGCTATAAATACCCCCAACCACCCCACATTCATGTCATCCAAGTTTTTTAGTGACTAGAGAGAGAGACATTTGTGTTCTTTTGAGCTCTTGCGCTTGGATTGCTTTTCTTCTTCCTCATTCTTGCTTTCACAACACTTGTAATCAAAACAAGAGACACCAATTGTGTGGTGGTCCTTGTAGTGGACTTAGTGTCCCATTTGATTGAGAAGAGAAGCTCACTCGGTCTAAGTGACCGTTTGAGAGAGGGAAAGGATTGAAAGAGACCCGGTCTTTGTGACCACCTCAACGGGGAGTAGGTTTGCAAGAACCGAACCTCGATAAAACAAATCACCGTGTCATCCGCTCTATTTCCTTGGTTGATTTGTTTTGCGCCCTCTCTTTTAGACTTGTTTATATTTCTAACGCTAACCCCGGCTTGTAGTTGTGCTTAAGTTTATAATTTTTAGATTCCGCATATTCACCCCCCCCCCTCTAGGCGACTTTCAATTGGTATCAAAGCCCGGTGCTTCATTAGAGCCTAACCGCTCGAAGCGATGTCAGGAGAACACGCCAAGAAGGAGATGGTGACCGGCGACAAGCCCGTTACAAGCCACGGGAAGGCTCCATCGGGAGAGTCCCGCAACAAGGGGAAGGAGAAGGAATCCCCTTCACACAAGTCGCATCGGAGTGGCGAAAAGAAAAAGAAGATGAGGAAGGTGGTCTACTACGAGACCGACTCTTCATCGCCATCCACCTCCGGCTCCGACGCGCCGTCCGTAACTTCTAAGCGCCATGAGCGCATGAAGTTTAGTAAGATTCCACTACACTACACTCGCATTTCTAAACGTACTCCATTACTTTCCGTTCCATTAGGCAAACCACCGGTTTTTGACGGTGAAGATTATAACATGTGGAGTGATAAAATGAGACATCACCTAACCTCACTCCACACTAGTATTTGGAACGTTGTTGAGTTTGGTGTTCAGGTACCATCCATAGGGGATGAGGACTATGATTCGGACGAAGTTGCCCAAATCTGGCACTTCAATTCACAAGCCACCACAATACTCCTCGCCTCTCTAAGTTGAGAGGAGTATAACAAGGTGCAAGGATTGAAGAGCACCAAGGAGATTTGGGACGTCCTCAAAACGGCGCACGAAGGAGATGAGGTGACCAATATCACCAAAAGGGAGACGATTGAGGGGGAGCTCGGTCGATTCATGCTTCACCAAGGAGAGGAGCCACAAGCGATGTATAACCGGCTTAAGACCTTGGTGAACCAAGTGCGCAACCTCGGGAGCACCAAGTGGGATGACCATGAAATGGTCAAGGTTTTTCTAAGATCACTAGTTTTTCTTATTCCTACTCAAGTACAATTAATTCTTGGTGATCCTAGATACAAACTAATGTCTCCCGAGGAAGTGATAGGTAAATTTGTGAGCTTTGAACTAATGATCAAAGGCTCCAAAAAGATCATCGAGCAAAGCGCATCCTCCTCCGTACCCAAAGCACAACCCGTTGCATTCAAAGCAACGGAGGAGAAGAAAGAAGATTCTACTCCAAGTAGAATCCCCATCGACGCCTCCAAGCTCGACAATGAGGAAATAGCGCTCATCATCAAGAGCTTCCGCCAAATCCTCAAACAAATAAAGGGGAAAGATTACAAGCCCCGTTCCAAGAAAGTGTGCTACAAATGTGGTAAGCCCGGTTATTTCATTGTTAAATGTCCATTATCTAGTGATAGTGACAGGGGCGACGACAAGAAGGGAAAGAGGAGAGAAAAGAAGAGGTACTACAAGAAGAAGGGCGGCGATGCCCATGTTTCTGTGAGTGGGACTCCAACGAGAGCTCCACCGACTCCTCCTCCGACGAGGACGCCGCCAACATCGCCGTCAACAAAGGGCTCCTCTTCACCAACGTCGGCTACAAATGCCTCATGGCAAAGGACGGCAAGAAGAAGAAGGTAAAATCAAGATCCTCAACTAAATATGCAACATCTAGCGATGAGGCAAATTCTAGTGATGATGAGGATGATTTGTTTACACTCTTTGCCAACTTAAACATGCAACAAAAAGAAAAATTAAATGAATTAATTAGCGCTACTCATGAGAAGGATGAACTCTTGGATAGCCAAGAGGATTTCCTAATTAAAGAAAACAAAAAACATGTTAAAGTTAAAAATGCTTATGCTCAGGAAGTTGAGAAAAATAAAAAATTAACTAGTGAGCTAAGTACCTGCCATGACATTGTTTCCAACCTTAGAAATGAAAATGCAAAATTAATTGCTAAGGTTGAAAAGTTTGATGTTTGTGACGATTCAATTGTTAATCTTAGAAATGATAATGCCAATTTAATTGCTAAGATTGATCAATTGAATACCTCTCTTGCTAGCCTTAGAAATGAGAATGAAAAATTGATTGCTAAGGCTAAGGAACTAGATGTTTGCAATATTTCTATTTCCAATCTTAGAGATGAGAATGACATTTTACATGCTAAGATTGTTGAGTTAAATGATTGCAAACCCTCTACATCTTCCGTTGAGCATGTTACTATCTGTACTAGATGTAGAGATGTTAATGTAGATGCTATCCATGATCACCTTGCTTTAATTAAACAACAAAATGATCACATAGCTATATTAACTGCTAAAATTAATGAGCATGACTTAGAAAATGAGAAATTTAAATTTGCTAGAAGCATGCTCTATAGTGGGAGACGCCCTGGTATTAAGGATGGCATTGGCTTCCAAAAGGGAGACAATGTCAAGCTTAATGCCCCTCCTAAAAGATTGTCTAACTTTGTTAAGGGCAACGCTCCCATGGTTCAGGATAACGAGGGTTACATTTTGTACCCTGCCGGCTATCCCGAACATAAAATTAGGAGAATTCACTCTAGGAAGTCTCACTCTGGCCCTAATCATGCTTTTATGTATAAGAGTGACGCATCTAGTTCTAGGCAATCAACCCATGCTAATTTGCCTAAGAAGAAAACTCCTAAAGCATCAAATGATCATAATGTTTCATTCAAAACTTTTGATGCTTATTATGTGCTAACTAACAAATCAGGCAAGGTAGTTGCCAAGTATGTTGGGGGCAAACACAAGGGATCAAAGACTTGTGTTTGGTACCCAAAGTTCTTGTATCTAATGTCAAAGGACCCAAAACTGTTTGGGTACCTAAAATCAAGAAATAAATCTGTTTTGTAGGTTTATGCATCCGGGGGCTCAAGTTGGATTATCGACAGCGGGTGCACAAACCATAGGACTGGGGAGAAAAAGATGTTCTCCTCCTACGAGAAAAACCAAGATCCCCAACGAGCTATCACATTCGGGGATGGAAATCAAGGTTTGGTCAAAGGATTGGGTAAAATTGCTATATCACCTGACCATTCTATTTCCAATGTTTTTCTAGTAGATTCTTTAGATTACAACTTGCTTTCTGTTTCTCAATTATGTAAAATGGGCTACAACTATCTTTTCACGGATACAGGTGTTACTGTCTTTAGAAGAAGTGATGATTCAGTAGCTTTTAAGGGAGTATTAGAGGGTCAGCTATACTTAGTTGATTTCAATAGAGCTGAACTCGATACTTGCTTAATCGCTAAGACTAACATGGGTTGGCTCTGGCATCGCCGACTAGCCCATGTTGGGATGAAGAATCTTCACAAGCTTCTAAAGGGAGAGCACATTTTGGGACTAACAAATGTGCATTTTGAGAAAGACAGGATGTGTAGCGCATGCTAAGCAGGGAAGCAAGTTGGTGTTCATCATCCACATAAGAACATCATGATGACTGACAGGCCACTGGAGTTACTCCACATGGATTTATTCGGCCCAATAGCTTACATAAGCATCGGCGGGAGTAAGTACTGTCTAGTTATTGTGGATGATTATTCTCGCTTCACTTGGGTATTCTTTTTGCAGGAAAAATCTCAAACCCAAGAAACTTTGAAAGGATTCTTGAGATGGGCTCAAAATGAGTTCGGCTTGAGGATCAAGAAAATTAGAAGCGACAACGGGACGGAGTTCAAGAACTCACAAATAGAAGGCTTTCTTGAGGAGGAGGGCATCAAGCATGAGTTCTCTTCTCCCTACACGCCACAACAAAATGGTGTAGTGGAGAGGAAGAATAGAACTCTATTGGACATGGCAAGGACCATGCTTGATGAGTACAATACTTCGGATCGGTTTTGGGCCGAGGCGGTCAACACCGCTTGCTACGCCATCAATCGGTTGTATCTACATCGAATCCTCAAAAAGACATCCTACGAACTCCTCACCGGTAAAAAGCCCAATGTTTCATATTTTAGAGTCTTTGGTAGCAAATGCTTTATTCTTGTTAAAAGAGGTAGAAAATCCAAATTTGCTCCTAAGGCTGTAGAAGGCTTTTTACTAGGATATGATTCAAACACAAGGGCATATAGAGTCTTTAACAAGTCCACTGGACTAGTTGAAGTTTCTTGTGACATTGTGTTTGATGAGACTAATGGCTCTCAAGTAGAGCAAGTTGATTTTGATGAATTAGATGATGAAGAGGCTTCGTGCGTCGCGCTAAGGAACATGTCCATTGGGGATGTGTGTCCTAAGGAATCTGAAGAGCCCATTCAAGCACAAGATCAACCATCTTCCTCCATGCAAGCATCTCCAGCAACTCAAGAAGAGGATGAGGCTCAAGATGATGAAGGAGAAGATCAAGAAGATGAGCCACCTCAAGAAGACGGCAATGATCAAGGGGGAGATACAAATAATCAAGACAAGGAAGATGAGCAAAATCAAAGGCCGCCACACCCAAGAGTCCACCAAGCAATTCAACGAGATCACCCCGTGAACACCATCCTAGGAGATATTCATAAGGAGATAACTACTCGATCTCGTGTTGCTCATTTTTGTGAACACTACTCGTTTGTTTCCTCTATTGAACCACACAGGGTAGAGGAAGCACTTCAAGATTCGGATTGGGTGCTGGCGATGCAAGAGGAGCTCAACAACTTCAAGAGGAATGAGGTATGGCATTTAGTTCCACGTCCTAACCAAAATGTTGTAGGAACCAAGTGGGTCTTCCGCAACAAACAAGATGAGCATGGTGTGGTGACAAGGAACAAGGCACGACTTGTGGCCAAAGGGTATTCACAAGTCGAAGGTTTGGATTTTGGAGAAACCTATGCACCCGTAGCTAAGCTTGAGTCAATTCGAATATTACTTGCCTATGCTACTCACCATGACTTTAAGCTTTACCAAATGGACGTGAAGAGTGCCTTCCTCAACGGACCTATCAAGGAAGAGGTCTATGTTGAGCAACCTCCTGACTTTGAAGATAGTGAGTATCCTAACCATGTTTACAAACTCTCTAAGGCGCTTTATGGGCTCAAGCAAGCCCCAAGAGCATGGTATGAATGCCTAAGATATTTTCTTATCACTAATGGCTTCAAAGTCGGAAAGGCCGATCCTACTTTATTCAATAAAACCATTGAGAATGATTTGTTTGTATGCCAAATTTATGTTGATGATATCATATTTGGGTCTACTAACAAATCTATTTGTGAAGAGTTTAGTAGGATCATGATTCAAAAATTTTAGATGTCTATGATGGGGGAGTTGAAGTATTTTCTAGGATTTCAAGTAAAGCAACTCCAAGAGGGCACCTTCATTATCCAAACGAAGTACATTCAAGATATTCTCACCAAGTTTGGAATGAAGGATGCCAAGCCCATCAAGACACCCATGGGAACCAATGGGCATCTCGACCTCGACACGGGAGGTAAATCCGTAGATCAAAAGGTATATCGGTCGATGATAGGTTCTTTACTCTACTTATGTGCATTTCGACCGGACATTATGCTTTCTGTATGCATGTGTGCAAGGTTCCAAGCCGACCCTAAGGAAGTTCACCTTAGGGCCGTGAAGCGAATCTTGAGATATTTAGTTCAAACACCTAAGTTTGGTCTTTGGTACCCCAAGGGATCCTCATTTGATTTATTAGGATATTCCGATGCTGATTGGGCAGGGTGTAAGATTAATAGGAAGAGCACATCAGGGACTTGTCAGTTTCTGGGAAGATCCCTGGTGTCTTGGGCTTCAAAGAAACAAAACTCAATAGCTCTTTCTACCGCCGAAGCCGAGTATATTGCTGCAGGCCATTGTTGCGCGCAATTGCTTTGGATGAGGCAAACCCTTAGGGACTATGGCTACAAGTTTAGCAAAGTCCCTCTCCTATGTGACAATGAGAGTGCAATCCGCATGGCGGATAATCCCGTTGAACACAACCGCACTAAGCACATAGCCATTCGGTATCACTTTCTGAGAGATCACCAACAAAAGGGGGATATCGAGATAGCCTATATAAACACCAAAGATCAATTGGTCGATATCTTTACCAAGCCACTAGATGAGCAATCCTTTACCAAACTTAGGAATGAACTAATTATTCTTGATTCTAGGAATTTTGATTGATTCTTTGCACACATTGCTCATTTACATACCTTTGATCATATCTCTTTTATGTCTATGACTAATGTGTTTTCAAGTGTATTATTATGATTAGTCATAGATATTGAAAGGGAAATGGAGTATTCGGTAAAGAAGGCGCTTCCACTCAACTCCATTGTTATTTGCCGGTATTCCGCATTATTCTCCACTATGGTATAATCTTCACTCATATCTTTATTTACCAAAGGGGGAAAAAGTTCAAATAAAAGGGCTTATATCTCATTTACAAGTATCCGTTTTTGGCGATTCATGCCAAAGGGGGAGAAAGTATGAGCCCAAAGCAAAAGGACCGCACCACCACCGAATTTTTAAAAAAATGAAGTTTTTTAAATTGATATCTTATTGTGTTCAAAAGGGGGAGAAAATAGTATCTTCAAAACTTGCAAAACCCTCTTGAACACTAAGAGGAGAATTCTATTTAGGGGAGTTTTGTTTTTAGTCAAAGGAAAAGCATTTGAGACAGGGGGAGAAAATTTCAAATCTTGAAAATGCTTTCTTCAATCTTATTGATGTACCTTTGACTATTTGCAAAAGGTTTTTGAAAAGAATTTTACAAAGAATTTGCAAAACAAAACCCGTGGTGCAAATGTGGTCCAAAATTTTAAATAAGAAGAAAAAACATCCATGCATATCTATTGAAATAAGTATATTGGTTTCAATTCCAAGCAACCTTTGCACTTACTTTATGCAAACTAGTTCAATTCTGCACTTTTATATTTGCTTTGGTTTGTGTTGGCATCAATCACCAAAAAGGGGGAGATTGAAAGGGAAATAGGGACAAGCCTTTTTGCAATATGAATTTTGGTGGTTGAATTGCCCAACACAAACTATTGGACTAACTAGTTTGCTCCAGAAAATATGTTCTACAGGTGCCAAAGGTTCACAACAAACCAATACAAAGTCCAAGAAAGGGTTCAAATAAAAGGAGCAAAGTTAAACCGAAGGCAGCCGTGGTCTGGCGCACCGGACTGTCCGGTGCACCACCGGACAGTGTCCGGTGCACCAGGGAGAATTAAATCAAACTTGCCAGTCTCGGGAATTTGGGAGGCCGCTCCGCTATAATTCACTGGACTGTCCGGTGTAGCACCGAACTGTCCGGTGTGCCAGCGGAGCAACGGCTACTTCGTGCCAATGGTCGTCTGCGGAGGAATTAAATGCGCTACAGTGCGCACCTGCGCGCGCAGAAGTCAGAGCAGATGCTAGAAGGCGCACCGGACAGTCTACAGGACCTGTCCGGTGCACCACTGGACCGTCCGGTGGCCCCACAAGTCAGAGCTCCAACGGTCGAACCGTAACGGTTGGGTGACATGGCTGGCACACCGGACAGTGTCGGTGGCGCATCGGACTGTCCGGTGCGCCTGTCGACAAAAGCCATCCCCAACGGCAATTTTGGTGGTTAGGGCTATAAATACCCCCAACCACCCCACATTCATGGCATCCAAGTTTTCAGCATTCTCACCTTATACAAGAGCTATAGCATTCAATACAAGACACAAACAAAGAGATCAAATCCTCTCCCAAGTACAGAATCACTCCAAACAAATTAGTGACTAGAGAGAGAGACATTTGTGTTCTTTTGAGCTCTTGCACTTGGATTGCTTTTCTTCTTCCTCATTCTTGCTTTCACAACACTTGTAATCAAAACAAGAGACACCAATTGTGTGGTGGTCCTTGTAGTGGACTTAGTGTCCCATTTGATTGAGAAGAGAAGCTCACTCGGTCTAAGTGACCGTTTGAGAGAGGGAAAGGGTTGAAAGAGACCCGGTCTTTGTGACCACCTCAACGGGGAGTAGGTTTGCAAGAACCAAACCTCGGTAAAACAAATCACCGTGTCATCCGCTCTATTTCCTTGGTTGATTTGTTTTGCGCCCTCTCTTTCGGACTTGTTTATATTTCTAACGCTAACCCCGGCTTGTAGTTGTGCTTAAGTTTATAATTTTCAGATTCCGCCTATTCACCCCCCCCCTCTAGGCGACTTTCAAAACCTCCGTCCATGAATAGCCTAGAAATAATTCCTAGCACTCTGCTCAAAATACATATGATTTTCCAAATATCCCCAAATATTCAAATTTTGGAATATCCCAGGAATATTCCTTCTTCCTTTTCTTTTTGTAATTTCTATGATTGTAAAATCCTAAACTCCTCCGTCCAGACTCTGATTTCGATAGTTCTGATTTCTAAATTCTTATCAAATTACCCTCTATCCAACCATGCCACCCCGTAAGCATGGTTTAAATTCCAGAAAAGTCTAAAAATACTCTTGTCTCATATTTCGCCTATAATTCTATATTCAACTGATTCTTTCACCACGATTCTCATAAATAGTAAACTTTATCGTACTAAACAATACACACCCAGCTATAAATACACCTAGAGAGTTACCCTCTTCCTCCCCACACAATCAGTACCCTGAGCCAAGGCAACCCCCACACACTCAGTTACCCTACTCTGCCACAACACTTCTAATATTGGTTCACCTGCAATACACCCTTCGGGTAAGCATCTCTTGTCCATCAACACAAACTCTACTCAAAACTATATTCACCCAGCCACCACCATTCCTGATCACTATAATGAATATTTGTTGATATACTTGCTGATTTATATGTTTGATTGTTCATGCTACGTAGTTATCGGAGCATTTATGCCGTCTCGTGTAGGCCAGTTCTGCAAGTCTACGCCGGACGGTGGAGCCAAAGGCTAGTTCTGCAAATTCTCACCCTTTCACCAGATAAAGCACGACAAGCTCACTGGATCCCTTTGATGCATAGATTTCTATGTTTTTCAAACACAACCTTGAGTCTGTTATTTTATGCATTATATGATTTTGCTAAGAGACGTATTAATATGGCCACCCAGCCTTAGAACTTTACTGCAATTCATCTTTATACTCCTTGACATTTTTATTACAAAATAATTTGAGAAAAGGTGTGAGTTTTTAAAAATAAAATGTTTTTTAAAATGGGTATGACGAAGGGTTATCACCCTTGTCACCTTTGAGCGAGATGATCAGGGACTCCCTAGTTTGGGAGGGCCTTAATGTGATGGCTCAGTCGTGTCAGATGTGAGCATGAAGGATTGTCCCTCTCGCATGAGGACCAGTTTGATATCACTCCTTACCTATACTCTTATCAAGTACAACCACTCAAGATTGTATGGACAGTCGCTTGATCCGAACCTACACGGTCTACACTCTAGGGTTATGGTGGCTGGGGAGCACCGGGAGGATAAGGAGGGGGAAAGTTTTGTCTTGGTTTGGGCATGGAGGTGGCCTTGTTTCTTTCGATATAACTGTTAATGTAAAGTCGTGCAAGGGAAGAGAGAGTTTTGGTATTAGGATCTCACGACGGTGAGATTGCAGAAACCGAACTAATGGGTAAATTGTACACCTCTACGCAGAGTTCAAAAATTTGTTCGAATAGTCTGTGTCCATGGATATGGATGAGTTATGGCATGGATTTGACAATTAGTGTTTTGTTTTCTAAAATATTTTGAAAAGTGGTCTTGAAAGGTCCGGCGTTGAGTCGTGCGCTATGGTGGATGGAAAATCCATTAGCTATTTTTGAAAATGAAAACCGGTGGGAAACTACCGAAATTCCTGGATGGTTTAGCCCAGGGAATTTGGTTCTATTTTGAAAAACTTCCTGCTCCCTTGGGAGAAGATGCGTTTTGAAAATGTAAAATGTTTTACAAAGTAGCACTGCATCAAAATTGTTTTTTTTCTGCAAAATACCCTGAGCTTCGCATACTTCATGCATTATATCTGATTTCCCTATTCTGTGGGTGAAGGTGGGCTACTGGGTATGTAAGTGCTCTCTCTTGCTTATTTGTTGTTTTTAAGAGAAGAAGATCACTGATTGGATAAGAGTTACGTCTGTTCCCAACTATGTCTGTGGCTGTTGGATCGCTGATTTGCTTCGCTGCGTATATTGGGCTGCTTTAGGCCTACTCTAATGATATGTCCCGAGTTATAGACCAACTCTTAAAGTTGATCGTCACCTGTATAGTTTTATCTCGTTTAAGCAGATCTGGAACCATCTGATGTATAAATGTGTATAATAGCCTCCTGGGACTAGTATTTGAATGACATTTAAGTCCTATAGGATTGGGACGCTTCAGTACCACTCCACACCAACCTCGTCCAACATCACGCACGAAGCATGTCAAGCTCGATCTCCACTACATTCGCGAGCGGGTGGCCGTCGAAGATGTGCGGGTTCTTCGTGTCCCGACTACTTCTCAGTTTGCCGTCATCTTCACCAAAAACCTATCTGCGTTGATCTTCGAGGAGTTTGTTGGAACTTGCTCTCAGTTGCAAGGGGATCCAACAAGGGTGAACAATGACGTCAACAGGGTTCTCGCGCTCAATGGCAATAGCTCTGTTAATCTGCCCCCTCACGGGCATTGTGCGGGGGTATTTATAGGTGTCTGAGCGCCCAGCGCCTTGTGTTAAGGACGCATGTGCCCTCAGATACCTAGGTTATCCCCAGGATATTCCCATAAAGCAGGGTTACAGACTGTAATTACAGGAATGCCTTTGCAAATTAGGCCCGTAACACGCAGCGGCCACGCGGGGCCCGTTACAATGGGCCGGATCACACGTGGGCCTCTGAGATGGACGAGGCCGCACGATGGGGTGACGACGTCGCAGGCCTTCGTCTGGCGCCGTATCAAGCGAAGGGTGTCCCTGCCTGTTTTGTCTCCGTCGGACCAGCGACTGCGGCGAAGGCCTCGAGCGAAGGGTGGCGTCTTTGCCTTCGCCCCAACATTTGCCCTCCGAGGGACCAGTTCGACAAAGTCACCTGGTGCCGAAGACGTCGCTAGATGGCGGAGACGCTGCCCTCGCTCGAAGTGGTTCCGCGGGGGTTTTTGACATGACCGTTGATTGACGCCGTACTGTTGGATTGCGGGTTTCCCGAAGTGCCGCGCCCTGTTGGATTGCGGGTTTCCCGAAGAGCCGCGCCCTACCTATAAAAGGGGGCGGGGGTCGGTGCTTTTTGAACTTCACTTTCCGCGCTCCGTGCAAACCCTAGCCGCCTTTTCCACCGTCTTGCTGCTTGTCTGCCTGCCTTGCTTTTGTTCGCCGGAGATCTGGCTCGAGTGAAGCAGACCGCCCACCGCCGCCGACGGTACGTAGCGATGCCGACCTCCTCTTCTTCTGCTGCCGCTACACCGCCGGCCGACGCCTCGCCGCCGGCCGTCGCATCGCCGCCGGCCTACGCCTCGTCTGAGGAGACGCTGAGTAGTTTGGTGGCGGAGGAGTTGCGCGCCGGCGATTCTATGGATTTTGGCGTGTCGCGGATGTCGTCGGCCCGCGTGCAAGATATGCAGCGGTTGGGTTACTTTGGCGGCGGAGTTGCTCGTGTCCCGGGGACGGAGGAAGTCCCCGAGCCGGAGGGCGAGTTGGTTGTGTTCGAGGCGTTCTTCGCCGCCGGTCTCCGCCTGCCTGCGCACCGATTTGTTGGTGAAGTCCTGCGCAGGTTTAACGTTCAGATACATCAGCTGACTCCGAATGCTATGGTGGCTCTGTCGAAGTATGTCTGGGCGACGACTTCGTACGGTGGACAGCCATCAGTCGAAGTCTTTGTGAAGTACTACTGTCTGCACTGGCAGAAGAGGATGATTGGAGATGAAGTTGCCCAGTTTGGGTCCTGCACGTTTACGCCGAAGACCGGCAAGACCACGATGCAGGTAGTCGAGTTGGTTCCTTGCGCCCGCAACAAGTGGGGCAACTGGAATGAGTTTTGGTTTTATGTCGCTGAGGGTACCGTCGAAGGCCATGAGGGGCTCCCCGTGTCCGAGATGTGTTCACATTTTTACTCAGCATACCCGTCCTTTGAGGTGGCGGAGGGGGATGCGGACGAAGGGGCCCTTCGGTGCGCCGACGGCCTGAGCAGTGGGCGCGATTTGGTTGAAGAATTTGTGGCATACGGGGTATGGCCCTTGGCGCATGGCTGGGCGTTGGGCGAAGTGTGCCCTCGCCGGATGCCTTCCCATGGTGGGAAGATGGTCCGAAGTCCTGCCTTCGCGCTGAATCTGCAAAGCCGCGATCCGGCCGCCTTTGTGCGTGAGGCGGAGGATGGGGCGGTGCGGCTCGTTGGTCGTTACGTGCCGAGGACAGAGGGCCAGCGCAGCTGGGATATCCGCGGGTCGAATGACCGTTTGAACAGGGTTTTTGAATTGAATCAACTGCCGTATGGCGGCTACCCCGGCCAAGACGATGTGGACCACCGTGGGAAGAAGCCGGTGGTGGAGACTGGAGACGACCCTGCGCCGGCGGCCGCCCCATCCTCTAAAAAGAGGAAATTAGGTACTGCTATGGGAGGACTTGGGGTTTCCGATGGTTTTGCTAGAGAGTTGATGAGGACTTGCGTGGCACCGGGGGGAAGGATGTCTTCGCCCGAGCTCCGGGAGTCTTCGGCGCGGATGCTGAGGGTTACCGGGGGTTGGTGGCCTAGGAATGTTCCTATCCCCCGCGTGGCCGGCGAAGACTTTTTTACATCTCGCATGGTTCGTGAATGGAAAGTGTTTCCTTACGGGCGGAATATTGCTGCTATTGTGTCGGCAGTGGTGGACAAGGATCGCCAGGGAGCTGCACAAAAGCGCCAGGCGGTTGTCAGGCTTCATGAAGCCCGGCCGAAGAGGCAGCGGGGGGCTGCGAAGGCTGCAGCCCCTGGCAGAGGCAAGCCGCCACTGGCGGCAAAGTCGGGCGGCCCTGTATTTAGCAAGGCGCCGGAGGCAGCGGCGGGCGCCGGTGGTTCCAAATCGACGAAGGCTGTGCCACCGTCCAGCAGGGTGTCAGAGGTCGCGAAGGCGGCCCGAGAGTTGCCATCGTCGGGCAAGCGCGTTGCCGACTTTGCCACCGATATTAGAGTGGAGGACTGTCTTGGTGGTAAGCCCTTGGCTCGTTTTTTTTAATTCATTGAAACGTTGCAGGGTCGGACGAGGGCTAGCTTGCTATTGTTGCGCCTGCCGCGGCGACCATGGCGGCTGCCGTAGTGCCGAAGGCGAAGGGCGGTGCTCTTAGTGCCGGAGGCGAGATGTCGGCACTGGCGGCCGTCAGGGATGAGGCGGGCGCTGCGTCCCGCCGGCTGAAGGAGGTGACGGAGGCACTAAGTCAGGTCCATTGAGCTAGACTCCATTTTTTTACCGCAGTCTTACGTGTGTTCTGCAGGTGGCTGACTTCGCCAACCGCACGGCGTCGGGGGCCCTCACGGCAGTTGTGTCTGCCGAAGTCGAGAGACTTCGGACGCAACATGCGGACGCCGTCCGTGAAAAATCGGCCACCGACAGTAAGTGTCGCAAGCTAGCGGACAAGGTGGCCGCGCTGGAGGGGGAGAAGGCTGACCTCCGGCGCCAATTGGCGGGGGAGAGGAGGGAGACCAACGAGGCCCTCGCCAAGGCGCAGGCTGCGCAGGTGGAGGCCAATCTGGCGCGGGCGGAGGGCAATCTTGCCAGGGAGCGCGCCGAGCAGCTGCAGGAGCGGCTCATCGCCCTGGAGAGCCGCGTGGAGAGGGCCGAGGCCGCGACGCGCGCGGAGGCCGAGCGGACGCGCAAACAGCTTATGGACTCGTACCATAAGCTGGGCGCGCGGACCGGTGACTTCGAAGTGCCGGACCGAGAGTCCGGACTTCGCTGCCTGGAGTGGGTACAGGAGGAGTTGCAGGCGCTCCCCACTATCGTGGAGGGGTTCATGTCGTATGCCTCCCTGGTCACCTGCGAGGGGGCGATGAACGCGCTCTCCCGCGAAGGGTGCCGGCACTTCGAGGTCTTCGACCAGGCTAATGAAGACTTTGAGCGAGATATCTACAAGGTTGAAGACCCCGTAGTGAAGGAATCCGCCGGTGCCATCTATGACCGGATGTGGGGTCCGCACGGTTGCGAGGTGGTCAGGGAGCGGGCCGAGATGGCGAGGGCTCAGGTAACGTTTGGCGTTTGTTTGGCGTTTGCTGAATGTGGGCTATGTGTGGGTTCGCTGAATTTGTGTGATGTGTCTTAGGCGGCGCGTGGCGAGAGAGTGGATGACTTTGGGGCGTTGAACAGCGCGCTGCCTGACCCGGAGCCGATCCCGGCGGAAGCCGTGTCCGGGGCCGCCCTGGAGGCGCCCCCGGAGCCTGCGGAAGGCGCTCCGGATGCCCCCGCATCTGCTGCGGCCGGCGGGGACATGCCCCCAGAGACCGCCGAAGGCGCGCCTGATGCCCCCGCAGCCGCTGCGCCGAGGGCTGAAGATCCTGCGACGGTGGCGGCGGAGGCGACAGCGGAGGCAACGGCGGAGGCTCCCGCAACGGCTGGGTCTTCGCAGGTGGCGTAGTGGGTGTAGATGGTTAGGGAATTTTGGATATGTTGCTGAATTTTGGTTGCTGCGCAGGTTCAAGATTTTGGGCCTGCGCACGCAACCGCCACTACTAATTTGTTGGTGGCTTCGACCGTGGATGGTGGTAATAAATGTGATGGGTCTGCAACTGAATTTTCTGATTTTGCTGACTCTGGGAGCTCGATTGAGTGGACTGAGGAGTCGACGGAGGAGGACTTGGACTATTTTGCGGCCTTGGATGTGGCAGCGGCGGAAGCTTCGCCGCACGCTGCGGATACAGAAGATGTGCCTGGTCCGAGCACCGGGCGCCGGCGGCGAAGGGCGGTTGCGAAGCGTAGAGTGAGTGGGGCAGAGGGAGATTGGCTTCGTGTGAGTAGGGCTGGCCGGCAGGAACTGTTATCTTTGCCAGCCGTCGTGAGTACAGGTGAGGGGGAATTGCGAAGTCTTTTTGCGGGTGAGGAGCTTAGGATAATGTTATTTAATTATAGGGAGATGGGAATTATTCCTAAGGTTGAGCCGATGTAGAGTGTGGTGCCCTCGCTTGTACATGTGTAAAGGCTTGTGTGATGAGGTTGTGTGCCCCCGCACACTTGGCTATGCTTGCGAAGGCATTATGTACTTGGTCTGGTGAGTTTTGTTATGCTGTGCTGGTCCGGCTGCACCCTTAGGCAACTTATGTACGGATAGTCTTCGCAGTAGGCTGAGGTTTTTCGCACTTGTTGTGCTAGTCCGGCTGCACCCTTAGGGGACTTCTGCACGGGTAGTCTTCGCGGTAGACTTAGATTTTTTCGCACTTGTTGTGCTAGTCCGGCTGCACCCTTAGGCGACTTCTGCACGGATAGTCTTCGCGGTAGACTTAGGTTTTTTCGCACTTGTTGTGCTAGTCCGGCTGCACCCTTAGGCGACTTCTGCACGGATAGTCTTCGCGGTAGACTTAGGTTTTTTCGCACTTGTTGTGCTAGTCCGGCTGCACCCTTAGGCGACTTCGGCACGGATAGTCTTCGCGGTAGACTTTGGTTTTTTCGCACTTGTTGTGCTAGTCCGGCTGCACCCTTAGGCGACTTCTGCGCGGATTTGTCGCACGCGAGGGTGGCTAGCGCTGAGCCTCGCGGTGACCTCGTATTGGTCAAATGTCGAAGACCGTCGTTGCGGTCTTTTTTCGACGCATGTTTTTGCGGGGGATTTTTCAGACATATATTACATGGCTCCGCCTCGTTAAAAACCTCACCCCCCGGGAGGAAAAGAGTGCGGACCAGAATAAGATTGTTTTTGCGAATTACAAGGGCGAATCAGCCCTGATGAGTCAAACAAAAAATTTGTGGAGGTTGTCGATGTTCCAGGAGTGCTCCAGGTCTTCGCCGTTTGGCGTTGTGAGCCTGTAAGCACTGGGGGAAGCTTTCGTCTTGACTATAAAGGGGCCTTCCCACTTGGGCTCCAGCTTGCCCCTAGACTCTGTCCGAACCGTTCGGACGAGTACGAGGTCCCCTTCGCTAAATTCCCTCGGGATGACTGCGTGGTCGCGCCATGCTTTTGTCTGAGCTTGGTATTTGTTTAGGGCCTATAGAGCGAAGACTCGGTCTCCGTCAATGAGATCCTTTGAAGTTGGCTCGTCCACGTCGGGGACGGCTGACGGAACTATTTGCGGGGACCCATGTTTTATTTCTTGCGGGGTCATGGCCTCCGATCCGTATAGAAGGCGGAAAGGAGTAAACCCGGTCGCCCTGCACTCAGTCGTGTTTAGTGCCCAGACCGCCTCGGGTAACAAATCGGTCCATCTGCCCTTTTTTTCATCGAGGAGCATCTTTTTGACAGCTGTGAAGATTTTTCCATTGGCGCGTTCCACAACTCCGTTGGACTGCGGATGATAGACTGAAGCGAAGGCAAGCTTGGTGCCAATGGAGAAGCAGAAATCCTTGAAGTCTTGGCTGTCAAACTGCTTGCCGTTGTCAACTGTTAGTTCAGACGGTACTCCGAAGCGGCAAACAATGTTTTGCCAAAAGAACCTTTAGGCAGTTTTTGATGTTATTGTGGAAATAGCCCTTGCCTCGATCCATTTGGTGAAGTACTCGACAGCGACGAAGGCGAACTTAAGGTTCCCCTGAGCGGTGGGCAGGGGCCCGACAATGTCCAAGCCCCAGCGCTGGAGAGGCCATGTGTGGGCGATCAGCTTTGTATACTGCGAGGGGCTGCCTGACCGAGGAGAAAACTTCTGGCAGGCTTCGCAGGACCTTGTGACCCGATTTGCGGCGCAGATCATTGCGGGCCAGTAAAAACCTTGGCGAATCACCTTAGCAGCTAGGGCCCTTGGCCCTACGTGTGAGCCGCACGTGCCACTGTGGACTTCGCGTAGGATCTGGATGCCTTCCTTTTCGGTGACGCATTTAAGCATTGGCTGACTGACCCCTTTTTTGTAGAGTTGGCCTTCAATCAGTGCGAAGTCTCGGCTTCGATGTCTGAGGCGCTTGGCCTCACTGATGTCGGCTGGATGATAGTACCCCTGTAGGAACAGGGTTATTGGTGCCCGCCAGTCTTCGCTCATGATAAGGTTGACTATGCGGTGGCCCTCGCTGTCATTGGTTATTTGGAGCCCTTCGGGGCTCCGGACGGCTGGCGTGCCGATGACATGAAAGAACACGTCGGAGGGCAAAGATTAGCCCCTGGCGGCAGCCTTGGCCAATGCGTCGGCCTCTTCATTCTTGGCCTGATCCACATGCTGCAAGGTGAATCCCTTGAATTGTCTCTCGAGACTTCGGATGGCCGCGAGGTACTGCATGAGCGCAGGGTCCTTTGCTGCATAGTCTTTCTCGACTTGGCCGGCAACTACCTTGGAGTCTGTTTTGATGATGCAGGTGGTAACTCCGAGGGTCCTTAGCTTGCGGAGGCCGAGGATGACTGCTTTGTATTCTGCTATATTATTTGTGCATCTGTCGGATTCCAGATTGAAGCTGAGGCGTGCTGCATATCTGTGCTTGACCCCGACTGGTGAGGTGATGACTGCAGCGGCGCCTGCCCCCGCATGGCACCATGCGCCGTCGCAATGGATCGTCCAAACCTTCTCTGCGGACGGGTCTGGCTGTGTTGTTGGCCCAGTCCAGTCGACGACGAAGTCTGCCAGGACTTGTGACTTGATGGCTGTCCTAGGCTCGAAGCTGATGTGGTAGCCGGAGAGTTTGGCCGCCCACTTGGCAATCCTCACCGATGCCTCCGGGTTTCTGAACAATTCGCCGAGTCCCCTGTCTGAGGTGACTCGGACCTTGAATGCTTTGAAGTAATGGCGCAATTTGCGCGAAGACATGACGACTGCGTAAGCAATCTTCTCCAGCTCTGTCATGTTGCACTTGGACGGTGTCAGCACTTCGGAGACATAGTAAACGGGGCACTGCCTGACCACGCCCTCAACTGTCTGCTCCTACACTAGTGCCGCGCTGACCGCATGCGGCGAAGCCGCGACGTAGAGCAACAGGGGGAGCGAAGAGTCGGGGCTTGTAAGGATGGCCAACTCTGTCAGGTGCTGTTTTAATGATGCGAAGGCCGCCGCCTGCTCTGGTCCCCAGGCGAAGTCTTTTGCACCACGGAGTGTTTTGAGGAAGGGGAGACTTCGCTCGGCGGACCTGGAGATGAATCTGCTGAGATCGGCCAATCTGCCTGTCAGGCGCTGGACGTCTCTAGCGGACTGTGGAGGCGTCATGTCTATGATGGCCTGAATCTTGGTTGGGTTGGCCTCGATACCGCGGTGTGATACCAGGTAGCCCAATATTTTGCCTTGGCGAACGCCGAAAACGCACTTTTCCGGGTTTAGGCGGAGTTGTGCGTCTCGCATGTTCGCGAATGTCTCGGCGAGGTCGGCGAGATGGTCCTCCTTGCTCTTGCTGACGACGACGATGTCGTCCACATATGTGAATATATTTCTGCCAACTTGCCCTTCGAGCACTGTTTTGGTAAGCGTGGAGAAGGTGGACCCGGCGTTCTTGAGTCCCTCCGGCATTTTGATGAAGCAATATGTGCCGAAGGGTGTTATAAAGCTGGTGCTAGCCTTGTCTTCCTCCTTCATGTATATCTAGTGGTAACCGGAGAAGCAGTTGAGGAGGGACATGACTTCGCATCCGGCCGCGCTATCGACTATTTTGTCGATCCGCGGCAACGGGAAATTGTCCTTTGGGCAGGCTTTATTGAGACTGGTGAAGTCGATGCACATTCGCCACTTCCCGCTCTTTTTCTGCACCATCATGACATTGGAGAGCCATGTGGGGTAAGCCACCGGCTCGATGAATCTGGATTCCAGGAGGCGGTGCACTTCTGCCTTGGCGGCCTCTGTCTTCTCGTCGGACATCTTGCGAAGCCGCTGTTTTTTCGGCCTTACCGAAGGGTCGATTCCCAAGCTGTGCTCAATTATGGAACGGCTGACCCCGACTAGATCGAGGGCTGACCAGGGGAAGACATCTTTGTTCTTGGATAGGCAGCAGAGGAGCTTCTCCTCTTCATGCGAAGTGAGGTCTTCGCTGATAGTGACTGTCTGCTTGGGCGTGGCCTGGTCGAGGGGGACAGTCTTGGTCCCGTCGTTGCTCTGCAGCTGTGCCTTGTCGTGCTGCTTATTGGTTGGGCTGGCGGGCGCGGGGACCTCGCGCTGGGCCGTGAAGCAGTGCACGTTTCTATGACCGGGTACGAAGTCCCGCTCTATGTTGCGCGCAGTCTGTTGATTGCCGTGGACCGTAATGACACCTAACGGGCCTGATATCTTCATACATAGGTACAGTCCGTGAATGGCTGCTTCGAACTTATTGATAGAGCCCCGACCCATGATGGCGTTGTATGGATATACCATGTCCACGATATCAAAGGTTATTTGCTCGCTTCGGGCATTGGGTGCTACACCGAAGGAGAGAGGCAGCTCTATTTTGCCGACAGGAAAGGTGCCCTTGCCGCCGAAGCCATACAACGGGTTGTCCGAAGGCTTGAGCAGGCTGTGGCTTATTGAAAGGGAAATGTGCCCTTGGGCCATTTCTAAGTATTTTGGTGATTTAGTGCCCAACACAGGTGCCTAATTGTAAAATGGTGGACAAAGTACAAATCAAGGATAAAGGTATGTTTCTAAGCTTTAGTACATTGGTTTTGAGTACTAATATACTTGTCTAAGTGTTAGAAACAGAAAGTAGAAGAAAAGAAAAGAGGAGACAAAGACTTGGCTGTGTGCAGCCAAGACTCAGTTCGGTCTGGAGCACCGGACTGTCCGGTGTGCACCGGACAGTGTTCGGTGCGCCAGGCTGACTCGGCGCGAAGTGGCCGCTCTCGGGAATTCGCCGACGGCGTACGGCTAAAATTCACCGGACTGTCCGGTGTGCACCGGACTGTCCAGTGAGCCAACGGTCGGCCGGGCCAACGGTCGGCCGCGCAATCTGCGCGGGACACGTGGCCGAGCCAACGGTCGGAAGACGGCACCGGACTGTCTGGTGTGCACCGGACATGTCCGGTGCGCCAACGGCTCCAGATCTGCCAACGGTCTGCAACGGTCGGCTTCGCTGTTTAAGGAAACAAATCGGGCACCGGACAGTGTCCGGTGTGCACCGGACTGTCCGGTGCCCCCGACGACAGAAGGCAGGGATAGCCTTCTAGATTTGCTCTCAACGGCTCCTAGCTGCCTTGGGGCTATAAAAGGGGCCCCTAGGCGCATGGAGGAGATACACAAGCAACCTTTGAGCATTCTTGATCATCCACACTCAGTCTTTGCGCATCCGTTTGTCATTCTAAGTGAATCGAGCTTCATTCTAGTGAGAACTTTGAGATAGTCTTGTGAGCTCGATTCTTGGCCGTGTGTGTGCACGTTTCGCTGTGGATTTGTGTGTGTTGCTTCCCTCCCTTACTCTATGCTTTTTGTGATCATATACTTGTAAGGGCAAGAGACTCCAATTTGTGGAGATTCCTTGCAAACGGGATAGTGAAAGGCAAAACAAAACACCGTGGTATTCAAGTGGGTCTTTGGACCGCTTGAGAGGGGTTGATTGCAACCCTCGTCCGTTGGGACGCCACAACGTGGAGTAGGCAAGCGTTGGTCTTGGCCGAACCACGGGATAAACCACTGTGTCACCTCTGTGCTTGATCTCTTGTGGTATTGTGTTTTGTTGAGACTTCTCTTTAGCCACTTGGCAATTATTGTGCTAACACTTAACAAGTATTTGTGGCTTAAGTTTTAAGTTTTCACAGGATCACCTATTCACCCCCCCCCCTCTAGGTGCTCTCAATTGGTATCAGAGCCGTTCTCTTCACAAAGGGACTAACCGCCCGAAGAGATGGATCCTAAGGGGAAGGGTATCGTGATCAACGACAAAGAGAAGGAATCCTTCATCAACGAGCCAAAGGACGATAAGCCTACCGACTCCGGCTCGGGCCAAAGACGGAAGGAAGGGAAGAAGAAGAAGACAAGGCGCATCAAGGAGATCGTCTACTACGACAGCGATGAGTCTACTTCTTCCCAAAAAGACGACCACAGCGACTACGAGAGAAGGAAACCGGTTAATTCGAACTTTTCTTTTGACTACTCTCGTATTCCGCAAAGTTCAAATTCACATTTGCTCTCCATTCCACTCGGCAAGCCCCCACACTTTGATGGAGAGGACTACGGATTTTGGAGCCACAAAATGTGTAGTCACCTATTCTCTCTCCATCCTAGTATTTGGGAGATTGTAGAGAGTGGAATGCACTTTGATAGTTCGGATAGTCCCATGTTCATTAATGAACAAATTCATAAGAATGCACAAGCTACTACTGATCTTCTAGCTTCCTTGTGCAGGGATGAATACCATAAAGTGAGCGGCTTGGATAACGCCAAGCAAATCTGGGACACCCTCAAGATTTCTCATGAGGGGAACGACGTCACCTTGCTCACCAAGATGGAGTTGGTGGAGGGAGAGCTTGGACGGTTCGCGATGATAAGGGGCGAGGAGCCGACGCAAACATACAACCGGCTCAAGACCCTTATCAACAAGATAAGGAGCTACGGGAGCACGCGATGGACGGACTACGACGTCGTCCGCCTAATGCTAAGGTCATTTACCGTTCTTGATCCTCATTTGGTGAACAATATACGTGAAAATCCCAGGTACACCAAGATGTCGCCCGAAGAAGTTCTTGGGAAATTCGTTAGCGGGCGAATGATGATCAAGGAGGCGAGGTATGTGGACGACGCCTTGAATGGTCCGATCAATGAGCCACAACCCCTTGCTCTCAAGGCAACACGAAGCAAGGAGGCGCTACCTAGCAAGGTGGCACAGATTGAGGCGGCCGGACTCAATGATGAAGAGATGGCTCTCATCATCAAGAGATTCAAGACGGCGCTAAATGGTCGCAAGGGGCAGCCAAGCAAGACCAAGACAAAGGGGAAGCGCTCATGCTTCAAATGCGGTAAGCTTGGTCATTTTATCGCTAACTGTCCTGATAATGAAAGTGACCAGGAAAAGGGGAACAAAAGAGAGAAGAAGAAGCAATACAAGAAGGCAAAGGGCGAGGCACATCTAGGAAAGGAGTGGGACTCGGATTGCTCCTCCTCCGACTCCGACAATGAAGGACTCGCTGCCACCGCCTTCAACAAGTCTTCCCTCTTCCCCAACGAGCGTCTCACATGCCTTATGGCAAGGGAGAAGAAGGTGAGTACTCAAGACTTCACTTATGCTTCTTCTAGTGATAGTGAGACTAGTGATGATGATGACATAGATTATTCATGCTTGTTCAAGGGCTTAGATAGATCTAAGATAGATAAAATAAATGAGTTGATCGATGCTTTGAATGATAAGAATAGATTACTAGAAAAACAAGAGGATCTTTTATATGAGGAGCATGATAAATTTGTTAGTGCACAAAATTCCCTTGCTCTAGAAATTAAAAGAAATGAAGTGCTTTCTAGTGAATTATCTTCCTGTCATGAAACCATTGCTACCTTAAGAAGTGTTAATAATGATTTAAGTGCTAAACTAGAGGTAGCTAGTAAATCAAATTCCTGTGTTGAACATGTTGAAATTTGTACTAGGTGTAAGGATTTTGATGTTAATGCTTGTAGTGAACACTTAGTGTCAATTTCAAAACTAAATGATGAAGTGGCTAGTCTTAATGCCCAACTTAAGACTAGCAAGAGTGAAGTTGATAAAATAAAATTTGCAAGGGATGCCTACACGATTGGTAGACACCCCTCAATTAAGGATGGTCTTGGCTTCAAGAGAGAGGCCAAGAACTTAACAAGCCATAAGGCTCCCATTCCCGCCAAGGAGAAAGGGAAGGCCCCTATGGCAAGTAGCGCTAAAAAGAACCATGCTTTTATGTATAATGATAGGAGACATGCTAGAAATGCTTATAATGATTTTGATTCACATGTTTATGATTCTCATGCCATGTTTGCTTCTAGTTCTTCCTATAAACATGATAGAGATATGTGTAGGAGAAATGTTGTGCATATGCCTAGGAGAAATTTTGCTCATGTTCCTAGAAAAGTTGTGAACAAACCTTCTACCATTTATTATGCTTGCAATGCTCCCTTTGCTATTTGTAGAAAGGGTAAGAAGGTAATTGCTAGGAAGTTAGGGGCAAGATGCAAGGGAGATAAAACTTGCATTTGGGTCCCTAAGGACATTTGTGCTAACCTTGCAGGACCCAACATGAGTTGGGTACCTAAGACCCAAGCCTAAATTTGCCTTGCAGGTTTATGCATCCGGGGGTTCAAGCTGGATTATCGACAGCGGATGCACAAACCATATGACGGGGGAGAAGAAGATGTTCACCTCCTACGTCAAAAATAAGGATTCTCAAGATTCAATTATATTCGGTGATGGGAATCAAGGCAAGGTAAAAGGGTTAGGTAAAATTGCAATTTCTAATGAGCACTCAATCTCAATTGTGTTTTTAGTTGAGTCTCTTGGTTACAATTTGCTATCTGTTAGTCAACTGTGCAATATGGGATATAATTGTTTATTTACAAATGTAGATGTGTCTGTCTTTAGAAGATGTGATGGTTCACTAGCTTTTAAGGGTGTACTAGACGGCAAGCTTTACCTAGTTGATTTTGCAAAAGAAGAGGCCGGTCTAGATGCATGCTTAATGGCTAAGACTTGCATGGGCTGGCTGTGGCATCGCCGCTTAGCACATGTGGGGATGAAGAACCTCCACAAGCTTCTAAAGGGAGAACACGTGATAGGTCTAACAAATGTTTATTTCGAAAAAGATAGACCTTGTGTAGCTTGTCAGGCAGGTAAACAAGTGGGAGGAGCACATCACAGCAAGAATGTGATGACCACGTCAAGACCTCTGGAGCTGCTGCATATGGACCTCTTCGGACCCGTCGCCTATCTAAGCATAGGAGGAAGTAAGTATGGTCTAGTTATTGTTGATGACTTTTCCCGCTTCACTTGGGTGTTCTTTTTGCAGGATAAGTCTGAAACACAAGGGACCCTCAAGCGCTTCCTCAGGAGAGCTCAAAATGAGTTTGAGCTCAAGGTGAAGAAGATAAGGAGCGACAACGGGTCCGAATTCAAGAACCTTCAAGTGGAGGAATTTCTTGAGGAGGAAGGAATCAAGCACGAGTTCTCCGCTCCCTACACACCACAACAAAATGGTGTGGTAGAGAGGAAGAACAGGACGCTAATCGATATGGCGAGGACGATGCTTGGAGAGTTCAAGACCCCCGAGTGCTTTTGGTCGGAAGCTGTGAACACGGCTTGCCACGCCATCAACAGGGTCTACCTTCACTGCCTCCTCAAGAAGACGTCATATGAGCTGCTAACCGGTAACAAACCCAATGTATCGTACTTTCGTGTATTTGGGAGCAAATGCTACATTCTAGTGAAGAAGGGTAGAAATTCTAAGTTTGCTCCCAAAGCTGTAGAAGGGTTTTTATTAGGTTATGATTCAAATACAAAGGCGTATAGGGTCTTCAACAAATCATCGGGTTTGGTTGAAGTCTCTAGCGACGTTGTATTTGATGAGACTAATGGCTCTCCAAGAGAGCAAGTTGTTGATTGTGATGATGTAGATGAAGAAGATGTTCCGACGGCCGCTATACGAACCATGGCGAATGGAGACATTAGGCCACAGGAACAAGATGAACGAGATCAACCTTCTTCCTCAACAACGGTGCATCCCCCAACTCAAGACAATGAACAGATTCATCAACAGGAGGCGTGTGATCAAGGGGGAGCGCAAGATGATCATGTGATGGAGGAAGAAGCGCAACCGGCACCTCCAACCCAAGTTCGAGCGATGATTCAAAGGGATCATCCCATCGACCAAATTCTGGGTGACATTAGCAAGGGAGTAACTACTCGGTCTCGACTAGTTAATTTTTGTGAACATTACTCTTTTGTCTCCTCTATTGAGCCTTTCAGGGTAGAGGAGGCCTTGCTAGATCCGGATTGGGTGTTGGCCATGCAGGAGGAACTTAACAACTTCAAGCGCAATGAAGTTTGGACGCTGGTGCCTCGTCCCAAGCAAAATGTTGTGGGAACCAAGTGGGTTTTCCGTAACAAACAGGACGAGCACGGGGTGGTGACGAGGAACAAGGCTCGACTTGTGGCAAAAGGTTATGCCCAAGTCGTAGGTTTGGACTTTGAGGAGACTTTTGCTCCTGTGGCTAGGCTAGAATCAATCCGTATCTTGCTAGCATATGCCGCTCACCATTCTATCAGGTTGTACCAAATGGATGTGAAGAGCGCTTTACTCAACGGACCAATAAAGGAGGAGGTGTACGTAGAGCAACCCCCTGGCTTCGAGGATGAGCGGTACCCCGACCACGTGTGTAAGCTCTCTAAGGCGCTCTATGGACTTAAACAAGCCCCAAGAGCATGGTATGAATGCCTTAGAGATTTCTTAATTGCTAATGCTTTCAAGGTTGGGAAAGCCGATCCAACTCTCTTCACTAAGACTTGTGATGGTGATTTGTTTGTGTGCCAAATTTATGTCGATGACATAATATTTGGTTCTACTAACCAAAAGTCTTGTGAAGAGTTTAGCAGGGTGATGACGCAGAAATTCGAGATGTCGATGATGGGCGAGTTGAACTACTTCCTTGGGTTCCAAGTGAAGCAACTCAAGGACGGCACCTTCATCTCCCAAACGAAGTACACGCAAGATCTGCTAAAGAGGTTTGGGATGAAGGACGCCAAGCCCGCAAAGACGCCGATGGGAACCGACGGACACACCGACCTCAACAAAGGAGGTAAGTCTGTTGATCAAAAAGCATACCGGTCCATGATAGGTTCTTTGCTTTACTTATGTGCTAGTAGACCGGATATTATGCTTAGCGTATGCATGTGTGCTAGATTTCAATCTGATCCTAAGGAGTGTCACTTGGTGGCGGTGAAGCGAATTCTTAGATATTTAGTCGCTACGCCTTGCTTCGGGGTCTGGTATCCAAAGGGGTCTAACTTTGACTTGATTGGGTACTCAGATTCTGACTATGCTGGATGTAAGGTCGATAGGAAGAGTACATCGGGGACGTGCCAATTCTTAGGAAGGTCCCTGGTGTCATGGAACTCTAAGAAACAAACCTCCGTTGCCCTATCCACCGCTGAGGCCGAGTATGTTGCCGCAGGACAGTGTTGCGCGCAACTACTTTGGATGAGGCAAACCCTCCGGGACTTTGGCTACAATCTGAGCAAAGTCCCACTCCTATGTGACAACGAGAGTGCTATCCGAATAGCGGAAAATCCTGTTGAGCACAGCCGCACAAAGCACATAGACATCCGGCATCACTTTTTGAGAGACCACCAGCAAAAGGGAGATATCGAAGTGTTTTATGTTAGCACCGAGAACCAGCTAGCCGATATCTTTACCAAGCCTTTAGATGAGAAGACCTTTTGCAGGCTGCGTAGTGAGCTAAATGTCTTAGATTCGCGGAACTTGGATTGAATTATAGCATACATGTGCTTATGCCTTTGATCATGTTCATTCTGCATTTTGTTGCTTATTATGGTGCTCAAGTTGTACATACACTCCCTGGACCTCACAAGTCCGTTGCAAAGTGATGCACATGTTTAGGGGGAGATGTGTTACAACTTGACCCTTTGAGACTAACCATATGCTTGAGTTTGCTTGATTTAGTCTCAAAGGAGAATTGAAAGGGAAAAGGTGGACTTGGACCATGAAAGACTTCCACTGCACTCCGATGAGAGGGTAACTAATTCCAAGTTCATCTCATGAACTCTTATTGCCATTTGCTCTTAATTGAAGATTTTGGTGAGGCAATGGGGTTACAGGGCCAAGATTGATCCCGTTTTGGTGCTTGATGCCAAAGGGGGAGAAAATAAAGGCCAAAGAAATAAATGGATCAGCTACCACTTGAGAGATTTTGAAAATAGTAGAGTAGAGCTTTTGGTCTGTCAAAACTCTCTTTTGGCTTCCTGTGGGGAGAAGTAGTAATTATGGGAAAAAGGGGGAGTTTTTGAAGAGTTTTTGAAATCTTTGATCAATCTCTTTTGAAATGACTCTCTTTATGCTTTAACATGTGTGCTTGACTTAGAGATAGAGATTTGAGTTTGATTTGCAAAAACAAACCAAGTGGTGGCATAGAGTGATCCATATATGTCAAAATTGAATCAAAATAATTTGAGTTCTTATTTGAAGTGTTTTTGTACTTGTTCTACTTGCTTTATGTTGTGTTGGCATAAATCACCAAAAAGGGGGAGATTGAAAGGGAAATGTGCCCTTGGGCCATTTCTAAGTATTTTGGTGATTTAGTGCCCAACACAGGTGCCTAATTGTAAAATGGTGGACAAAGTACAAATCAAGGATAAAGGTATGTTTCTAAGCTTTAGTACATTGGTTTTGAGTACTAATATACTTGTCTAAGTGTTAGAAACAGAAAGTAGAAGAAAAGAAAAGAGGAGACAAAGACTTGGCTGTGTGCAGCCAAGACTCAGTTCGGTCTGGAGCACCGGACTGTCCGGTGTGCACCGGACAGTGTCCGGTGCGCCAGGCTGACTCGGCGCGAAGTGGCCGCTCTCGGGAATTCGCCGACGGCGTACGGCTAAAATTCACCGGACTGTCTGGTGTGCACCGGACTGTCCGGTGAGCCAACGGTCGGCCGGGCCAACGGTCGGCCGCGCAATCTGCGCGGGACACGTGGCCGAGCCAACGGTCGGAAGACGGCACCGGACTGTCCGGTGTGCACCGGACATGTCCGGTGCGCCAACGGCTCCAGATCTGCCAACGGTCTGCAACGGTCGGCTTCGCTGTTTAAGGAAACAAATCGGGCACCGGACAGTGTCCGGTGTGCACCGGACTGTCCGGTGCCCCCGACGACAGAAGGCAGGGATAGCCTTCTAGATTTGCTCTCAACGGCTCCTAGCTGCCTTGGGGCTATAAAAGGGGCCCCTAGGCGCATGGAGGAGATACACAAGCAACCTTTGAGCATTCTTGATCATCCACACTCAGTCTTTGCGCATCTGTTTGTCATTCTAAGTGAATCGAGCTTCGTTCTAGTGAGAACTTTGAGATAGTCTTGTGAGCTCGATTCTTGGCCGTGTGTGTGCGCGTTTCGCTGTGGATTTGTGTGTGTTGCTTCCCTCCCTTACTCTGTGCTTTTTGTGATCATATACTTGTAAGGGCAAGAGACTCCAATTTGTGGAGATTCCTTGCAAACGGGATAGTGAAAGGCAAAACAAAACACCGTGGTATTCAAGTGGGTCTTTGGACCGCTTGAGAGGGGTTGATTGCAACCCTCGTCCGTTGGGACGCCACAACGTGGAGTAGGCAAGCGTTGGTCTTGGCCGAACCACGGGATAAACCACTGTGTCACCTCTGTGCTTGATCTCTTGTGGTATTGTGTTTTGTTGAGACTTCTCTTTAGCCACTTGGCAATTATTGTGCTAACACTTAACAAGTATTTGTGGCTTAAGTTTTAAGTTTTCACAGGATCACCTATTCACCCCCCCCCCCCTCTAGGTGCTCTCACTTATGCCCATACGATCGAAGGCGTGGAGGAAGATGATGTCCGCCTGACTGCCGTTGTCAACTAGGACTTTGTGCAGGTCCCAACCTGCCACGCTGCAATTGATAACCATGGCGTCGCAGTGGGGGGCGCTGCGCAGGTCGACGTCTCGTGCGTCGAAGGTTAGCGGTATGTGGGACCACTTTGTCTGCACGACTGGGCCGGTGACGGCGACATGGTTGATGCTGCGGTAGTGGTCCCGCTTCTGCCGCTTTGTGTCGAAGTCGGTGCTGGACCCCCCAGTTATCATGTGAATGACTCCGCGATATGGTTGATCGGCGAAGTCTTCCTGCTTTGGAGCATGGGGGATGTTTTGATGTTGCTGATGTGGTGGTGGGGGTGGGGGAGGTACGATTTGTACTTCCTGATGGTGTTGGTAAGCGTGGTGCGGTGGATGCGGAGCGGGGGCGTGGATATATGGTGGAGGGGGTTGCTGGTAAGTGTGTGCGACAACTCGGGGGTTGTCGGCTGGTTGCGCCCGTGCCATCCTGTCTCTGGTGGCCTTCGTTTCTGGGCAGTCTTTGGTTTGGTGGGCGCAGTCTTCGCCGTGGAAGAGGCAGTAGAATCGGCGCGGCGGCTGCGCACGCCCCCGACCCCTACCGCGAGTACCATTTCTGCGGCCCTGGGGGGATACTCCTGGCGACGAGGGGCGTCAGCAGCGGGATGCTGATTGGCGATGTTATGCACTTGCTGTTGATTGCGGCCGTCTCGACCGGAGTCCGGCTGCGGAGTCCTCGTCCACGTGCGGCTGGACTGTGGAGCATCTTTTGGTTTCCTTTGGGACTCAACCTTGCGCTGGTGTAGCTCTTCGGATTTGGCGTACTTTTCAAACAACTGATATAATTCCTGGAGGTTCTTGGGCGGATCTCTGATGCAGTGGCTGTAAAGGACGCCGGCGCGAAGGCCACTGATATCGTAGTGGATGGCGATCTGGTCATCGACTAAGGGCAGCTGTGACTTGAGTGTTAAAAATTTGCGGTAATACTCTCGCAGAGTCTCCTTTTCCAGCTGCTTGCAGAGCGAGAGTTCGGCCAAGGCGTCGGTGTCTGGGCGGTACCTTTGGAAGTTGAGCAGGAACTTGTCCCGGAGGCTTCTCCAGGAATCAATGGACAGCGGAGGCAACCTGGTGAACCAGGTGAGAGCTGGGTCCTCTAGGGCGATGATGAAAGACTTCGCCATTGTGGCGTCATCCCCTCCGGAAGATGAACCGGCGACCTGATAACTCATTATGTATTGTGCCGGGTCGGTGCTGCCGTTGTACTTGGGATAGGTCCCTGCCCGGAAGTTAGCTGGCCAAGGCGTCACTTGCAGGTGTGGCGCCAGGGGACTTCGCTCGTCGAGATAGTTGACCCCTTGGAATGGCGCGGCGTGCGGGAAGGTGTGGTCGCGCTGGGGGAAACGCGGGTCTTTCGGTTGCGCGCGGTGTTGTGGGGGTGGCCCATGCTGCAGGCCGAGGTGGCCTTCGCGCGTGTCTTCCAGTTGTGTTTGCTGCTGGAGGGGTGGCCCGTGCTGCAGGCCAAGGTGGCCTTCACGCTGCATCAGCGCGATCTCCCGCTCAAGGTCCTAGGCCTTCTGCTCTTTGTCGCGTATCATTTGCCGCACTTTGGCTAGTGCGGACACGCGCTGGCGCTTGGCCTCCAGTATCTCTTTCTGCCTCTGGAGATTGCGGTTCTTGAGGCGCAGGGCGCGCAGCTGTAGCTGTTCTTCCGCTAAGACGCCGAGGGCTTCACCGTCTTCGGTGAGGTCCGCGCCCTCCAGTGGGGCGAAGCCAGAGGGTGGCTGCGATTGTCCTTCAGGGCCGCAGGTGCGGAGAGTGTCGTCTTCGCAGGTGCGGGGAACGTTGTCTTCAGTGGCCTCTTGGTGGGTGGATTGGGTGAGGGCGAGGGCCTTGTCCTTTCTTGTGGCAAGCAGTGTTGCCTTCGCAGCCTCGTCAGCCTTCGGGTTAGCTCTCTTGGGTGCCATCGCGGGTGGTTTTCTCGTAGCACGAACGGTGGGCGCCAAATGTTGGAACTTGCTCTCAGTTGCAAGGGGATCCAACAAGGGTGAACAATGACGTCAACAGGGTTCTCGCGCTCAATGGCAATAGCTCTGTTAATCTGCCCCCTCACGGGCACTGTGCGGGGGTATTTATAGGTGTCTGAGCGCCCAGTGCCTTGTGTTAAGGACGCATGTGCCCTCAGATACCTAGGTTATCCCCAGGATATTCCCATAAAGCAGGGTTACAGACTGTAATTACAGGAATGCCTTTGCAAATTAGACCCGTAACACGCAGCGGCCACGCGGGGCCCGTTACAATGGGCCGGATCACACGTGGGCCTCTGAGCTGGACGAGGCCGCACGATGGGGTGACGACGTCGCAGGCCTTCGTCTGGTGCCGTATCAAGCGAAGGGTGTCCCTGCCTGTTTTGTCTCCGTCGGACCAGCGACTGCAGTGAAGGCCTCGAGCGAAGGGTGGCGTCTTTGCCTTCGCCCCAACAGAGTTTTGGTTCAGTCTCAACATCTCCCGTGGCTAGACTTTTGACTGCGGGGGAGAGAGATGTTAGAGTTATTGTGCAACTTATATGTAATGTGTAATGGTCTTAGGTTCAACATCCTGGTACAAATATATCACCCTAACCTATTTAGGGTTAGGATTTACACTGTAATACAAAGAAACACGGGACAATATAACGATTGAGCGCGCATAGATAATGCAACAACTAACGACACGTATTTCTGTGCATACTGCATCCGGAAATTGCTCCCGGTCACTGTTACTTTTTTTTGGATAAATACAGTCTCTGTTACTACGGCTAAGCCAGTAAGCCGGAGACTGTTGTTACTGCTCGAGAGTCGAGATACGGAATCGCAATCAGAGCAAATGGGCCTAGCAGGAGTACTCGGTCCAGGTCGGCCAGTGTACATTGTATTGGCCCACGAATAGGTTCCGCTCATCTAAGGCTATCCGCAACCGTTACTCCTAAATTTTTCTCTATATATCACTTTTTCCCCCTATTTTTCCCCTATTTTTTCATCTTCCGCAGCGGTTCCCCCTAAATACTCCCCTATACCCCACTACAACTATAAAATATCATTTTCTATATCAACTATCAATTTTTTATCTACTAACAATTACTCGTGGACCCACAGCACAGTGTTTAGGGTGATGAACAGTGACACGCTAGATTGAGGGGGAGAGAGAAGAGGACGGCGCGGTAGTCTAAACGTCACGGTCACGGCGTATGTTGAGAGCCGGATACTTACTCCTAGGTGTTCGAGTTCTCCAATTTTTTTATCGGGCAATTTAAATGTTCCAAAAAAAACCCTGCTACACGGTATTAGCTCCAAAGAAACATTATCTCAATAATTCGTGTTTGAGTTCGCATTTACCTATATTTTTAACAAAAAATCGCAAAAAAATTGTAGCAATTTATACATACTTTCAGCAACATTTTATATAGAATTTCAATTATAATTTGCAGAGAATAAAATATTATAGTCACTTGTTTAAACATAGCTGATCATATCTATCAACCTATTCATTTGGCTTTAATTCATACCGACTTCTACTGCTTTTACACTGTTTTTGTCTCTATGATTTGTAGTTGTAGCAGTCCAAACAACTAACTTTAATTCAAAGCGAACAGTCTCTATACCGCCATATAATTCACCACTTTAAATTTTACAAAGTCCACCCAACCAAATCATCCATACACTCATAACCTCCACTAAATCCACCATACAAATTGCACTCGGACTTAACACACCATCAAAACTAATGGTTCAGATCGCTAGATAACCCCTTTCTTACTTACTCAAATCCAGTGGATAAAATTATTTGGCTCATCAATCATCCCTCTCCCGCGACCCGCCGCCCCCGCCTCCCCCTCCCCCATGACACTGCCTCCCCTTCCCCTCCCCTCACTCATGCCGTCGCCGTAGACCCCTTCCCTCTCCTCTCTAGGATCGAAGTGTTAGAACAAGCTATATGTTAGTACTAATAAAGTGATAGGTTCAAATGTTCAACTAACACCATATAACAAATACAAAGACTTAGGGTTGCTTGGTTCCTGACTAAAGTTTAGTTCACATCATAAGTATTAGATATAGTCTAATTATAAAACTAATCACATAGATGAAGACTAAATGACGAGACAAATTTATTAAGCTTAATTAATCCATGATTAACAAATAGTTACTGTAGCATCATATATGTGAATCATGTACTAATTGAGCTTAATAGATTTGCCTTATCGTTTAGTCCTTATCTATGTATATAGTTTTGTAATTAAACTATATTTAATATTTCTAACTAGCATTCAAGCATTCGATGTAACGAGACTAAAATTTACTTCTCTAGAATGAAACACCCCCTTAGACACATCTTCGAGTAGTTTAGGTATGTGGGCTATTATCTGAATTACTCAAACTAATTTTAGGTAATCATAATCACTATCCAAATTTAGAATCATGTACCTCTGGCTTAGGTGATCGGTATCTAGGTTTGAGTAATTTGGATATAGGTAATGGATAGCGGGTATTTTGTTCAGCCTACTTCGTAGTCTCTAACCACTTGATTGGTTGGTTGAGTGAACCTAGCCTGGCTAGTGCCAACTTGGCCTGCTAGAAATGGAATGCACCCTGTGTAATACCCTTGATGTTAAGCATGCTTATACATCTCATATGCGTCATGAAAGCATCATCGTAAGCATCATTAATCATTCATCACTTGCATCAAAATCATGAATTGCTTACTGTTTGGTGTGAAGTGATTTGATGCTTGAATTAATAGAAAGCCTATGTCCTAGAATCTTAGATAATTAAGAAGTATTTGTGTCTGTAGCTAAACCAAATTGAAGAAATTTAGATTTTGTTTTGGTTAGTTTTTCAACCCTTGATGTCATGTGATGATAACTTCTCAACTTGTATGTGATATGTGTGGTTTAGTAAAAAGTTTTGCTTAATGTGTAAGAATGTTACATAGAACCAAAACCTAAGGAGTAAGTAACCAACTTCATAAAACTACTAAGTAGGTGGACTCAATTTTTAAAAGAATGAATTTCAACAGCAATGAAGATTTGGGAGAAATGGGTTAAAAGAATTAGGAAAAACTGATTTTTCTAAGTTTATTTCTTCACCTCTCTTCAAACGTCGACATGTTCATCAAAAGATAATCTTAAAATTGAATGCCTCCAATTACAAAATTTGTAGACAATTACTTGAGGCACACCCTGTAAAAATTTGACAAGCTTTTGAAGTCGTTTGACATGTTTTGACATGGCTAGACTTCGGTTTTCCACTGATTTTCGTTGTCCTAACAAACCAAAGTTTGGAGGTCATTAACTTCTACACTAAGCCTCTAATTAGCTGAAGTGCTAAATTGAGGTTGTAGCCAGGAGTGTGGAGAACAACTTCGTTACAGTGTCCAACGCTTGGGGAACCTTCCATCCTTGTCGTGGGGCATTTGAAACTGGGCAAATAGAGCTTGCCATGTGACGTGCTCGCGGACGCTTGGGCGCCGAGCCCTGGAGCACGCGACGCGTTGTCTCCGCACGTGGGCAGGCCTTAGCTGCGCCCTGCTCCATTTGCGCCGTGCACGCCAATGGTCTAGCCCTCTTCTGCTCTCCCTTGCGTACCCTTGCTCGCCTTCGCTCTCCTTTTCTACACCGCTCCCACGTCGCGCCGCCATGGATGGCACGAGTTGAGCTTGCAGCCACACTCCCTCCATCCTCCTCTGTCCAAGACCAGTTTTGCGTCGTCTTCACCGTCGCATGTGGAAGCCCCGACGCCTCTCTCCCGAGCTCAACGGACCTCGGACATCACAGTCGACATCACCGCCCCCCCCCCCCCCCCGATTCGGACTGGTGTGCGTGGGCCGAGCGTCGTCGTCTGTCGTCCGAAGAACAAAAGCCACCACTACGTTCGTCATTGACCCTCGTGTCTTCTCGCCACCTCACCAGCGTTCCTCTGCCGCCGGTGAGCCCCGAGTCGAACACCGTCGTTTTCTCCCTCCCTCTGTTTGTAAAGCCAAAAGAGAATCTAGGGGCTAGAATAGAAGAAAGGGGAAGGGATTTTCTAGAATGTGTCATAGACTTAATGGAATAGTGGCCGCGGACGTAAAAGAGAGAATCTATGTTTAGCAAAAACCCGAGGACTAACATGCAAAGTGGTTTTCTCCTTTTCTTTTCTTTCGGTTTAAACCACAGAGAACATTGGGAAATTCATAACTCGAGTTTAGAACACAAAAATTCGTGAAACAAATTTTGTGATACTTCTATGTAATAGATCTATAGTTTAAAATTACTGCATGCCGATTTCTAGCTATTTTGGTATAAGGTTTGCAATTAAATAAAGAAATTGTCTTTTCTTTCAAAAAGTCCTAGTGATTAAAATAATGGTGATAAAAATATGATTCCAGTTTTGTTAGATTTCCCATAATGTTTTATTTATGTGATAAATATATTAGGGATATGTTCTGTTGAGAAAATGGCTTTTGTGAATTAAAAAGTGAAGTTGTTGATTTCTTAGAAATTAATAGATAAATAGCAAACTCTCTGAGGTTGGTGTGGAACTTTTTGTGAACATGACGTATGTGATTTGTCACCCCTGAATCAAATCTGAGCTACGTGTTGTATGGAAAGATTTTCAGTTATGATTTAAAAACAGAAAAGGTTGTTTTCTTTAGAAAATCATAGAAAAAGATTTTCTAGATAAATGTCCGTGTAAGTTGTTGTGCCGTGTTCTTGTGCTATGTAAATCATAGGAAAATTATAATATTTGGTATTTGGCTAGTTTGGTAGTACACTACAAGAAACTGATAAATGTTCGTGGGTTTTGTTAAGAATGTGGGTACCAACGTTCTTACATTAGTTAAGTTCATGTGTTTTTTTAAGAATGTAGGTACCCACGTTCTTAAATTAAGTTCGTGGGCCCTAGCCAAAACCGTCGAACTTAACCTATTAGGAACGTGGGTACCCACGTTCTTAATTTAAGTTTGTGGGCCACGTTGACACTGTCGAACTTAACCTAAACTAAATCCCTAGCGACCCGCGCATCTCTCTTCTATCCCGCCTATGCGCGAGCCGTCGGTCCCCGCTCCTCCCCGCGCGCCGCCGCCAGCCTGCTCCTCCACCGCGCCCACCGCCAACCCGCTCCTCCACCGCGCCCGCCGCCAGCTCGCTCCTCCACCGCGCCCCCGCTCCTCCACCTCCACCGCGCGCCGCCACCTCCACCGCGCACCGGCCAGCCCCCGCTCCTCACCTCCACTGCGCGCGCCGGCCAGCCCCCGCTCCTCCACCTCCACTGCGCGCGCCGGCCAGCCCGCTCCTCCACCACATCAGGAAGGCGAGCCAGAGATCGAGCGGCCCGAGAAAAGGAGGAAACACAAGCGTAATCAGAAGCCGAAGCCCAGGGAGCTCAGTCCAATGGAGCGGATCGCTGAAGCCCGACACCAGGTGATGCGTTACACTGCTTTACTGTGGCAAAGTACTAGATTGACTAAATGGTAACATATTATGATTTAAATTGATTGTTTTGGTGTAACTGAGTTATTACTTGGATCATGGCTTCGCTTTTACAGCTTGCCAGGGGATTTAGAATTCTAACTACTGGCAAGTGAAAACAAAATGTTTGTGGAGAAGAACTCTAGAATTTGTTTTGCAAGTGTAGTGATTAGTGTTTAGTGCCTGAAGATGTTGTGGTTAACTTCTGCTAGGAAGCGAAGCCTTTACTATTGAACGCACATGAATCACTCGTTAAGGCTAAACATCTACTGGAGTACATTTCCAAGACAATCAAAGGCAATGAACACACACTTGATGCGGGTAGTGGTTCTGAGAATAATTTCGTTGAGCTTGGGACCTCATGGCGGGCACCTTTCTATGAGATCACTCTTTGCTTCCGGAAACCCCATGTTCTGGGCAATGAGGAAGGTAAAGTGATGAAACAGATGCTTTATTCTTTTTTACCATGTTTGGAGGTACATGATGCAATGCTGAAGCAGTGTTCATTGATTCTAACATCTTAGGTTTCTTTCATGCCCAAAAGACATCATTTCCTCTATTTAATAGCATAATCAGTGTTGAAGGGACTGATGAAGCTGAAGGAGAATTCCGTAATAGGCGTTATATTTTACCAAGAGGAAGTTGCTTCTTGATGGTACATAAATACCCTTTTTCTATAGTTTCAGATAACTGAATGATCTGTCCTTAATTTCGAAATGACTTTTCATGCTTTGGATTACCCGTTGACATAAAGGCTGACTTCAAACGAGTTAGAGATCTCATTCCTTGTAAGTGACAATGTAGCACCAATGCTGGCTAAATATGCTCACAAATTTCTATGCTTGTGATAATTGTCTTGTCGGATTTACTTGATTCCCTAATTAATTGGGTGTTACTCTTTTTCCTCTAGGTAGTCCAAATCAAGGGTATAATCTTATAGTTGTTGACCCACCATGGGAGAATGGATGTGTTCAGCAGAAAGAAGTGTAAGATTACTGTTTTTTGGATGTGCTTTATATATGAATATGAAGTCAACAAGTGTTTAACAGTAATTTTGGTACTTTTTCTCTGTCAAGTAAAAGCTAGAGTGCCTAGAGGACTTGGTGAGCCTAATGACCAGGGGTGGATCTAGAGTTAGAAACCATTGATGTCACTAATATAGCTGCGATAGACATGTGTTGTCATTATCTCTTGTGTCATAGTAATTTTACATTGAATTTGCACAAATCATTGTTGTCAGGTGACAGCATTACTAGTATTGTGGCTATGCACCTGCTAATGATCATGTTCATCACGCCCATGATCTTCTTAATTGTAATTTTCAACATTTATAGTTGGTTAGTTAGGAACCTTATAGAGTAATAAATCTACAGTGAAAAGCTAGTGAACCTTAGATCTCCTCCGCGCTGCGCCGCGCGACTTGCTCCTCGATGATCTGCGACACTCGAGCCACCGTGCGGCTCCAATCGCGGGGGTGGCTGCTGTTGGCCGTTGCACCGCTCGGGATTCCGAGCTGTAGTGGGCTCGTGGCGCCGAGATTTGGAGCCTGCTCTGCTCTTCTTTGCTCACTGTGGATGTCGCTGTATTTTAGTCCTTTCCCACCGACCAAGCAGATCAACTTTAGTTGCTTTGTCAGTGCTTCATGCTTACAATTAGATGTGCGGTACTCCTGACTTGATCTAGCTGCGTAATTTGATGCTCTAGCTCGCTCATTCTCTCTCTAGCGCTGCGAGCTCGCCAATTTAAGCTTGGAATACCATTTTAAGTTTCTTGTGTTGTTCTTCCTAGCGAGTGTAGACAACTGAGGTTTAGGTCACGAATTGGGTTGGGGCTTTCCACTTGAGTGGCATCAACTTGTTATGCTGTTGGAATCCAAATTGCGTACAAGACTACCTTAGCATGTGCCTTTGTAGTGTTTAGATTTGGATTCTGTATGAGAGAGTGACGGTTTTAGGAATGAACAACTATTAGTGGAGTACCGCTTTGCCATTCCAAAAGTTGCCAACCTTTAGCTGTAAACATCTGCTGCATTTCAAGTTTTATTTGGAAGAAATACCCGTGCACCCCTTATTTGGAAGCACACCAAACTGCACATTGCACTCTCCAACCAATTGTAATATACTGGAATCTTGTTATTATTAGAAATTTAAACACAATCGAACTGCACATTGCAGTTAGATTTGCTTCTTTCTGATAGCTTTGTATTTCCTCTTCTGCGGTTCAGATTTGGACATATGCTGATAAAAATCGGACTGGTTTCCTTGGGCGCGAAGACTTCTGCAATTCGCTTAAACTTGTCACAGTAGCTCAGAGCGGTCGAGAATTGACACCTGATATTGTTAGGTCAGCATTATTTGGTCCAGCTGTTGCAAAGATACCTGCTCCTCAGATAAATGTTTCTACTGCTGCTCCTCAGACAAACAGTGTAGCTATCCCCCTGAATGCCACTCGAGCACTAGGGTCTGGTCAACAGAATCCTGCTGTAAGAGGACCACAAGTGCTTCCTTGGGCATCATCAAATCAGCTTTCACCCCCAACGTTCCAAATAATCTTCCTAGTTCTACAGCTCCTGCCTCAGCTGCTGGACCTCATCACCCTCCTAAGCCAATGCAGGCCGGTCCTTTGCAGGGTATATCGTCACTTCTTTCTCATACTAGCCAGTTGCCACACAGTCAATGTCACACCCGGGTTTCAGGGCACAAAGACCCGGGCGCGAATATAATCACCAGGTGTGCTAGGACCAAGTCTCACACATATGATGAATCATGGCACATGATCGAATGTCACATCTTTACTATATAATAGGAGTTCTGTACAAAATAAATAAATAATTACATTATAAGGAGACAACGGTCCAGCAACCCAAAGTTGACTGGGAGACGACGGCCTAGACCTCTCACAAACACATCATAGCATCCTCTAAGCGCCTCATCCTGTGGTACCTGTTCTTGACCTGTGAGGGGTGTGAGACAGCAAGAGTGAGCTCACATACGTTCATAGCTCAACAAGTTATGGGGAATAATATGCATGAACTCGCCAAAGGTGGGAGCTCACGTGAAGTGTAAGGCTTACCAAAGGAGATGGTTAGAGCTGAGCATTGCTTTTAAAGTTGGTCAAAATTTTATTAGCAGTTACTAAGTATAAGTAAATATCAACCCAATTAAATAGTAGAACAAAAGTAACAACATCACCTGCGATGCAATGCATATGACAAATTGAATTTAATTCCATAAATTAATCATGTGAGTGTCCGAGCTGCTCATGATCGTGAGCACGGCTAGTATACCAGTTTTACACTCTGCAGAGGTTGCGCATCTTTACCCACAAGTCATGTTACCCATCTGCCAAGAGACGACCAATCCCATACACCTCTACCGAGGAGGCGAGGCAGGGTAACACTACGAGGCCTTTACAAAGTTCCACTAGCTTCAGAAAACCTGCTACAGTTTATAAGAAGCTCCAATGCAGGAATCCCTCGCATGACTGCCATCGCAGCAAAATCATCCCAAGGGCCTCCCTACACTGACCACTCCCCTACTGCCCTTGCCCCTTTCGGGTAAGGTAGTCATCCACTAGCTTTCCTAATTAATCAGCAAAGGGCGTCCCATTAAACCCTTGTGGTAGCACTGTTTTCCCGAGTGGTTCTCCATGTTCCAATTAACATAATGATCTTATCATGAACAGTAAATAACAACTGATAACATAAGTGTAATCATGAATAATGTATCTCCATACCCAAAACCACATATAGCACTAGCAAGTACTACCCAGAAAGTTCAGTGGTAAAGAAGGTATAAAGATAGACAAACTAGGGTATCCTATTGGGTCCCATCAAAATTAACCTATGCAGATCATTATGATTAATTAGAACATGAGTGGGTAAAAAGAAGTGATCAAGGGCACAACTTGCCTGGGACTTGAGATTCCAGGTACCAGGATGATCTTCAGGTGACTCGTGTCCTCACTGCTAAACTTATCAATACAGACAAACATGGTATAGGCAAAAATTAACATTACACCAAACATAAGAATAAATTGCGTAATAATAGTCTACGCGAAGCTACGAGATCGCGGGATCGAGAACTACTAAGATCAGAGTCACGATTAAGGAGTTATGATTTTATAAAAGATCTGTGTGGTTAAAATATTAAACTATATTATAAATTGGTTAATGTAAATCATTTGAGAGGTTATTCTATAAATAATTATCTTCACTTTAATCTAAGTTATGAATTGACCATAGATCATATTCTAGTAGATTCTAATGATAAGTAGATTAACAAGACTAACCAACATAAGTTAAATAGAAATCTAACTATAAAATATTGAGACATGGTATAATAAATGTTGTTACTGCATAGTAATTATTTATACGAGACTAACGCAACTTGAACGGATCAAATCGGAGTTAAATCGGAGGAGTTATGATTTTCCTATGGTTTTATGTATTTGATATGGGTTTAATTAGGAAATAATCTTTAAAAATGGTTTTCATGTCAAAACAGTAACACTATGTGATGTACAATATTATTACAAGATTTTAGGGACTGAAATGAACTAAAAAGGATTTAATATGAATTTTCTAGGCATTAAACAAGTTCTTGTAATTAATTTGGTATTAAAAATCATTTTCTAAATTGATTTTCCTGTTTTATTAACTGTTTGGACTGTGCGCCAAATAACAGAGAAACCAGGGGTTACAAAGCAAGAATCTCTGAGACTCATATTCACCCCGCGCAGGATGGCGGGTTGTAACACCCAAATTCTGGATTGGGAATTAGTAGAAGAAATTTGAACAAAATATCATAATGTCTTAGAAATTGGGAAATAAGAAAATGATGGGAAAAGAACTTTTCCTTTTCTTTTAAAAGAAACCATTTATACATCTCATGAAATAAATAAACAAGGGGAATAAAAAAATTAAACTAGTAATAATAAAATAGTATGGTTTATATTCACCCTTGGATTTCAAATGATACATTTGAAAAATCTGAAAACTAAAATAGAAGTATAAATTTGAATTTGGAATAGAAAATAGAAAAAAATAAAAGAGAAAGGAAGAACTAAGAAAAATATTACATAAAATAAAATAAATATCCTTCACACTTATATTAATAAATTATACCTTTCAAACTGAGGACAATTTAATCACAAAGTTTGAACTCAAACTTGAATTCAAATTGGATTTGAATTGGATTTGAAAATGGAGAAAAGAAAATAGAAAAGAAAAAGAAAAAGAATAAAAACCCTAACTGGGCCCTGAAACCGGAATTCGGCCCACAACTATTTTCAACCCGCGCGGCCCAACTCCAAAGTCGGGCGCCGACATCCCGGCCCCACCAGTCTGTCTCACGCGCTCGCCTGCGTTTCCCCTCTCTCTCGCTGACGACGTGGGCCCGCGGGGCAGCCTCTCACCCTCGCGCGCTCTAGCCTTCTCGCGCACGGGCTTCTGACTCGGTCGCTTACACGCGGGGCCCGGTTGTCATCTTCTTGCCCCGTCTTCCTCTCAACCAAACGCGAGTTCGCCGCGCGCGCGTAAAGCTCAACGGACCACGCGGACTCCGCGAGCTCGCCGGTGATCTCGGTGCCCGGACAACAACCGCAAGGTGCCTCCCGGGTATAAGTACGTAGCCGCGACCCCCCTCCTTTACATCTCGCTTCCCAGGACCGAGCTCCCTCGCCGCGTTTCCGCCGCCGTGACGGAAGTCCGCGCCTGCTGCCGTTGGGGTCTCGGTTGGGGGCAGTGTGGACTCGCCATCGTGCAAGGATCAGGCAGGTGCGGTTCTCTGGGCGCTAACATCGACGCGTGGGGGCGGAATCGCTCGCCGGACTTCGGCTTTGGCGGCCGGCCCGCTGCTCGCCGTGGTCAGCATCAACCGGGCTCCAATCCACGGTAAGAAGCACGCCATCCTGTTCGCCTTGAACTCCTTCACGCATAGGACCCGTCAATTTTGGGCTTGGGGCACTGGGGCATTGAATCGCGGGCGCGCCGGCGATGGTCCGCCGCGGGCGCGGGGCGGCGCTGCCGTGCGTCGGCTCGGATGGGAAGACAGCCGTTGGGCCGTCCGATCCTAGCCAACGGTGAAGATTAGAAGCGCGATAACGATTCATCCGCGGCTGTTAGATCTCGATCGAACGGATCCAAGGCGATCGCGCGTATTTAAAATGTAAACCGTGGATCTCTGATCCAACGGTTAGGATCGCGTACCGTTTCATAAAGAATTAGATATAATCCTGCGCGTTGAATCGGATCGGACGGCTAGAAATCGTCGATACCCCTTCGCGGGTATATTTTGTTAAAGAGACCCTCGGGTTTCAGTGAATCAACCCGCCGTCCCTGGGAGACTGTTCTCTGTGTCTGTGACAACTTACCCCGAGCCCCCTGGGTTTCTCTGGATTTGAGGCCCAGTCCAGACCTCGTTTAAATTGACTAAATGAATTAGAAATTAGATTTTTAATACAAAAATAATTGCTAAAACTTAGATAATTCATAGAAAATCCATTTTAGCTCTAAATTGAGTCATTCCAATTCCTAAAATTTTGTAATAATATTCTCTACCATTTAGAACCACTGTTTTGACATGAACTCTGTCAGAAAATTTATTTATCATTTAATCATATTTTAATCACATTAAATCTTAGGAAATTCATAACTTGAATTCTACAACTCCAAAATTAATAATTCTTTTTCCTGTGATCTTATTTTAATATGTAGATTATTAATATGTATTTTGCATATATGTTTGGTGTAATGTTAATTTTGCCTATACCATGTATGTTTGTATTGCTACGACTAGCAGTGAGGTCACGAGGATCTGAAGAAATCATCCTGGTACCTGGATCTCAAGGCCCAGGCAAGTTGTGCCCTTGATCACTTCTTTTTACCCACTCATGTTCTGATTAATCATAATGATCTGCATAGGTTAATTTTGATGGGACCCAATAGGTTACCCTAGTTTGACTATCTTTATACCTTGTTCACCACTGAATCTTTGGGTAGTACTTGCTAGTGCTATATGTGGCTTTGGGTATAGAGATACACCTTACTATTCATGATTATACTTTTGTTATCAGTTGTTATTTATGGTTCATGTTAAGATCATTATGTTAATTGGAACATGGAGCGACCACCCGGGAAAACAGTGCTACCACAAGGGTGGTATGGGACGCCCTTGGCTGATTAATTAGGAAAGCTAGTGGAAGACTACCTTACCCGAAAGGGGCAAGGGCAGTAGGGGAGAGGTCAGTGTAGGGAGGCCCTCGGGAGGATTTTTGCTGCGATGGCGGTCCTGCAAGGGATTCCTGCACTGGATCTTCCTATAAACTGTAGCGGGTTTTCGGAAGCTAGTGGAACTTTGTAAAGGCCTCGTAGTGTTACCCTGCCTCGCTTCCTTGGTAGAGGTGAATGGGATTCATGACCCCTTGGCAGATGGGTAACATGACTTGTGGGTAAAGATGCGCAACCTCTGCAGAGTGTAAAACTGGTATACTAGCCGTGCTCACGGTCATGAGCAGCTCGGACCCTCACATGATTAATCTATGGAACTAAATTCAATTTGTCATATGCATTGCATGGCAGGTGATGTTGATACTTTTGTTCTATTACTTAATTGGGTTTGGTATTTACTTATACTTAGTAACTGCTAATAAAATTTTGACCAACTTTAAAAGCAATGCTCAGCTCTAACCATCTTCTTTGGTAAGCCTTACACTTCACGTGAGCTCCCACCTTTGGCGAGTTCATGCACATTATTCCCCACAACTTGTTGAGCGATGAACGTATGTGAGCTCACTCTTGCTGTCTCACATACACCACAGGTCAAGACCAGGTACTGCAGGATGATGCTCATGGAGGATGCTGTGATGAGTTCGTGAGAGGTCTAGGTCGTCGCCTCCCAGTCAACTTTGGGTTGCTGGACCGTTGTCTCCTTATAATGTAATTATTTATTTTGTATAGAACTCCTGTTATATATAAAGTTGTGACATTCGATCCTGTGCCACTATACATCATATGTATGAGACTTGGTCCCAGCATACCTGGTGTTTATGTTAACCCCGGGTTTTGGATCCCTAAAATCCGGGTGTTACAGAAGTGGTATCAGAGGAATGTTGACTGTAGGACGAAACCTAGATAGAACTGGACAACCATTCTTTACTTACCTTACTCTGATTCTTTTCCAAACTTATCTTAATCTTTTCTCATCTATTTCCGCTTACTCTGATTATTCTTACCTTTTCTTTCTAAAGACAAATGTGGATTTCATACTTTGAAATCCTGTACCTAAAGTGACTTTTAGGAATAGGAGACCTATTCTTAGAAACAAAAACAAAACTATTTTTATAAGTGTTTATATATTTGAATGTTTGTTCTTATGACATCCGTCTGATTTGGATCTTTGATTGAGTGTGATGGGTTGTGGAGTAATGTCCACAATTGCATCTGCATATACATCTAGGTATAAAGGATAGCATTTGTAAGATAACTAGACAAACTAGATTATCCCCTTAGAAAATATATGTAGTATTCCGTATCAATCTCATCTTAACATATTCTATCTTACCTTTGGACATTCACCTCGTACAACTAATTACCCTAGTCTTGACATAGAATATCTGGCCCAGCCCTGCCAAAGAAGTTTCAGTACATAACCAACTATTAGCTTATTCATTCTGTCTACTAAATGATTCCCTTGCAAAGCTATCTTACCATATGCTTCTAACTTAGATGGTCAATACCAGGCGGGGAGGTGGAATTGATTTACCTGCTAACCAACAACCTCAACCACAGTCAGCAGCAATGAATCCTCCTAATCCTCCACAAGGCGGAGTTGATCCACTAGTCGCAGCTCAGATGAGAATGATGCAGCAAATGGCGGACACTATGGCTGATATGCGCACCCAAATGCGGCAAGAACGCCAAGAAATGCACCAGGAAAGAGAGGATGCACGTCGGGAAATGCGCCAAGAGCGGGAAGAAATACGCCAGGAGAGGAGGGTACAACAACAACAGCTGCAGCAACAACTTCAACAACAGCAGCAACAACAACAAATGCCATTGCCTCCACCCCCAATTCCACCCCGGGACAAGCACCGGGAATTCATGAGCCACAAACCACCAACCTTCTCCAACTCCGCAGATCCACTGCAAGCAGATGACTGGTTAAAGTCCATAGAGAAGATGCTCAACATAGCCCAGTGCTCGGACCGGGAGAAAGTACTCTATGCTTCAGGTCGTCTTGCTGGTCCCGCTGCAGATTGGTGGGATGCGTACTGTGCAGCTCATGCTGCTGCCGATACAATTACCTGGGAAGAATTCTCCGCACAATTCAGGAATTACCATATTCCTGCTGGACTCATGAAGATTAAGAGGAAGGAGTTCCTATCCCTCAAGCAAGGAAGTATGTCCGTGAGTGAATATAGGGACAAATTCATTCAGTTATCTCGTTATGCTCCCAGAGATGTTGAAGATGATGAGCAAAAGCAAGAGCTCTTTCTGGATGGTTTGATTGGACCCTTGCAATATCAGCTGGTATCGCACACCTTCCCATCCTTCCAAAGGCTATTGGATAAAGCTATTGCTGTAGAAAACAAGAGGAGTATATTTGGAGAGAAAAGAAAGGCTGTCAACCAAGGGCAGGCTGGAAGCAGTTCCCGTCCTCGCTATACTACCACTTCAAATACATCAGCTAGTGGCAGTTCTGGACAACAAACCCAACAGACACCAACTGCTCCTCCAAAGGCAAGCACTCCAGTAGGACCCGCTGCTCCCAACACAACCGCCATCAGGACATGCTTCATGTGTGGACAACCGGGACACTACGCCAACTACTGTCCCAACAGAGCTGCCTACACTACACCGGCACCGATGAAACAAGGACAAGCCTCCGCAGGGAAGAGTCAGCCCCTATCCATCAACCGAGGATATGCCCATCATACAGAAGTAGAAACTGAACCCGGTGAACTTGAAATTCAAATTCAAGAAGAAGAGCCAGTCGGAGATGAAGTAGTCGGTGAAGAAGTCAACGAGCAACAAGAATAAAGAGATAATCATAGATATAGATACATATAAATATATATATATATTTTACTATTTGTAAGACCTAAATATTAGTTTAGCCAGTAGTAGTATTTTACTATTTTAGTAATAATAATAAGGTCCATTTGACCCTGTGTTTTGCTAATAAGATATGCATCATGCCGAGATTTTGTTTATGCATATGTGTTGAATTAATATGAGCTAACCCAACCCATAGTGCCATAATGAATAGTATGACCTTTCTATTCCCACCTAATAACAAACAAACTTTTAACCTACATCTTGTAGTCTATCTCACCCATATATATCTCTCATCTTGACAGATTCTATCTTACCCTTGGATATTCACCTTATATGATTGGTTACCCCAATCTGGACACAAATTAAGCCCTACCAAAGAATCTATAGATTATAACCAACTACTAGCTTATCCATTCCGCTTAGTAATTTCCTTTGCAAAACTATTATCACATGCTTCTAACTTTCATGGTCGATACCAGGAAAGGAAAGATTATCATGTAACAACAAACAGAAAATGAATCCTCCAAATCCTCCACCTGTTGACCTCAATCAAGTGGTTGCTACCCAAAGACTGGTAATACAACAGTTAACAGACATGGTGACCGAGATGCAGAATCAGATAAGACAACAACGCGAGGAAATACGTCAAGCCCGCCAAGAAATAAGGCAAGCACGGCTGGAGAGACAACAACAACAACAACCCCCACCACCACTAGCTTCACCAAGCTACATAGATATAAATTATGATGATTTGTAAGATCTAGGTGTTACTTTAGTAATATGATAATATTTTAGAAGAAATAATAAAGGTCTATTGACCCAATGTTTTGTTAAAGAATTATACCTCATACTGAGATCTCTTTGTTTGTGCATATGAGTATGCATCCTTTTTCCTTACAAATCTCGAGGGCGAGATTATTTTTAAGGGGGGTAGGATTTGTAACACCCAAATTCTGGATTGGGAATTAGTAGAAGAAATTTGAACAAAATATCATAATGTCTTAGAAATTGGGAAATAAGAAAATGATGGGAAAAGAACTTTTCCTTTTCTTTTAAAAGAAACCATTTATACATCTCATGAAATAAATAAACAAGGGGAATAAAAAAATTAAACTAGTAATAATAAAATAGTATGGTTTATATTCACCCTTGGATTTCAAATGATACATTTGAAAAATCTGAAAACTAAAATAGAAGTATAAATTTGAATTTGGAATAGAAAATAGAAAAAAATAAAAGAGAAAGGAAGAACTAAGAAAAATATTACATAAAATAAAATAAATATCCTTCACACTTATATTAATAAATTATACCTTTCAAACTGAGGACAATTTAATCACAAAGTTTGAACTCAAACTTGAATTCAAATTGGATTTGAATTGGATTTGAAAATGGAGAAAAGAAAATAGAAAAGAAAAAGAAAAAGAATAAAAACCCTAACTGGGCCCTGAAACCGGAATTCGGCCCACAACTATTTTCAACCCGCGCGGCCCAACTCCAAAGTCGGGCGCCGACATCCCGGCCCCACCAGTCTGTCTCACGCGCTCGCCTGCGTTTCCCCTCTCTCTCGCTGACGACGCGGGCCCGCGGGGCAGCCTCTCACCCTCGCGCGCTCTAGCCTTCTCGCGCACGGGCTTCTGACTCGGTCGCTTACACGCGGGGCCCGGTTGTCATCTTCTTGCCCCGTCTTCCTCTCAACCAAACGCGAGTTCGCCGCGCGCGCGTAAAGCTCAACGGACCACGCGGACTCCGCGAGCTCGCCGGTGATCTCGGTGCCCGGACAACAACCGCAAGGTGCCTCCCGGGTATAAGTACGTAGCCGCGACCCCCCTCCTTTACATCTCGCTTCCCAGGACCGAGCTCCCTCGCCGCGTTTCCGCCGCCGTGACGGAAGTCCGCGCCTGCTGCCGTTGGGGTCTCGGTTGGGGGCAGTGTGGACTCGCCATCGTGCAAGGATCAGGCAGGTGCGGTTCTCTGGGCGCTAACATCGACGCGTGGGGGCGGAATCGCTCGCCGGACTTCGGCTTTGGCGGCCGGCCCGCTGCTCGCCGTGGTCAGCATCAACCGGGCTCCAATCCACGGTAAGAAGCACGCCATCCTGTTCGCCTTGAACTCCTTCACGCATAGGACCCGTCAATTTTGGGCTTGGGGCACTGGGGCATTGAATCGCGGGCGCGCCGGCGATGGTCCGCCGCGGGCGCGGGGCGGCGCTGTCGTGCGTCGGCTCGGATGGGAAGACAGCCGTTGGGCCGTCCGATCCTAGCCAACGGTGAAGATTAGAAGCGCGATAACGATTCATCCGCGGCTGTTAGATCTCGATCGAACGGATCCAAGGCGATCGCGCGTATTTAAAATGTAAACCGTGGATCTCTGATCCAACGGTTAGGATCGCGTACCGTTTCATAAAGAATTAGATATAATCCTGCGCGTTGAATCGGATCGGACGGCTAGAAATCGTCGATACCCCTTCGCGGGTATATTTTGTTAAAGAGACCCTCGGGTTTCAGTGAATCAACCCGCCGTCCCTGGGAGACTGTTCTCTGTGTCTGTGACAACTTACCCCGAGCCCCCTGGGTTTCTCTGGATTTGAGGCCCAGTCCAGACCTCGTTTAAATTGACTAAATGAATTAGAAATTAGATTTTTAATACAAAAATAATTGCTAAAACTTAGATAATTCATAGAAAATCCATTTTAGCTCTAAATTGAGTCATTCCAATTCCTAAAATTTTGTAATAATATTCTCTACCATTTAGAACCACTGTTTTGACATGAACTCTGTCAGAAAATTTATTTATCATTTAATCATATTTTAATCACATTAAATCTTAGGAAATTCATAACTTGAATTCTACAACTCCAAAATTAATAATTCTTTTTCCTGTGATCTTATTTTAATATGTAGATTATTAATATGTATTTTGCATATATGTTTGGTGTAATGTTAATTTTGCCTATACCATGTATGTTTGTATTGCTACGACTAGCAGTGAGGTCACGAGGATCTGAAGAAATCATCCTGGTACCTGGATCTCAAGGCCCAGGCAAGTTGTGCCCTTGATCACTTCTTTTTACCCACTCATGTTCTGATTAATCATAATGATCTGCATAGGTTAATTTTGATGGGACCCAATAGGTTACCCTAGTTTGACTATCTTTATACCTTGTTCACCACTGAATCTTTGGGTAGTACTTGCTAGTGCTATATGTGGCTTTGGGTATAGAGATACACCTTACTATTCATGATTATACTTTTGTTATCAGTTGTTATTTATGGTTCATGTTAAGATCATTATGTTAATTGGAACATGGAGCGACCACCCGGGAAAACAGTGCTACCACAAGGGTGGTATGGGACGCCCTTGGCTGATTAATTAGGAAAGCTAGTGGAAGACTACCTTACCCGAAAGGGGCAAGGGCAGTAGGGGAGAGGTCAGTGTAGGGAGGCCCTCGGGAGGATTTTTGCTGCGATGGCGGTCCTGCAAGGGATTCCTGCACTGGATCTTCCTATAAACTGTAGCGGGTTTTCGGAAGCTAGTGGAACTTTGTAAAGGCCTCGTAGTGTTACCCTGCCTCGCTTCCTTGGTAGAGGTGAATGGGATTCATGACCCCTTGGCAGATGGGTAACATGACTTGTGGGTAAAGATGCGCAACCTCTGCAGAGTGTAAAACTGGTATACTAGCCGTGCTCACGGTCATGAGCAGCTCGGACCCTCACATGATTAATCTATGGAACTAAATTCAATTTGTCATATGCATTGCATGGCAGGTGATGTTGATACTTTTGTTCTATTACTTAATTGGGTTTGGTATTTACTTATACTTAGTAACTGCTAATAAAATTTTGACCAACTTTAAAAGCAATGCTCAGCTCTAACCATCTTCTTTGGTAAGCCTTACACTTCACGTGAGCTCCCACCTTTGGCGAGTTCATGCACATTATTCCCCACAACTTGTTGAGCGATGAACGTATGTGAGCTCACTCTTGCTGTCTCACATACACCACAGGTCAAGACCAGGTACTGCAGGATGATGCTCATGGAGGATGCTGTGATGAGTTCGTGAGAGGTCTAGGTCGTCGCCTCCCAGTCAACTTTGGGTTGCTGGACCGTTGTCTCCTTATAATGTAATTATTTATTTTGTATAGAACTCCTGTTATATATAAAGTTGTGACATTCGATCCTGTGCCACTATACATCATATGTATGAGACTTGGTCCCAGCATACCTGGTGTTTATGTTAACCCCGGGTTTTAGATCCCTAAAATCCGGGTGTTACACGGGTCCAATTCTATGAAAACCGAGGGGCTTAATCGCAAAAGAAATCAGTGAAGAGGTATTGTTGGATATGGGACGTCCGATCCGGATTCTACGCCCACGATTAAATTGGCTCGCATAATGAACCAGCACGCAACCGGGATCATCAGATCCCAATCCAACGGTCCATAGTCGATCTGATCTAACTAAGCTCCCAACCATTCAATCCATGATCGACGACCACGATCTGACCTAGCCGAAACGGTACGCCAGCCCATATCAGTGTCGTCCGATTCCAGATCGACGGTCGTGCCTTCTTCTTCTTTCTCGAGACGCCCTTGCCTCCCTTTCTCTCTCCCATCTCTCACGGTGTCTGCTCCAGCGGAGCCCCATCCACCCGGTGATGCTGGTGGACCATCGCCCCAGCTTTTGTTGTTCTCCTCTGCTACCGCCGACGTGAGCAGAAACTGCGCTTAGCGAAGCGAACTACAGGAACGTGCCCTTACCGGTGATTGAGACATAGGCCGGCCGAGCAACAGTGCACCTTCATCACCGTCGGTGAGTTTCTGCAACCATGTCACCGTGACGTCGCGGACCACCCCTCCCATACTCTGAACAGGGAGACGTCGTGGCCATATCCCATGGCGGCGACGGAGGTCAGGTCCCTCGTGGTTCTCTCTCACTCCGCCTGCTTTCCTTGAGCTCCGTCCCTTCTCTCCTTATCTAATCCATTAACCAGGGCAACCGGGGGGAGTATTTATAGCTATGGGACGAAGCCATATCTTAACCACCTTAGCGCAGATTTTAGCCAAACCCCGATACCCACGGTGGACCGGTAGAGGAGATCGCGCCCTGTCCGCCGCTAGGAAACGGAGTTCCGGTTGGGATGGGGAGGAGGATAAACCTGTCACGCGGGGACCACCCATCAGTGACACAAGGTGGGAAGGGCCAGGCGGAGGGCGATCAGACGTGATGGACCCACCTGGCAGCGAATGCAAGCGCATTAGTCCGTATGGGCGCGTGGGTGAGAAGTGCAACGACGGTTGGGCCTGCGTGTGAGGCAATGGGCCGGGTGGAGGGAAGAAACGGCCCAGCACGAGTTTTCCCCATTTAATCTTTTTCTTTTCTATTTTGTTTTCTATTTCCTAATTCCAAATTCAGATTTGATTCTATTTTGTAATGAAGTTTGAATTTCAGAAACAAATTTAGATGCACAAATAAAAATGCCAGCATGAATGCAAAACTATATATATATATATTTGTTTTATTTTAGTTCTTTTATACATGATCCAACCATGAAAATAGAGAATAGTTTATATCTCATGAATTTTAGGGAATTATAATTTATAGTGTAGATTATATATTAAAAAAATAGTTTAATCATAGTTCATCTATATAATTTCAATCCAAGGATGTTTTAGTTTATCTAGGTGTCTTTTATTTTAGTCAAAAAAAATTATATTAATTTTGGGAGTAACTTCGAAATACCTTTAAGGAAAGGTGTTTTGATTTAAAACCTTTGAAGAATTTTCCTTATTTTCACAAAATTGAACTTTAGGGTGTTACAGTCAACCAGCTCCTAGGCAACAACAATTTAATGCTATTCCAAGCACTCCAGGACCAGTGGGTGCAAATATTCCTAGTGGACAAATTCCTTCAAACCCATACCAATCTCAGGCCCCATGGCAAAAAATCACTCAAGTGGATGTCAGGAAATATATGATTATATTTATCAAGGTAGACAGAGATCGTGATGGGAAGATCACCGGCGAAGAAGCAAGGAATCTATTTTTAAGTTGGAGGCTACCAAGAGGTACATCAAATGCCTCTTTATGTTTACTCTGCCTTTAAGCCTTGTTTCTTTCTGCTATGATTCTACTAACTGCATTTTCAGTAATCCAAGTAAATAATTAGTTGGTAACTATATGGACAGTATAACCTGCAGAAAACATCAATTTGCTGAGATGGCCATTTATATTTTATTGTCTATAGTCTCCACCATACCGTTTTCCTTTTCCTTTTATTGTTATGGAACTTATATTTTTGATGATTTATTAGATGTTTCCTTAGTTTTTGTGGTTACCAAGTTCATCCAGAAATCAGAACTAGTTGTGCGTATATTTCGATACATCTCTTGCGTGCGTGCATACATTGGTGCTCAGTTATTTTTCAATTACTAGCTGCGCTGAATTCATACGTGCTTCTTCATGTCCTTGGAGCTGTGTTTTCTACTTGGGCTAGCATCATAATCATGGGAATTAAGTGTCCCAGTCCATTACCACAATGCTTTGATATTCCTTCAATTTACAATTTATTGCGTTATATCATTGTCAAAGGTGCATTGAAGAGTTCCTAATTTACTATCTTGTTTTCTTTCCATTGTGAATTACTTACGATGTACAAAGTTTCCTCTGAAATTGAGTTCCTATTCATATAAAGTTTCTAAAAAACTGCCTCTCCACCTATAGATTCTTCCTCCTCCACAACCAGGTATGGGATATTGGCCGCCACCACCATGGGGATATCCTACATGCTTTCCTATATCTTCATGTACATGTGATTTAATGCCAGCATTTTGTGATCTTCTTGAAAGCCACATTTTGTGTTTATCATGCTTTCCTATATCTTTGTGTACATGTGATTTAATGCCAGTTGTATATTTATGAGAATTTTGGTTTATTTTGTAGGATTTCGGCTCTCATCAAGTGACTCCTTCCCCTAACGCTGACTTTGCGGACAGATGTCTCAATTCTAGTGGTGGAGCTACGGACAACAATCTGATGTCCTGATCGAGAGCGATGGAGCTAATGTTTGAACTTGTGTGTTTGAACTTGTGAACTAAAAATGTGAACTATGGATGTGAACTTATGTGAATTTGTGAACTTATGTATTTGGAATTATATGAATTTGTGAACTTATGTATTTGGACTTGTGTGAATTTGTGATATGTACATATATCCATGTGTTTGAAATTTGTATTGTATGTGATATTCTATGTTGCATGTGATATTATGTGTGTCTAATTTTTTATTTTTGTATTTTTTATTTTTTTCTGAAAAAGGGTTAAGAACGTGGATACTCACGTTCTTAACGTTAAGAACGTGGGTACCGTCGAACTTAATGTGCAGCCCTCACCGACCCACGCAGGACCCATAAGTTCGACGACCACGTGGCCCCGTCGAACTTAAATGTAAGAACGTGGGTGCCGTCGAACTTATGGGAAAAATTCAATGGCCCCCGTCGAACTTAAAAACCCACGTTCTTAATGTTAAGTTCGACGGTACCCACGTTCTTAACGTTAAGTTCGACGGTACCCACGTTCTTAATGTTAAGTTCGTCGGGGCCGTTGAACTTACTTCTCTAAGTTCGTCTAAAAATCGTCGTCGACTATATTCGTCGGTAAACCCACGTTCTTACTGTAAGTTCGACGGCTTATTACATTAAGTTCAACGGTTTTTCACCCACGTTCTTTAACCAGTTTCTTGTAGTGGTATAAAGTAGTTTAAAATGATTTTATGTCTTGTTTCTTGTTATTTTTGTGCAGTCAACAATAATGGTCCAAATGAGTTGATATTTTATGGCGAAGTATGGTAGATGAACCCTGCTCACTATATTTTTTGTAGGCTTTTTGGAGGAGTATAATTAGTAGTTGCTATGTAAGTCCAAATAAGTAGAGTGTAAGGATTTAAGTGATTATAAGTGATTCTTGGTTTAGAAATGGTTTAGACATGCTTAATGAAGAAAACACTTACTGTTATAATAGTTCAATTCATTTAGTAAGTCCTTCTCACTAAGTGATGAACAACTCTTAAAATATATGAAGTATATTGAATGTGTGTGCATATGTATGTGTAGTGTGATTAGGAATAAAAGTATACCCTCCAACCCTGCTAAGTGTAGGAAAGTAAGTGGTTAGGTAAGAAAATAAAAGTATACCATGTTTTGTGGGTAACAGCTTGCTTGAGGGTAATTGACCTGCTAGGTAGGACTACCTTGTAGTGGAAATGGCAATGGGTTGTATGATTTTCTGTCACATGCGAGATATAGGTGGTTACCTTATGCTTGGTTTGGATAAAGTCATCGGGTAATATCCATGGTAGTGTGAAGGCTAAATTTGAGACCAGGCGAAGTCTTATGGGGAAATGTAGGCTATAGTGATCTCACCTGTGTCGAATAAGGATCGAACCGTTGTGGTCCCTCGAGTCATGTTGAACTTATGCTTAAACACTTAGCTGGCCGGATAATTCGTTCCAACAGCGAAGCCAGAGTACTATTCCAACCGGATTCGACCTCACAGTGCACTTAATGGTGTGGGTGAGGAGCGATGGGGACACGACGAGATAACCCATGGTGCATGGTACGCCCTGACCCTCTATTAGTCGGGCGGTCCCTGGGTATGGTGGCCCCTGTGGAATCCGCGACGTGTAGCTAGGCTGCTACTGGAATAAGTGTGGTGGTGATCGTATCTCACGAAGTATTGTGGGTATGGTTTGTGTTAGGAATACCCTGCCAGCTGGTTAGTAAACGATTCGAATCGCCATCGCTCCTGGATAGTGAGCACTTGACTTGAGCTATCTCATCGTAGTAAGAACTATGATTTCCATGAGAAGGATGATAGGGATTAAGAATGATGATACTTATGATTAAATCAAGGGTTGGGTTAATCTTGTTTTGTTAATCATCAATATTTTTTTCTTAACTTGATTCATCACTAAAGACACAATTGGACCTATAGTGAATTTGGCAATGGTCATTTAGAGAATTAGGTGCAAATCTAGTTTTGAAGTGAAATAGGTATTAATACTGAACTGCTAAAAGTGGATTAATAAACTTGATACCCTTTTAAGCTGTTAATAATTACATTAATTCATGTTACTCTTACAAAGCAAAGATCCAATCCCAGATAAATCCTTGCATAATAATCCTTAGTCTTTTACTTTCTTATTTCTTGGTTTTGGACAGGTTAGTTTAGCTGAGTATATTCTAGTACTCAGGGTTCTATTCCCAATGTTGTTGCAGATGGCCATTTGTTTTATGGATACTGTGAGCACTGCTTATACCCGGCTACGGGAGATGACTAAGCCATGGGCATAGCTTTTCCATTCTTCTCTCATGCTTTTGTTGAGTTGACAACTCTAATGTTGGCACTGTATTTTGAAAACCTCGTATGTATTGTGGGCGCTACTTGAACAAATGCATCCGCTAAAACTTATTACCACGGTGATGCTACTTGTTATGTCACATTTGGGCGTTCGTGCCGACTAAGTTGTAATAACTCTATTTACTCTGATTTCTGTGGAATGTTGTATCACATGATGTAGTGGATGTTAATTTATTATGATCTTAGTTGTGAAGGAAAAGTTTAAGATCTTTCACAATTTCAATAGACCACTAGGTTTATATGGGTTCAAGTGTGTGAAATCACTGTCGGGCAGATAATTTTCATACTTGATCTCTTATAAATCTGGTCGAGTCGCCGCACCCTGCGTATCTGTGCATGCAGCGAGAGAGATGTTTTTGGACTGTGCCTTCAGCTGTGGGTTCAGCTTTGGTTGAGCTTGAGTTGTGGCTTGGTCAACCCACGCAAAGAGTGCGAACGGACGGGCAGAGGCAGCCAATCACGCTGTAAACCTCTTGCCAGTCTTTGCATGACGGAAGGCTTAAGCATTACTAAAATAATTGAGAGCACCTAGAGGGGGGTGAATAGGTGATCCTGTGAAACTTAAAACTTAAGCCACAAAACTTGGTTAATCGTTAGCACAATAATTGCCAAGTGGCTAGAGAGGAATCTCAACAAAACACAATAACCACAAGAAATCAATCACAGAGATGGCACGGTGGTTATCCCGTGGTTCGGCCAAGACCAACGCTTGCCTACTCCACGTTGTGGCGTCCCAACGGACGAGGGTTGCAATCAACCCCTCTCAAGCGGTCCAAAGACCCACTTGAATACCATGGTGTTTTGCTTACTTTTTCTCAATCCCGTTTGCGAGGAATCTCCACAACTTGGAGCCTCTCGCCCTTACACTTGAAATTCACAAGAAGCACGGAGCAAGGGAGGGATTAGCAACGCACTCAAGACAAGAAATCACAGCAACACCACGCACACAAGTCGCAACGAGAGCTCACAACACAACTCAATGAGTTCACCACTCAACTAGAGCTCTAATCGCTATCGCAAAGAATCAAAGGCGCGGAATCGATGTCTTGGTGCTTAAGATTGTTGTAGGAATGCTTGGTATACTCCTCCATGCGCCTAGGGGTCCCTTTTATAGCTCCAAGGCAGCTAGGAGCCGTTGAGAGCAATCTAGGAAGGCTGATCTTGCCTTCTGTTGACTGGCGCACCGGACAGTCCGGTGCACACCGGACACTGTCCGGTGCCCGATTTCCTTCCATAAATGGCACAGTCGACCGTTGGCAACCAGAGAGCCGTTGGCGCACCGGACATGTCCGGTGCACACCGGACAGACCGGTGCCCCCTTCTAGCCGTTGGCACGGCCACGTGTCCCGCGCAGATCGCGCCGCCGACTGTTGGCCCTGCCGACCGTTGGCTCACCGGACAGTCCGGTGCACACCGGACAGTCCGGTGAATTATAGCCGTACGTCGACGATGAATTCCCGAGAGCGACGAGTTCGCCTGTGAACGGCCCACCGGACAGTCCGGTGCACCACCGGACAGTCCGGTGAATTATAGCCGTACACCGCCGTCGAAGTCCCAAGAGCAGCCTTTTCCCTCGAGCCAGCCTGGCGCACCTGACACTGTCCGGTGCACCACCGGACAGTCCGGTGCACCCAGACTGAGCAGACTTTGGCTGCTCGAGCCATCTCTTCTCCAACTCGATTTTTTCTGTTTCCAGCACTTAGACACAATACATTAGTCCATAAAACAATGTACTAAGTCTGAGAAACATACCTTTATCCTTGATTTGTACTTTGTCCACCTTTTTACAATTAGGCACTTGTGTTGGACACTAAATCACCAAAATACTTAGAAATGGCCCAAGGGCACATTTCCCTTTCAATCTCCCCCTTTTTGGTGATTTATGCCAACACAACATAAAGCAAGTAGAACAAGTACAAAATCACTTCAAATAAGAACTCAAATTATTTTGATTCAAATTTGACATATATGGATCACTCTATGCCACCACTTGGTTTGTTTTTGCAAATCAAACTCAAATTCCTATCTCTAAGTCAAAACCACTAGTAGAGACATAAAGAGAGGTTTTCCAAAGAAATTTGATCAAGGATTTCAAAAACTCCCCCTTTTTCCCATAATCAACACTTCTCCCCACAAGAGGCCAACTTTGACATAAGAGACAATAAGAGAGTTTTGACAAACCAAAAGCTCTAATCTACTATTTTCAAAATTTCTCAAGTGGTAGCTGATCCATCTATTGCTTTGGCCTTTATTTTCTCCCCCTTTGGCATCAAGCACCAAAACGGGATCAATCTTGGCCCCTTTAACCCCATTGCTTCACCAAAATCTTCAAATAAGAACACATAGGCAATAAGAGTATAAAGATGAACTTGGAAAAGTTACTCTTTTCATCGGAGTGCAGTGGAAGTCTTGCATGGTCCAAGTCCACCTTTTCCCTTTCAATCCTCCTTGAAGACTAAAACAACCAAACTCAAGTACATGGTTAGTCTCAAAGGGTCAAGTTGTAGCACAGCTCCCCCTAAATATGTGCATCACTTGCAAAAAGGACTTGTGAGGTCCAGGGAGTGTTTGTACAACTTGAGCACCACAATAAGCAACAAAATGCAGAATGAACATGATCAAAGGCATAAACACATGTATGCTACAATTCAATCCAAGTTCCGTGAATCTAAGATATTGAGCTCACTACGCAGCCTGCAAAAGGTCTTCTTATCTAGAGGCTTGGTAAAGATATCGGCTAGCTGGTTCTCGGTGCTAACATGAAACACTTCGATATCCCCCTTTTGCTGGTGGTCTCTCAAAAAGTGATGCCGGATGTCAATGTGCTTTGTGCGGCTGTGCTCAACAGGATTTCCTGCTATTCGGATAGCACTCTCATTATCACATAGGAGTGGGACTTTGCTCAGATTGTAGCCAAAGTCCCGGAGGGTTTGCCTCATCCAAAGTAGTTGCGCGCAACACTGTCCTGCGGCAACGTACTCGGCCTCAGCGGTGGATAGGGCAACGGAGGTTTGTTTCTTAGAGTTCCATGACACCAGGGACCTTCCTAAGAATTGGCACGTCCCCGATGTACTCTTCCTATCGACCTTACATCCAGCATAGTCGGAATCTGAGTACCCAATCAAGTCAAAGTTAGACCCCTTTGGATACCAGATCCCGAAGCAAGGCGTAGCGACTAAATATCGAAGAATTCGCTTCACAGCCACTAAGTGACACTCCTTAGGATCAGATTGTTGAGTTCCTCCTGCATGGCCAACACCCAGTCCGGATCTAGCAAGGCCTCTTCTACCCTAAAAGGCTCAATAGAAGAGACAAAGGAGTAATGCTCACAAAAATTAACTAATCTTGAACGAGTAGTTACTCCCTTGCTAATATCACCCAAAATTTGGTCGACGGGATGATCCCTTTGGATCGTCGCTCGAACTTGGGTTGGAGGTGCCTGAGGTGCTTCTTCCTCTTCAATTTGAACATCCTGTGTTCCCCCTTGATCATGCGCCTCCACTTGAGGTACCTGTTCGTCATCTTGGGTTGGGGGATGCACCATAGTTGAGGAAGACGGTTGATCTTGCTCCAAATGTTCCTGAGGCCGTACATCTCCAATCGCCATGGTGCGTATTGCGGTCGTTGGAACGTCTTCTTCATCTACATCATCAAGATCAACAACTTGCTCTCTTGGAGAGCCATTAGTCTCATCAAATACAACGTCGCTAGAGACTTCAACCAAACCCGATGATTTGTTGAAGACCCTATACGCCTTTGTATTTGAATCATAACCTAATAGAAACCCTTCTACAGCTTTGGGAGCAAATTTAGAATTCCTACCCTTCTTCACTAGAATGTAGCATTTACTCCCAAATACACGAAAGTACGATACATTGGGTTTGTTACCGGTTAGCAGCTCATATGAAGTCTTCTTGAGGAGGCGGTGAAGGTAGACCCTGTTGATGGCGTGGCAAGCCGTGTTCATGGCTTCCGACCAAAAGCACTCGGGGGTCTTGAACTCTCCAAGCATAGTCCTCGCCATATCAATGAGTGTCCTGTTCTTCCTCTCTACCACACTATTTTGCTGAGGTGTGTAGGGAGCGGAGAACTCGTGCTTGATCCCCTCCTCCTCAAGGAACTCCTCCACTTGAAGATTCTTGAATTCGGACCCGTTGTCGCTCCTTATCTTCTTCACCTTGAGCTCAAACTCATTTTGAGCTCTCCTTAGGAAGCGCTTGAGGGTCCCTTGGGTTTCAGACTTATCCTGCAAAAAGAACACCCAAGTGAAGCGGGAAAAGTCATCAACAATAACTAGACCATACTTACTTCCTCCTATGCTCAGATAGGCGACGGGTCCGAAGAGGTCCATATGCAGCAGCTCCAGAGGTCTTGACGTGGTCATCACATTCTTGCTGTGATGTGCTCCTCCCACTTGTTTACCTGCTTGACAAGCTGCACAAGGTCTATCTTTTTTGAAATGAACATTGGTTAGACCTATCACGTGTTCTCCCTTTAGAAGCTTGTGGAGGTTCTTCATCCCCACATGTGCTAAGCGGCGATGCCACAACCAGCCCATGCAAGTCTTAGCCATTAAGCATGCATCTAGACCGGCCTCTTCTTTTGCAAAAACAACTAAGTAAAGTTTGTCGTCTAGTACACCCTTAAAAGCTAGTGAACCATCACATCTTCTAAAGACAGACACATCTACATTTGTAAATAAACAATTATATCCCATATTACATAATTGACTAACAGATAGTAAATTATATCCAAGACTCTCAACTAAAAACACATTAGAGATAGAATGCTCATTTGATATTGCAATCTTGCCTAAACCTTTCACCTTGCCTTGGTTCCCATCACCGAATATGATTGAATCTTGGGAATTGAAAGTCGCCTAGAGGGGGGGTGAATAGGCGAAACCTGAAGATTAAAACTTTGTCCCCCAACTAGATCCCTTGATTAGTGGTTAGAACAAGATATACAAATATCGGAGAATAGAAACTAAGTTCTTGCTTGAAAGGAGTATTGCTAAATAATGTGGAAGAGATAAATCAATACAACTAATAAGTTATAGAATAACAAAGCAAGAACCCTTAGATGAGAAGAGCACTAGAACAAGTTCTTTCTTGCAACGTGTTGCTTCACTAAATGGGAATTTAACTTGAAGCAACACCAAATGATATTAGTAAATAAAGATGCAAGAAAACTTAGAGCAAGGGAACACAAACAAATCACAAACAATAAACACAATGGACACGGGTGATTTGTTTTACCGAGGTTCGGCCCTCGAAGGCCTAGTCCCCGTTGAGGAGTCCACTTAAGGACGGGTCTTTTTCAACCCTTTCCCTCTCTCCCCCGATCACACAAGGATCGGTGAGCTCTTCTTCTTCTCAAGGATCACTCTCGATCCCACAAGGACCACCACAATCTTTGGTGTCTCTTGCTAGCTTTTACAAGCCTCCAAAACTTTGGAGGAAGTTCGAATGGGAGTCAAAACTCCACGCGCAAATGAACACAAAGATGAAGCACACACTATCTCTCAATGAATCTCACAAGGCACTAGTGCTAAACTCAAATGAGTAGCTCTCTTTTGCTTGCTCTCTCTTTTGTGGCACTTGTGTTGGTTGTAGTGGTCTAAATCTTGTGTATAGGATGGATCAATGAATATAGGTGGTTGGGAGGGCTTGAGTATGTCAACTAGATGACTTGGAATGTTGCTTGGGCTCCCACATCTTGAAGTGGCCGGTTGGGGTGGTATTTATAGCCACCATCCAAAAACTAGCCGTTGGTGAAAGCTGTCTGTCGTATGGTGCACCGGACAGTCCGGTGCACACCGGACATGTCCGGTGCGACAGCCACGTCACCCGACCGTTAGGGTTCTGACTGTTGGAGTGCTGACTTCTGGGCCCGCCTGGATGTCCGGTGGCGCACCGGACATGTACTGTAGAGTGTCCGGTGCGCCGTCTCGCGCGTGCCTGACTCCTGCGCGCTCTGGCGCGCATTTAATGCGCCTGCAGGTGACCGTTGGCGCCGAAGTAGCCGTTGCCCCGCTGTCACACCGGACAGTCCGGTGTACACCGGACAGTCCGGTGAATTATAGCGGAGCAGCCGAAGTGAATTCCCGAGGCTGCCGAGTTCGCGAGGCCGCTCATCCTTGGAGCACCGGACACTGTCCGGTGTACACCGGACAGTCCGGTGAATTATAGCGGAGTCGCCTCTGGAATTTCCCGAAGGTGACGAGTTTGGAGTTGGGGTCCTCTGGTGCACCGGACATGTCCGGTGGCACACCGGACAGTCCGGTGCGCCAGACCAGAGGTGCCTTCGGTTGTCCCTTGCTCCTTTGTTTGAACCCAATACTTGGTCTTTTTATTGGCTAAGTGTGAACCTTTGGCACCTGTATAACTTATACACTAGAGCAAACTAGTTAGTCCAAATATTTGTGTTGGGCAATTCAACCACCAAAATTATTTAGGAACTAGGTGTAAGCCTAATTCCCTTTCAATCTCCCCCTTTTTGGTGATTTTTGCCAACACAAACCAAAGCAAATATAAAAGTGCATAATTTGAACTGGTTTGCATAATGTAAGTGCAAAGGTTGCTTGGAATTGAGCCAACATAAATACTTACATGATGTGCATGGATTGTTTCTTTGTTTTTAACATATTGGACCACATTTGCACCACATGTTTTGTTTTTGCAAATCCTTTTGTAAATTCTTTTCAAAATCCTTTTGCAAGATAGTCAAAGGTAAATGAATAAGATTTTTGCAAAGCATTTTCAAGCTTGAAATTTTCTCCCCTTGTTCCAAATGCTTTTCCTTTGACTAAACAAAACTCCCCCTCAAATAAATTCTCCTCTTAGTGTTCAAGAGGGTTTTAAGATATCAAGTTTTGAAAATACTACTTTCTCCCCCTTTAGAACACAAAGAGATACCAATTTGAAATTTTCCAATTGAAAATCATTGATTTTAAAATTAGGGTGGTGGTGCGGTTCCTTTTGCTTTGGGCTCATACTTTCTCCCCCTTTGGCATGAATCGCCAAAAACGGATACTTTGAGTGAGATATAAGCCCTTTTTCCTAACTATTTTCTCCCCTTTGGCAAATAAAACATATGAGTGAAGATTATACCAAAGATGGAGAGACATTGGAGTGATAGCGAAGGGTAGATAATACTGATAGAGTAGAGTGGAAGCTTTGTCTTCACCGAAGACTCCAATTCCCTTTCAATGTACCTATGACTTGGTTTGAAATTCACTTGAAAACACATTAGTCATAGCATATAAAAGAGATATGATCAAGAGGATATATCAAATTAAGCATGATCATAGTTCTATATAACATAGATTGCTCCCCCTAAGTATGTGCATAGAGAGGAACACATATTTTGGCCTTAAATGCCAATTGCACATAATTAGGTTAATGAGAACATATCTATATCATACAGATTGTGAAGTGCATTGTGTCATAGTATAAGTGTGATGCTCATGACCATTTATGCACTTACGAAAGCATGTTGTAAACAATTTAAGCATTTTCCCTTGAGGATTTCAAAGAGACTTAAGGACCATCCACCTTTGAAACAAAGGCAACTTATCCTCGTTACAAGGTTAAGCTTTAAGCTCTTTGACAATAAAAGTACTTCATCTAGTTTTACCAAAGATGCACTAAAGCAGGAATGAATTTTGGGAAATTAAACTAGGTATGAAGCAGGGATGCATGGACATGCTTTCTCTTCCTTTCATACAAGATATGTAAAGAGAGTATAGAAAAGGAAGATTTAGGTACAAGTTTAAATGAAAGGAGATAGTTTTACCTTTTTATACCTTTACATAGGGACGCTCTCTTCATTGTGCTTTGTCCTTAGTCTTAGATGCTTAAGACCTATTTTAATGACAATATATGGAAATGTTTTGCACAAGAGAGAGTTCTACAACTAGTGATCTTTTCAAGTTATTGTTAGCATATATCAAATGGATCACAAGTTGCATAAATGTATCATGAGTTCTCCTTTTAACTCAGTGCTTATCAAGAGAGATATCGATTGATAGTATATATGGCACTAAGAAGCATGATTGTTGATTGAAGTGATTCAATGATCAAACAAATAACAGATGTGATCAAAAGAACAACATACACATTAGATTATCAATTAAGCTTAGAGTAGGAGAATCCAGCAAATATGCTACTTTAGAGTGAAAGACAAGAATTTAAAGATAGTAGCATACTTCATGAGAAACTTATTCTCATGCAAGAGACTATATGAAATTACTGAGATAAAGCAATAGTCTCAACATAATCAAGATAAAAGGCTCCCCCTAAAGATATGCATCAAGTATTTGAATGAATTGAATGGATGCATTTACTTTAAAGACAAATAGAGAGAAGCATTATACATCTTGATCAAGGCTCATTAAATTTGTAATAAACAACTTGAGCCTAGTATTCTCAATATGAAAGGGTTTAGAATACTCACAACCACACCATTGATTGTTTCGTAGAAGTAGGTGGTGTTGTTCTTGATGTTCTCCTCTTTCATTTGAGAGTCCTCCCTTTGCAGTGGCTTCTTTTTCCTTTCAAACTTATTGAAAATACTCAAGAAGAATGTTAGTAATACAAGGGAGTATATAGTGATGGATGATTTCTTTTAGATAGGAAATAAGCATAATTCATCATCCATGAGTCACACAGACATGAAGTAAATTCCTTAACGTTAGTGCACATTAACAGAAAAGAGGAATGAGCACCTTTTTAATCATTTTTGATTAATCAAAGGAATTTTACTTTTTCATATTGAATTTATTATCATGACATAGAAGCGCATCAATATGAGAATGGATATAGCAAAGGCATGAATTAGATTCTAATGGACAAGCGTATTTATGAAAATGATATTGAATGCATACTTAGTTAATTTCGGTCCAATAAAGAATCTATTCCTCACAAGGGTAGAATATGATAATTTAGATTAAATACCCATTGAGATGGGAACCAAACTTAAGAAGATGAGTTCCCATACCTTTGCTTTTACCTTTCTTCCTTTGGGTGAAGATCAACCCATGAGGCTTGTGCACTTTCTCTCTTGTAGATTTTCATAATTGAACTCAAGAGAAATGTTAGTAGCAACACAAGCACTAGTTTCCATTTTTGTAATCATTTTGATAAGGAATGAGAAGCTAGATTACCAAAACATGGAAACTCCATAGCATGAACTAGATTATCCATAGATGATGTTATGCTCAATTTTAACTCATAAAACAAGCATAAATAATCCTTTGAGATTATAGGAATAAATCTAATTCATGATTTGGAAAGCGATAAATGTAAAAGAATCAAATCCAATTTAAGCAAGTAGAAGTGCATCATAAATTATTGGATTGATTTTTCATTTCATGTTAGATTTCATGCTTTTCCAAAGAGAAACTTATTCTCTACAAGTGAGACTACTTGGGTTACTTAGATAAAATCATTAGTCTCATTATTCTAGTTATAGAGAGAGTTTTCCTTTTACAAGTGTCCTAAGGATTTGAATTCCTTATTCTTTTAAGAACATAAAATATCTCTCTATATCTATAATCATGGCAATAACAAGATAATTAGAGGAAGAATATGCCATGACATACTAGCAATAAACTAGAGCATGTAGATTGCCATAGTATGGAAATGATGAATGTGCAAACTACCATATGAGAGGAAATTCTTCAAAGAATGGTAATATCAATTTAAAGACATTTGAAGTGCTTCAATTTTTCTATGTGACTACACAAGACACATAAGAAATGATATTTTAAATACTTGCACTTAAAAGATAAGTGTTACCATCCTTTGCCTTTCCTCCATGCTGTAGGCCTTGATTTTTCGCATATGATATCTGTTCACTTCCTACAACATATAATATTTTCCTCGAGATGATATGAGTTTAAGACATAGCAATTTGAAAAATAACCTTGGGTCAATCATGTATATAGATCATTGAAGATTGATAGCTTGAGTTGATAAGAATTGAATGAACTCTCTCAAGCACTCCAAAGACTTCATATCATCTCCTTCTCCTACAAAGCTTGTCAAGCATATTTTGGTACCCATTGCTTGATGGGTCCATCACGGTTAGTCAACAAAGATCTAGGAACCCAAAAGTCCTTTGTGTTAGCACTAGGTAAACTCATTACCTTTCTAGCACAAGTTGCAATTTTGGGTTGCCTAGTTACATGAGAATTAATTGACAAGCTAGGAGTGGAATTGTTACCAATGGGACAATCCTTGCATTGATGTCCCTTCTTTCGGCATGTGTAGCATAGGCGTTTTTCAAGTTTTGAAGTTTTCTTCTTTCCTTGTTTGTTGCTTGCTACATGGTTAGTAAAAACTTTCCTTTCTAACCCTATGCCTTTTTGTTTTAAATGGGGACAAGATCTAAGCAAGTGTCCCTTCTTGGAGCATTTAAAACAAAGTCTATCATCCTTGTTAATAATCAAGCCATTTTTAATGTAGGGACATGACCTAATCAAGTGCCCCTCTTCAAAGCATTCACTACATCTCTTAATGTGAAGTGTGGCTTGATCATTACCTTGGATGTTACCTTTTGTGGAGGCGTGGTTGAGGCTTTTGGAGGAGGTGTTGAATTTCATCTTTTGTTTCTTCCTCTTGGTAATCCTCAAATCCTTGACATTTTCTTTAAGGGATGTAGTGCATGCCACGGTTGTTCCCGTCTCAAGCTTCTTCACCATGTGATCACGGTTATCTTGAGAAGGTTGGGCAATGCATTTCCCTTTTAGTTGAGTCAAGCTCATCTTTAGCCTCTCATTTTCTTCCTTGAGCTTTTGATATGAATCATCGTTTGTTCCTGCAAATTCTAGCTCAAAGGAAGATTTGCTTGTTGACGGACAACAAGCATTAGCACATGGTAATATAGTATCAATTTGAATACATGTGCATGAGTGAGGTTGTTGAGATTTTAAGTTTTCTATCACAACCTCATGAGTCAAATTCAATATGATATGATCATCCATAAGATTATCATGAGAACATAGAAGCATATCATATTTTTCTTGAAAAGCTAGATTTTCAACTTTTAGCTTTTCTACTTGGTCCTTAAGCAAGGTATTCCTATTTACTAATTGAGCAATACAATGTAAAGCGTTATCATGCTCAATTGAAACAGTTTCATACCTTTGGACCAAATCAACATGAGAGCACTTTAGCTCCTCATGTTCTTTAGTCAACTCGTCAAAGTGTAGCATTTTCATGGAGAGAACATCTTCTAGCCTTTGACGAGCTTCGCTTTGCTCTCTCGCTCTTTCTAGAAGTTTGAGCATGACCGCCTTATCTTCTTGGCTTAGGCGAGCGTAGAGATGCAAGAAGCTTCTTTCTTCCTCCTCATCCTCATTTGTCCTTCCGCTATCATTTGCATTAGCCACACAACACATGTGGGAATCAAAATGGGAAGACAAACCTTTTGGAGAGGTGGATTCATCGTTTGGTCTCCATCGTTCATTTTCTTCTTCTTCCTTGCAAGGGTTAGTATCACAAATACCAAAGGAAGTAGAAGCACAAAATGAACTATCATGTTTGGACTCATTAAATTTGCTTTTAATTCTAGTCCAAATATCATGCGCATCATGGATTGATTCGTCATAATTTGATATGAGGGCATGATAATCTTCTTTGCTAAGAGAATTACTTAAGATGTCAAAAGCTAGGTAGTTTAAGCGAAAACATCTTTGATCCTCCTCGGAGACAATTTTTCCGTTATAACTAGGAGGGAAGATACTCTTGTCCAAAATTTGTTCTAATTGAGGATCTACCGTTCTAAAAGCATTTATTACTCTAGTAGACCATGAATCATAATTAGAACAATCGGAAAGTAATATCTCAAGAGTTACCTCCTTGTTCTCTTGGGTCTTCTTGTTCTTTTGGGATCTTCTATGAGCCATCACTTCGAGTTGTTAGACTCAAGATGAAGTGCCTAGCTCCGATACCAATTGAAAGTCGCCTAGAGGGGGGGTGAATAGGCGAAACCTGAAGATTAAAACTTTATCCCCCAACTAGATCCCTTGATTAGTGGTTAGAACAAGATATACAAATATCGGAGAATAGAAACTAAGTTCTTGCTTGAAAGGAGTATTGCTAAATAATGCGGAAGAGATAAATCAATACAACTAATAAGTTATAGAATAACAAAGCAAGAACCCTTAGATGAGAAGAGCACTAGAACAAGTTCTTTCTTGCAACGTGTTGCTTCACTAAATGGGAATTTAACTTGAAGCAACACCAAATGATATTAGTAAATAAAGATGCAAGAAAACTTAGAGCAAGGGAACACAAACAAATCACAAACAATAAACACAATGGACACGGGTGATTTGTTTTACCGAGGTTCGGCCCTCGAAGGCCTAGTCCCCGTTGAGGAGTCCACTTAAGGACGGGTCTTTTTCAACCCTTTCCCTCTCTCCCCCGATCACACAAGGATCGGTGAGCTCTTCTTCTTCTCAAGGATCACTCTCGATCCCACAAGGACCACCACAATCTTTGGTGTCTCTTGCTAGCTTTTACAAGCCTCCAAAACTTTGGAGGAAGTTCGAATGGGAGTCAAAACTCCACGCGCAAATGAACACAAAGATGAAGCACACACTATCTCTCAATGAATCTCACAAGGCACTAGTGCTAAACTCAAATGAGTAGCTCTCTTTTGCTTGCTCTCTCTTTTGTGGCACTTGTGTTGGTTGTAGTGGTCTAAATCTTGTGTATAGGATGGATCAATGAATATAGGTGGTTGGGAGGGCTTGAGTATGTCAACTAGATGACTTGGAATGTTGCTTGGGCTCCCACACCTTGAAGTGGCCGGTTGGGGTGGTATTTATAGCCACCATCCAAAAACTAGCCGTTGGTGAAAGCTGTCTGTCGTATGGTGCACCGGACAGTCCGGTGCACACCGGACATGTCCGGTGCGACAGCCACGTCACCCGACCGTTAGGGTTCTGACTGTTGGAGTGCTGACTTCTGGGCCCGCCTGGATGTCCGGTGGCGCACCGGACATGTACTGTAGAGTGTCCGGTGCGCCGTCTCGCGCGTGCCTGACTCCTGTGCGCTCTGGCGCGCATTTAATGCGCCTGCAGGTGACCGTTGGCGCCGAAGTAGCCGTTGCCCCGCTGTCACACCGGACAGTCCAGTGTACACCGGACAGTCCGGTGAATTATAGCGGAGCAGCCGAAGTGAATTCCCGAGGCTGCCGAGTTCGCGAGGCCGCTCATCCTTGGAGCACCGGACACTGTCCGGTGTACACCGGACAGTCCGGTGAATTATAGCGGAGTCGCCTCTGGAATTTCCTGAAGGTGACGAGTTTGGAGTTGGGGTCCTCTGGTGCACCGGACATGTCCGGTGGCACACCGGACAGTCCGGTGCGCCAGACCAGAGGTGCCTTCGGTTGTCCCTTGCTCCTTTGTTTGAACCCAATACTTGGTCTTTTTATTGGCTAAGTGTGAACCTTTGGCACCTGTATAACTTATACACTAGAGCAAACTAGTTAGTCCAAATATTTGTGTTGGGCAATTCAACCACCAAAATTATTTAGGAACTAGGTGTAAGCCTAATTCCCTTTCAGGAATCCTTATTCTTGACGTAGGAGGTGAACATCTTCTTCTCCCCCGTCATATGGTTTGTGCATCCGCTGTCGATAATCCAGCTTGAACCCCCGGATGCATAAACCTGCAAGGCAAATTTAGGCTTGGGTCTTAGGTACCCAACTCTTGTTGGGTCCTACAAGGTTAGTCACAATTTCCTTAGGGACCCAAATGCAAGTTTTATCACCCTTGCATTTTGCCCCTAATTTCCTAGCAACTATCTTCCTATCCTTTCTACAAATAGCAAAGGAAGCATTCAAAGCATGATAAATTGTAGAGGGACCATTCATAACTTTCCTAGGAGCATGAACAAAATTCTTTCTAGGCACATGATGAATATTTTTCCTAGGCATATCTCTACAATGCATATAGGAAGAACTGGAAGCATACATAGCATAAGAATCATAGTTATGTGAATCAAAAGTATTACAACTCCTATGAGACTGTCTTCTATCATTGTACATAAAAGCATGGTTCTTTTTAGTACTACTTGCCATAGGGGCCTTCCCTTTCTCCTTGGCAGAGATGGGAGCCTTATGGCTTGTTAAGTTCTTGGCTTCCCTCTTGAAGCCAAGCCCATCCTTAATGGAGGGGTGTCTACCAATCGTGTAGGCATCCCTAGCAAATTTTAGTTTATCAAAATCACTTTTGCTAGCCTTAAGTTGGGCATTAAGACTAGCCATTTCATCATTTAATTTTGCAATAGAAGCTATGTGTTCACTACAAGCATCAATATCAAACTCTTTACATCTATTGCAAATAACAACATTTTCTACACAAGTTGTTGATTTACTAGCTATTTCTAACTTAGCATTCAAATCATCATTAACGCTCCTTAAGCTAGAAATTGTTTCATGGCAAGAAGATAATTCACAAGAAAGCATTTCGTTTCTCTTAACTTCTAAGGCATGAGATTTTTGTGCTTCTAAAAATTTGTCATGTTCTTCATACAACAAGTCCTCTTGTTTTTCTAAAAGCCTATTCTTATCATTCAAGGCATCAATCAACTCATTAATTTTATCTACCTTGGTTCTATCTAGGCCCTTAAATAAACATGAATAATCTATTTCATCCTCATCACTAGATTCGTCCTCACTTGAAGAAGCATAAGTAGAGTTTCGAGTACTTACCTTCTTCTCCCTTGCCATAAGGCATGTGTGACGCTCGTTGGGGAAGAGGGATGACTTGTTGAAGGTGGTGGCGGCGAGTCCTTCATTGTCGGAGTCGGAGGAGGAGCAATCTGAATCCCACTCCTTTCCTAGATGTGCCTCGCCCTTTGCCTTCTTATAGTTCTTCTTTTTCTCCCTCTTGTTCCCTTGATCCTGATCACTATCATTGTCGAGACAGTTAGCAATAAAATGACCAAGCTTACCGTATTTGAAGCATGAGCGCTTCCCCTTGGCTTTAGTCTTGCTTGGCTGTCCCTTGCGACCCTTTAGCGCCGTCTTGAATCTCTTGATGATGAGGGCCATCTCTTCATCATTAAGTCTGGCCGCCTCAATTTGTGCCACCTTGCTAGGTAGCGCCTCCTTGCTTCTTGTTGCCTTGAGAGCAAGGGGTTGCGGCTCGTTGATCGGACCATTCAAAGCGTCGTCCACGTACCTCGCCTCCTTGATCATCATTCGCCCGCTAACGAATTTTCCAAGGACTTCTTCAGGCGACATTTTGGTGTACCTGGGATTCTCACGAATATTATTCACCAAATGAGGATCAAGAACGGTAAAGGACCTTAGCATCAGTCGGACGACGTCGTGGTCCGTCCATCGCGTGCTTCCGTAGCTCCTTATTTTGTTGATAAGGGTCTTGAGCCGGTTGTATGTTTGAGTTGGCTCCTCGCCCCTTATCATCGCGAACCGTCCAAGCTCGCCCTCCACCAACTCCATTTTGGTGAGCAAGGTGACGTCGTTCCCCTCGTGAGAAATCTTGAGGGTGTCCCATATTTGCTTGGCGTTATCCAAGCTGCTCACTTTGTGGTATTCATCCCTGCACAAAGAAGCTAGAAGAACAGTAGTAGCTTGTGCATTCTTATGTATTTGCTCATTAATGAACACAGGACTATCCGTACTATCAAAGTGCATTCCACTCTCTACAATCTCCCATATACTAGGATGGAGAGAGAATAGGTGACTACGCATTTTGTGGCTCCAAAATCCGTAGTCCTCTCCATCGAAGTGTGGAGGCTTGCCGAGTGGAATGGAGAGCAAATGTGAATTTGAACTTTGCGGAATACGAGAGTAGTCAAAAGAAAAGTTCGAATTAACCGGTTTCCTTCTCTCGTAGTCGTTGTGGTCGTCGTCCTTTTGGGAAGAAGTAGACTCATCGCTGTCGTCGTAGTAGACGATCTCCTTGATGCGCCTCGTCTTCTTCTTCTTCCCTTCTTTCCGTCTATGGCCTGAGCTGGAGTCGGTAGGCTTGTCGTCCTTCGGCTCGTTGACGAAGGATTCCTTCTCTTTGTCGTTGATCACGATTCCCTTCCCCTTAGGATCCATCTCTTCGGGCGGTTAGTCCCTTTGTGAAGAGAACGGCTCCGATACCAATTGAGAGCACCTAGAGGGGGTGAATAGGTGATCCTGTGAAACTTAAAACTTAAGCCACAAAACTTGGTTAATCGTTAGCACAATAATTGCCAAGTGGCTAGAGAGGAATCTCAACAAAACACAATAACCACAAGAAATCAATCACAGAGATGGCACGGTGGTTATCCCGTGGTTCGGCCAAGACCAACGCTTGCCTACTCCACGTTGTGGCGTCCCAACGGACGAGGGTTGCAATCAACCCCTCTCAAGCGGTCCAAAGACCCACTTGAATACCACAGTGTTTTGCTTACTTTTTCTCAATCCCGTTTGCGAGGAATCTCCACAACTTGGAGCCTCTCGCCCTTACACTTGAAATTCACAAGAAGCACGGAGCAAGGGAGGGATTAGCAACGCACTCAAGACAAGAAATCACAGCAACACCACGCACACAAGTCGCAACGAGAGCTCACAACACAACTCAATGAGTTCACCACTCAACTAGAGCTCTAATCGCTATCGCAAAGAATCAAAGGCGCGGAATCGATGTCTTGGTGCTTAAGATTGTTGTAGGAATGCTTGGTATACTCCTCCATGCGCCTAGGGGTCCCTTTTATAGCCCCAAGGCAGCTAGGAGCCGTTGAGAGCAATCTAGGAAGGCTGATCTTGCCTTCTATTGACTGGCGCACCGGACAGTCCGGTGCACACCGGACACTGTCCGGTGCCTGATTTCCTTCCATAAATGGCACAGTCAACCGTTGGCGGCCAGAGAGCCGTTGGCGCACCGGACATGTCCGGTGCACACCGGACAGACCGGTGCCCCTTCTAGCCGTTGGCACGGCCACGTGTCCCGCGCAGATCGCGCGGCCGACCGTTGGCCCTGCCGACCGTTGGCTCACCGGACAGTCCGGTGCACACCGGACAGTCCGGTGAATTATAGCCGTACGTCGACGATGAATTCCCGAGAGTGACGAGTTCTCCTGTGAACGGCCCACCGGACAGTCCGGTGCACCACCGGACAGTCCGGTGAATTATAGCCGTACACCGCCGTCGAAGTCCCGAGAGCAGCCTTTTCCCTCGAGCCAGCCTGGCGCACCGGACAGTCCGGTGCACCCAGACTGAGCAGACTTTGGCTGCTCGAGCCATCTCTTCTCCAACTCAATTTTTTCTGTTTCCAGCACTTAGACACAATACATTAGTCCATAAAACAATGTACTAAGTCTGAGAAACATACCTTTATCCTTGATTTGTACTTTGTCCACCTTTTTACAATTAGGCACTTGTGTTGGACACTAAATCACCAAAATACTTAGAAATGGCCCAAGAGCACATTTCCCTTTCAATAATTCTATGTCAATGAAAGAAATTCAATCTTTTATAGTCTCTGAGAATTGTTTGGAAGACCTTCACTAGCTCCAGATTTACTAAAATCAGATTTAAATCAAGTTTGGTTGAGGCGTGGAGCTAAGAAAATTAGCTATTGTAGCACTAACTTCAAAAAATCGGTTGTTCTATTTTTCTTCTTTTTTAAAAAAAAATTGGTCATGGTATGTTTTAGATGATCAAATGCTTGGTGTGCTTGCTCGCTCCATGTAAACACCTTGTATTGTAGTAGAACAGTTAGAGGTTTAGCAATGGTGTTGTAGTTCGCACAAACTTCTTGTAATACCATGCCAACCCAAAAACCCCTCTAATTTAGCGAATGAGGCAGGCATAGGCCACTGAAGTATAGCAACTATCTTAGTAGGGCCAGTTGCAACTACTGTTCTAAAAATCGTTATTAATCAACGATTAATCATTATCAATAGACATGCAATATGATTAACAAGTTATCATCTAAGTTATCAATCAACCCGATTAATTGGTCGTTGACCTGATTTATCTGACATTTAAAGGAAACAGGTGACGCCTAAGAGGGGGATGAATTATGACTTCTAAAAAACTTTCACTAAACTAGGCTAGTTCAGTGGTCTTCTCTCCACAGTGCCACCTGGAACTAGCCGTCGGGCTACAGTTCCCTGGTGCACTGGACAGTCCGATGTGCTAGACCAGACAGTCCGCAGGCAATACTTCCTTTGTTTCTTGGACTTCTCTTGATCTTCATAATGTCTTCTTTTGAGGTGTTGCTTTCCTCATTGCCTTAGTCCAAGTAACCTTAGCATCATATGAACTACAAACATAAACACTAGCAAACACATTAGTCCACAGGTTGGGTTAATCATCAAACACCAAAACCTATTGAGCCAAATGGCTTAGAGTCCATTTTCCTTACACCATTGACCTAGTCCAATCAAACAGAAAAGCCTACTATAAGTCTGGCACAATGGCCTAGCAATGTTGTAGACACCTCATATTCCTCTTGTGAAAGAATCTGGAGCACCTTTGATATGGTAACTCACTTTGTCCAATGTCGTATTGTAATCAATTAAACTAAAAATAACATTGTCTATTCTAAATTGTTTGGCTAATTTAATTTGCAATGTAGGTGCATACCAATAGAAGAAATAAGCTAGATGCACAACATGCAAGTGATCTTGTATTTGTTCAATTCAATGCAAGATTGCTTAGTAAATAAGAGGGAAGTGAGAAAAAATATTGATGTACTTCTATCTAATGTTGCTCCTAATTCTCAAGAGTGGCTGGTTGAAGGATGTGACGATATTGATGAATAAAATGAAGCTATGCCACTTCATAGAAGTTCAAGAGTTAGAGAACTTCATGAACATGATTTTGAGTCTGATAATGAATGTGAATACATCGAAATAGAGGATGAGGTTGTTGAGTTTGTGAAAGTCGCCTAGAGGGGGTTGAATAGGTGAAACATAAAATTTATAAACTTGAACACAAAACTTCACCCAGGATTAGCGTTAGAATGAGTATAGCATGAATCGGAGTGTGGAAGAGTAGTTCTTGCAAAGAGTTGCTCAATCAATTACGAATAACTTAGGAGCCAACTAAAAACGATTGCAAGCAAGAGAACTAGAGAGGGATTATAGGAAGAATCAAATCGCAAGTAACATTTTAAGCACAAAGAACACATTGATTTGTTTCTCGAGTTTCGATTCTAAAGAACCTACTCCCTGTTGAGGAGTCCACGTAGGACGGATCTCTTTCAAACATTTCCTTCTTTCAAACGGTCACACACACTGAATGAGTGCTTCTTAATCTCAAGGGTCAATTAAACCCCGCAAGGATCACCACACACTTAGGTGTCCCTTGCTAACTTTACAAGTGAGAATTAAGAGGGTGGGGAAGAAAGCACGATCAAGAAAACCAAGCAACAAGAGCAACAAGAAAACACAAGGTCACACTCTCTTTAGTGTCTCTCCAAGGCGCTAATCACTAAAGATTACAAATCACATTTACGACACTTGGAGGAGTTTTGAGGCTTTTGAGTGTGGCTTGAAGTGAAGACTTGCTCTTTGCAATGAATGAGATGTGTGCTCCGGTGGAGGGCGAGAACGGGGTGGCAGTGTGCTCTGGCGAGCATTGGGCGGAGGAGCTCTCGGGTGTGGTGATGGCGAGCTCTAAGCGTGGGCGGTGCTCCGGGTGGACCGCCGATAGAACTCCGGGCGGCGGTAGCGAAGGGCGAGGAGACTGGGCGGTAGCGGCATCGGCTGTGACTTCGACGGCGGGCTCTCGCGGCAGCTGCAGATTCGAACGGGCGCGTGTGTGATGGTGGCGGGCAGCGCGAGGAAGGATATTGCCTAGCTCAGCACCAAGATATGCGCCGCCGAGCTAGGCCACGTCAGCCGCCAGTGTGACGCCCTGCCGCCAGCAGATCAGCTACATTTTACCTTGGTGTTATAGGTTATGGTGCCGAGCAAAGGGTCAAAAAAGACATTAATTCGTTCGAGGGGTCTAAACGTGATTTTTTTAAATGGCTAAATTACAAAAACAAAAAATCGGCTTGTGGGTGATAGGGGAGCAATTTGCAACTGAACAGTGACTACTGGGATGCTCATTGATGGAATTATTTCCATGGGTAGGTGCTGCAGGTATATAGTGCCAAACAACGTGACAAAGAGAACGAAACAAATGAAACTGCCCATAGTTCTTGTTTGGAATCATAGTGGAACAGATGCCACCAGCCACAAGCCTACAACTGAAAATAATACGAACCTCAAATGGAAATGGACAGACGGTTCACTTTGAATAAAGGATCGCCCGGGAATTGTTTTCGATGCAAGAATTCCACCACGGATAGTCCATTTCCCAACAAGAATGGGGTAAAGTTTCACATGAGCACCAGTCGGCTACATAGAAATAGCAGTAACGCGTTCTTCATTTTTATGGAATTACAAACTACACATCTGCTAACAAACTATAGGGAATATATACAGCAACGACCAATACAATTGCCAAATAACTTTCCGACTATAATATGTACACCGGAAATTGGGCATAGCTATGTAATCTGGAACGGTGGAACAGCTATAATAGTGGTTCAAGAACTAGGACCCCCCTGAGGACTGGTAATGTAAACCAGTTCGTTGCGGTGGAGCGGCTGAAATATTTCGCCTCACCTTATGATTCTTAGGCGCTAAAACCCTTGTGGATAGAACTCCAGGGGTTGGAAGGAATGCTGGTGCAAGCCTGAGCAGCGACCTTCGACACTGCTTCAGGAAGGATGCCAGCGTTGCAGATGTTTGCGAAGGACCGCATGTGCTTCATCCCATACTGCGCCAACGACCCACATTGCGCCTCAAAAGTACGAACCTGAAAGCAGATGCAGAGGTTGGTTATGAGGTATGCAAAGAACGAAAGCGGAACCAGAGCATTTTCATGCTTTAGCTGCAGGCATAGTCAGCAGAGGCTTACCGTGGACTTGAGACAGCTCCAATCATCGACCAGAGGCTCACCAGCTGCACGGACGGCTTTCAGAACCCTTGGACCGTCCTCAGAGCCAAAGAGAAGGCTTCCAATGAGCTCAACACTGCTGTCAACATGAGACCTGTGGGCCATCACTTCAAGCAACTCCCTCCGAGCTTCATTTTTCTCAGCTGAGCTGTCTGCCAATTTCCGGTACTTTGTGGGAGATAAAGAAGCCAATCAGTTGGTTTGTTCGTCGAAATGGATGCATAAATTGTTGGAAAGAAATTAAAGAGGTAAAGAGATTTTCTGAGAACAATCAAGATAACTAGCTTTCTCATGATCTACAAACCTTCTGCCAGAAGTAGACAAGGTCAGCGTCGCGCTGATTAACAGCCTTTGAGAATGATGGCAACGAGTTGTCTTCTATGAACGTGTTGTCATCGTTAGCAGGGTTTGTGCCAATGTACGAAAACAGATGCTGAACATTCAACTCCAATGAACCATATTGCATCACATGGGAGCCATAGCTGAATGTATCCTGAACCGCTGTCCTATCCTTGACCTGATCAACCAATAAGTTACATTGATTAGGTATAGTGAAGCGTGGCTGCAAGTTTTAATGCTTAATAAATTCAAGTTTGAAACAACTTACCAAGTTGTATTGCTGCTTGAGAGATTCAGTTCGCAGATTGTGGAAATCACTGTCAGCATTGAGAAATTTCAAATATAAGCACTAAATGAGTAAAAGTGGCGTCTTTATTCGAAGTTTGAACACATGAATCAGCAAATAATATAAGCACCTATGCAGGAACGAGTGTGGCCTTAGTTTCTAAGAAAATGTGGAAAGCCAAAATTCCATTGAAGACCAAAGTCTTTATGTGGCTGGTTTCTCATGATGCTATCCTGACTAAGGATAACCTGCGTAGATGAAGGTGGAAAGGCAATACTTCTTGTGCCTTTTGCACAGAGAAAGGAAGTGGGCATCATATTTTCTTTGAATGTATGATGGTTAAATAAATCTGGAGTCTGTTGGCTTTTTCTTTGGGGTCGGATTGTAGACCAGGAAGCCTTGATCAGTATAGGTTTGGGTTGGCGATATTTTTCCTCAGGGTAATCAGATGCATGCTGTGGGGCTAGCTGCTGTTTGCTGGGCCATTTGGCGTACCAGGAATGCGGTGTGCTTGGACAACGAAAGAGCAAAATTTCCTACTGAGATTGCTTGCTTGATATGTTCCTTTCTTGCATATTGGGCAGGTCTACTAATGGAGAACTTGAAGCAGCAAGTTATCCAGGGAGCGGAGTAGTGAAGTCTAAGGCCCTCTTTTCTTTCACAAGCAAGATGTGCAGTCTGTGTGTATCAGCTAGGTGCAGCCTGCGCACTGTTCGGGCAGGTGCCCTATTAAGGAACGCTTAGCTGTGCTTTCAGAGATTTTTGGTCAGTCGTTCTGAACTTCGTTTCTAGGAGTGGCGGTAGTCAGTTCATTCATTTGTTCCCTTGGTGAACAACATCAATGTGTTTCTGGCGTTGTTTGCTTTACGTCGTTGCTAAACTGTTAAACTCTGTAATTTCGTTGCTTTGGTAGTGAAATTCGGTTTTACTGGTGTGGGGAAAAAAATGAACCAAGAAATAAGATTATATGCACAGCTGATCCACCCCAATATTTAGACGTATGATAAAAAGGAATAAATGAGTCTAGTTCTATGGTTATCAGATTTGCAGCCTACACAAGGGCTAGTCGGCTATTGGCTAACTAGTTAGTAGTTACATGCATAGTTTCAGTTGAGCTGCAGGAACAGAACGTGGTCCATCCCATAGTGTGGAGCTTGAGCTGGGAAGGACAGCAGAATAGGTGTTGGCGAACTGATTTTACTACTATTTCATTTCTTCTCTATTTCAATAAAGGGAACTGCGCAAATTGGCAAGTTCAGTTCATTCGTCTTTAAAAAGGTTCAGTACAGAGCACATGTTCCAAAACAACTGCTGTGAGGCATCATATCGTGGGGCAAACTAATAAATTTCTTGACAAGCATGTGCACCTAAAACTAAAAGTAGAGCAAGAGTAACACATGCATATCCTTCTGCATCTGACTTTAATTAATAAAGACAAGGTAGCCAGGTCATCAGGTACTAGTATCATACTAATTGGTTAATCATTTCTGGATAAAAATTCTGTACGATACTTTAACTTATTGGTTTATCAAGTACTTTGTTAACTAATTGATGTGAATGAAACCAAAACAGACATGTGAATTGGTTTGGCAGGATCTGGACAATATTTCACAGTACCGAAATGCAGTGAAAAATGACACGTAGAATCAAGTACCTGTCTTCCATCCAAGCAACACTATACAGGTCTCCCAAGCAAGTGTCATACTCCGGTGGAGGGCTCGGGAACTCGCCAGGGCAGTACGTCCCCCAGCTACTCTCCTCTGCATTTGACGCGGTCGTCGCATACACATTGATGTCATTCGGCAGGAGGCCCTCAAAGATGCTCCCAGATTCGCATGCTTCAAGGTAAAAGACCTACAAAAAGGTGAAAGAATACGCATATACCTCAAGTCCTTGCTTCACATATCACAACATTGAAGAGCAGAACTGAACAAACTAATGATACCAGGCTTTTGTAGGTCCGGGCAGCATGCTTCTTCTTCAGGACATCTACGAGGTCATCACCATAGAGATATGGATACGTAGGCATTCCTGAATTTTTTACACAGAGTAAATAACTGTATACTTTGGTTCTACATGCATGTACGAAATGATATTTTATCTAATGAAACGTCTAATCTGAATGAAAATGATTAGTAGCGAGTACAGACCAAGGACGCCAGGACCCCCATGGTCACTGTAGAAAACAAATATATGATCATTGGGGCCACTGTCAACAACCTTGCCGCTCCCACCCCTGAGAGCAGTTTTGTTGCCAAGCAGAACAGCGAAGAAATTGTCGACGTTGACCTCTCGCCCAGTGTAATCCTGCAGTGGAGAACAGATTAATTTAAGCCATGGATGAAAATTTGAGATTAAGGGTGTATACTATCAGTATTATAAAGATGTTTAAATTAGTATGTACAAATTTGAATTGTAATTAGGTTCTCTAAGCTTTATCTTCACAAAATTGCGATGGTTCACAACAAATAAGCCAAAGACGTTGTGCGGCAGATCCAGTCAGGTCATTTTTACTACAGAACTTACTGTTCACGGTGTGTAACTTTTATTTTCCACAACCGCTCCACTTAGTAGTAAGTAATCTTGGAACATGTCTAACTAGTGTAAACTTTAACCATCAAGGAATAAAAATATGGATTACCTTTGGCACCCCAGCATAGACGTCGCCACCCTGGGGATGATTTATGATGACACCAGGCCTCGGATTTTCCGGGCTATGCGCGATGTCATCGTACATGAAGACAACGATGTTCTCGTCCTTAAGTCCGCCCTTCTTCATGATCTGGTATGCATGGCAGATGTCCGCCTGCAAGTTCCATTCCCGAAAAGAGATTGTCTTAGCCTCCAACAATCCATCTCGAATTGAACCAACTCCTACAATTGTCATAAGTCATATGCTAATTGTAGCTTGGAACAAAACCCTGTAAAGCAGATGAGTGATGCTCATACAATCAGAAATCCAGCACATATTAAGAATAGTATTTTGAAGTACTGTTTGTCCACTTAATACGAATAATTAAATTGTCGTGTTTCTTGGAAGGTACTATAAAATATCAGCACTATAGATTTGGCCATATCGGTGAGTGCTGGTCTCGGGCTCCCCGTCCCCGCTACACTGATGGTGACATGTAGGCCCCCTAAAAGTCAGAAGTTTCTTCAACTACCCGACCTCTCAATTTCCCATCTCGAGAAAATGATCGGGCGGTGCAGGTGGAATAATGGACAAAACTTAAAGTTTTGCTTTAGTCACCGAATGGGCGGCGAAAAACAATCCTTGTAGCTTTACCTGTGGACGACGATCCGCTGTCATATCAAATATCTAAATCGTACTCCTGCCCCGAATCAGGTTCTACAGGCTGCCCGCATAGATGATTTGAAAAGGCAAAATCATCACGTACGTAGTAGGATGGAAACCAAATTGGGCAGAATCGAGTAAAAAAGAGCCAATCCGATGAAGCAGCATGGGTAAGGGGATGTTTCTGTTAGAGTGGACGATCTTAAGGTAGTTAATTCACTTATACAGCGCAAACGTGAAAATAAATAAGTAAAGGTACCTCTGACAGAATTCGAACTCGATAACTCTGACTTTAATACCGTACTAGAGTGGACGAACCGGTTCAACAAAAGCTTAAACTCATGCGAGAAATACACTCAACTGTTTGGATCGGTGGTCTCCGGAGACGGAGAGGAGCGGAACGGGGCGTGTACCTGGTGGCGGTAGTTGTAGTAGCCGTTGGAGCCGGCGATGAGCACAGCCCACCGGGTCCCGACGGCGTCGTCATCCGTTTCGTCGGCCGCCGCGCGGTCGGACGGCAGGCGGATGGTCGGCTCGAGGCGTGGGCGCGCCCACGCGGAGCAGAGGCACGCGGAGAGCAGCAGCGCGAGGCGGAGGCGATCGGCCACCATTGTCTTGCGTGGGAGGGAAGGGAGCGGGAGCGACAGTGGAGCCGGGAGTCGTTGGCAAACGGAGGGGGTCGGGGCCGGGGGGACGACTGGAAGCAAAGCCAACGTCTCCTTTTATCGTGCGCCGTAGGGTTCGCTCTGGGCCCACGAAGTGGAGCCCCGCGGGAGGTGACATTTCGTATAACTTTCAGACAAGACAAGGAACCAAAACTTTTTTTTTTGGTCAAAATTGCCAAGGATTTAGAAATGGAGGATAGTATCTCGGCAGCCATAACCATAACTCACCGCAGCCATTTTCGTCATAATAACCATTTCTAATCTCCTACAAAGAAACAGCGTTTTTTATTATTAAGTTATATTAACTGGTTGCACAGTTTAATTTGGGCTACGGGCCCGTTCTAGGCCAGATAGGAATTAAACCTGAGACGCAAGATCTGAGTAGCAGAAGGTTTTGCTATAATAATAATTAGATGTAGCAGGGGGCCAAGGTCCTTGCAAAGATGAGAACCGGAGGCACGAAGAAGAAGCCAATTTGTACTACTCATATACCAACCAAAGTCCCCTGAATGATGATACTAATGGGGAGGTGAGCTGTCTGCGTGGCTCTGATCGCGCAACAACTGGTACTGGGCCTGGGCCTGGGCTTCGTTTGTTCGTCCTAGATTTGTCGGCCGTTGCTGGTTCCAGCGTCCACGCTCCAAGGCCGGCACTGTGCTGTCCTTGTCTGCCTGCCTACCGCCCTACCCTACACGGCTACTATTACATCGGACGGACGGACCACTCTCTGCTCCGTGGGCCGACGAGGACCAGGCACCAGGGGTCCAGCCCACTAGCCCAGGCCTCTGGCCGGTGGCCGCCGCTGCTCAGCCTGTCCAGCTGGAGGGGGCCCCGAGGCAGGATATTTCCGCTCGCAACTGAGTAACAGGCGACAGCTGTTCCTCTTGTGGCCACCAATGGTTCTATTTTTTTTTCAGCCACCCATACATATACGGATTACGGACTGCCGTTGGGGTTTTGAACTCTTTCTTGCGCGCCTACCCTTCGATAGTTCGATGCGATGGAAGGCTCTCTTGGTTTCTTATGGACGCGTCATCGACTCGACGTGGACATGACACTGAAAATCAACACACGATCGCCACAAGAACCATTGCGACCTCTTTAATCACTGCAGTGGTTCATGCACAATTGGATTAGCTTAGAAAGATAGGTAGATTGGAACATTAAGGACGTTTCGTGTGTGCATACGTGCACGCTTGCTTTCTGAATACTCGCCGTCTCACTGATAAAAGAATCGGAAAAAGAATCGGAAAGGTACACGATCGTACCTCATTGATTAATAAAGAATCGTCTCGTAAAACTATGGTACCTTAGAAGAACGCCATCACACACTATTACTTTTAAAAGTCACAAATCATTCGAGTTGGCTTGTTGCTGGCTCGTCTAGGTCGACGGCAGGGTGCTGCTGCTGTTGTTTTTAAGCACCATATTTGATGAGTTATGGTGATGAGTCATAGCCAAACATGCATGCTCTAGGTCGTCTAGATTGTAGATGGCCAAACGGGCCACCCGGTCCGGCATGGCACTAGCACTCCCTTGATCTATTGCACAATATGTCTATGTGCTTCGCACGTGATACATGAGTGCTTTATAATAGTAAAAAATATAGTTATTCATAGAGCTAGGAGTAAGTGTGCGTGTGTATATGTACGTGACAAATATATATATATATATATATATATATATATATATATATATATATATATATATATATATATATATATGACCCACCCTGCGTGGCGGCCCCATGCCTCCCGCCCAACTGGGCGATCGAGCCCCCCCCCCCACCCCACATGCTCGTCCAAACGAACGACCGAGCTACCCCACGCAAGAGTCGAGTCGAGCCACCCTGAATCAAGTCACCGCGCCTGAAATCGCCGTAGTGGATCAATCGACAGTGACCATCTGTGACCTCTTTAATCACTGCACTGGTTCATGTGCAATTGGATTAGTTTAGAAAGACAGATTGGAACATTAAGGACGTTTCGTGTGTGCATGTGTGCACTCTTTCTGAATACTCATTGATAAAAGATCCAGAAAGGTACACGATCATACTGTTGGAAAATTAATAGGGTCTAAGATTAATTTGATAATGCAGCATAAAACGAAAAACACAGATCTATTGGCAGATAATATCCACGACATTAGAACAGAAGAGATCTGAACTAACTCAACAAGATTAACACATAAATGAAGAATCGACAACGGATCTAACCATAAGACCGTCATCGCAATAAACTGAAAATACAGATTTACTCACAGTGATTTCCACGAGTGTTAGAGAGGAACCGGAGCGGACATGCGCAAAACACTTCCCAGAAACCTGATTCGTCGGCACCTATGCAGGTCGTCAAAACGTTGGCGATGGTTTGGAGACACCGCTCTCACTTGATCGGCAGCACGACAGATGAAGGGACGACAGGGCAGAGAAGCGGCGAAACAGAGAATTGAGAAGAAGAGGACGAGTCGGTTGCTATTCGTGCCTGTCCTTGGATTGAACGACGTCTGTCCTTTATAGAGGGGCCGCCACAACCTCCTTTGATTTGATCTGCTAAATTCCAGAAACCACCCCCTAGAATATCTCTACGTGCAATCGCCCCGATATCTCTCACGTAATGTGCGTGCATTACTCCTGGTTAACGTGGCAGTCTAGGTGTGATATTTATAACCAAATAAACAAAAGGCAAAAATTAAATTATCGTTTAGAACATGTCACGTCACAACACGATCGCGCATCGTCGCAAGTCATTTATCGCGAAACGCAAGCGAGCGCGCGTGTGGCAGACTCCATAGCCCTTTATTTGTTTTATGTGAAGAGTAGGGAACGCTACCACATATAAGCTGGTTATCTCCTACCTAGAAGCGTTTCTTGCTTTCATCTTTGGCTTGATCAATTGTCTCCAAGTTACGCACACCGAGTCTCACTTAAGCAATGTTCATCTTTCTTGTGACGTCCATTATTCATAAATAATTCAGCCTTTGGACCGTCACTCATGAACACTTGTGTTTACAAGCTTTACACTAAGCACCTGCTCAACACTTAACACACATGTCAGCCCTTTAATTGGGTTATCATCCAAACCACCAAAACCCAAAAGAGAGCTTCCAATCTTTCTCTTTTTGGTGATTGATGGCAACACAATTAAAGCTTACACAAGTTTAAGATTTAACATAATTTTAAATTCTAAGCTATAGAATGTTCCTCCTAAATATGTGCTTATATGAAAATCTTAAGTTTGGCTTTATATGCCAAATAGCACATATTTAGGCTAAGTGGGAGTTATTACTACAACTTAGCATCCGTGGGGTGTAAAGTGTCAAGAATCAAACTATGATACACATGACACACGAGTACACAGAATCAGAGTTAAACACTAATTTAAATAGATATACCACAGGGATATGAACCTACCACTGTTATTGACATTTCTTCTGTTATTGGCATTTCCCCTGCTGTTGGGTTTATGTTAATTGGGTTTATATTAATATCTAGGAATGTCGACAATAACCGCATGCGCAATAGTAGGGAAAATGCAACCCAACAGCTAGGAATGACGGGAATTAGCTTTTGTGCAATTAAATTCTTATATTTATACTGCTAGAATTATCATGCTATAATAGAATTAGAATTTAGGGTGCTAAACTTTTGTGCTAAGATTAAATAATATTATTAGGCACAATGGGTGAAGCAGGGTATTCGGTATGTTTTAATTGTTTCAAAAAAAAGTTAGATTAGTCTAATTCACCTTTTGTGAGCATGTTGATCTTTCAGCCACAAGCACGACAGAGTTGTGTCTGAGCTCAGTAGCACCATCAACCCTTTTAGTCCCTGTTCCGTTTTCACATATTAGATGGGGGATGTCTAGCCGGATTGCTTCTGTAATTTATATACTCCATATGTTTTATGATGTGTTTGGTTTGGAGTCAAAATAGGATGGGATAGTGTCATCCCTAATTTAGGGGCAGGGTCATCCTTAAGAGTCACTACTGTTTTTGTTTGGTTGAAGGGATAAACTTGGATGAAACCAACCCAGTTTTTGTTTGGATGGTGGTTTTGTCACTTGTTGGGAGGCAACACGAATTTTTCAGCACCGCGACAGGGGCGGGGGCGACTTCATCCGCTCGTTTTTTTGGATGGCGCCGCCACCGAAAAATGGTCTAGAATTCAACTCGCCCTTGCTTGACCCTCATTCAAACATGACTAAAACTGTGATTGCCTCGTTCCGTCCCTCTTTGTCCATTCAACCAAACGCACCCTTAATGAGCTGGAAGGATCCTGGACAAACGAACGGGTGGGCTCATGTTAATGTTCATTAAATCTAGCACACGGTTGCCACCGTGTGCACATGCATGTCCCTCTCGCGCAATAGCATTTAGCATGGGAAATGCCAAGAGGATATTTCTATGGAAGACGAGAATCTTGAGAAGGCAAGTTGATGGCACAAACCGACATGTCATTGAGATTCCATTCTCGGTCAATTGGCCATTGGTGGGCTCGGAGGCTGCATTGCGTGTTGTGTGCGCTGCGCTGCGCTGCGCTGCACTAAACCCCTAGTACACATCTACAACAGGCCCCGCATGACAGCCGCAGACACAGGCACACAGGACGACGATTCCACCAGTGTGTGTGTGTGTGGCTGGCGACCATTTCCTCCTCCTCGCGGACGGGATTGCTTGCGAGATTCTCCCACTTGACCGCCGAGACTGGCCAAGGGAATGCAATCCACCAAATGACGGCAGCTGACAACGACACGGTTTGAAAAAAAAAGGAGCGAAAGGAGCTTCTTGGATGGCAACGCCGGTTACTGATGGTGGATGAAATGAAACGAGAGCCGTCATTCGGGAGAAAAAGAAAATCACGCTGTGCCAAAAAGAAGTCGACGAGCTCCCAACTGTTTGATCGCGATAGCTCTTTTGCCTGTGTGTTGGTGCTGGTGCCCGGTGGTCCTCACCTTGTCCCAATTTTCTTTCTAGCGATTTGTACGCTCTGACAACGACGCCTTCGCGCTAGTTTATCTTACACTATCAGGCGCCGGCTGTCATGGGCACACAAGTCACCAATGTCCACTGCCTGATTAGAATACGTAGCAGAGCAAACCTCTCCTTGTCAGTGGATCGAGTGAGGAAGTGTGCCAAGTCGCCCAAAATTGCGCTAGAAATCTATCTATACAGGGACTTACGTAGACTCAGGACAATATTTATTCAAAAGATCGCGCGGCTTGTGGTGGTTAAGTTCAATCATAGAGTCCCCACCGTTCAGCTAAGCTCAAACTGAAATATCTCAAAGGCAAAACTGACGCCTAGCATAAGAAAAATAATCGGGCTCTGCCTCAAAGCTAAAATATAGTACAGTAGCTATCTGTTCATGTCACTGTTTACCAGTTCGTGCCATAGACGCATCTCTAAAAAGGACATCTTATGTAACCATCAGCAAATAAATTGTCAGACTGAAGCACGATTCTTTCTCCAAGTTCACCTCAACATTGGCACCAATTTAGCGATGAAGACAAATAACTTCAAGCCTTTCAATAGAGATAACAGATAAACATTGGATGCGTCAGCATGGCTACAATTTTATCTGGGCTGCAAAACAAAAGGAATTCAGAGGTATAAGTTCGTAGTTTCAAATCACAATCCTACAATAAAATGGATATAATAACAATCCATCCACTAAAAAGGATACATAACTGTTCATCTTTTTTTTTAAAAAAAAAGATACAATTCATTCTCTAAAAAGAATACAATTAATCACCTAAAAATGATACATAACTTGGTTTGCATAAAGGCACAATAGTGCACAATCCAGTTTCCTAAAAACAAAACAGGTTAGAAACATATTCCCCACTTTTTTTTAGGAAAAATCCACCTGTCTGATACTCTGCCTGTATGTACAACGTCAAGTCAAATCTTCAAAGCAACCTCTTTTCACCAAAGTAATTAAGTAATAATACCTTGTACGATTGTCAACAAAATTAGATCTGTATGCTGCTTTCTAGGTACAGTGACCTCAACCATGTTGAATTACATGCAAAATCCTCTAAAATCAAATCAAGTTGTCTCTACTTTAGCTGTATGGGTATGTCTGTATGTATCAAAAACTTACTGTAAGCCTTCAGACAACACGATCTAACACACATATCATAGCAAGCATGGTCATACTCCACTCCCAGCTGTACCGCTACTGGAACAAGCATGCCTCATTGGAAAATTCCTGGCCACAACAGACATAGACGTAAGTGTAGCCATGAGATGTTAGAGCACTCAAGTTGATTCAATATATACCTACCGCATACCATAATCTGAAATCCAAATAAAAGTTTGTTTGCAGCCTAGGCATATCCGCACTTGAGGATGATAACTGATATCTTGTCTCTAACTTACCCCTCAGAGCACAGTAAATTGATCCTCAAACAATCAGCCTAGGCATATCCTGGATGGATATGAACAATTTACATATACAAAATCTTTCCTTTATCATTTTTTGTGTCTTAGGCCAATAGTCCTTGATGCTATCTGCTGCTTAGAAAGGATTTCTGCTATAACTTGTTTTTGGCCAAAAAGTTGTGCATTCTTCAAAAGTAAGTTCCTTGATGACGAGTCTACAGAATAGCCTTGTCCAATCATCCAGTCTAAGAGGCACAGCAGCAACTGTTTCTTATCAGGCTTTTGGATGTATCTCTTAATTGCTCTCCCAAAGATGTCCTGCAAATGCAATGGTTGTGGAAGAGTAGGTTAGTATGCTTGCTATAGTGTTCATATGTGGGGCCAGAACAGGCATGACAAAGCCTGGTATTTCCCAAGCCAAGCCTGAAGTTTGATAAATTGACAGCATCAGGCCAAAATCGTGAACAATGGGAATGTCACCCGAAGAACAAACAAGATAATTTTGCAGAGGACAAGACCAGCTATTCTGGGAGTAATAAGATTATACAGGTTATCATGAAAATGAGGCTTCAGGAGTTATGAGACATAATAAGAGCTAGTGGAGAAATGAAATTCAACAAAATACAGAGAACAGTTCATATCAGACTGCAGGTAGTAGAAATTAATTTCACCGTCATCAAAAAATTTCCTCAAAACCAAAGATCACCTTGTTACTTGCAAGTGGCGTGCCAATGTTTTTTAAATCCTTGTTGAGATCTTATTACTCTGATCTCTAAGATCCTCATTCACAGCAGCCATATAAACATGTCAGTGCCAGAGCAACAATGGCATCACATTACTAAGCCTCATTAAGTTGAGAATATTGGAAATCTTGTAGCCCCCTACTGGTTAACATATATTGATAATAGAAGAAAAGATGTGTGTACAAGCAACATATTTCAAGAAAGAAAAAAGGAGAAAAAGAAAATAAATATCACAATTGGTGCTCTAGCCATTGTTCTATAAGTGCTACTGTATTGTGTATTAATGTGTATTATAATGGGCCTTGACCCATGTACTTGGGTATATTAATATATCCCCCACCCCCAATTAGGATGAAGAGTACGTGTGTCATGGTTACCGATGAACTGGTTCTCGAGGCCAAGGTATAGGTGTCGTGCGGTGCGGCCACATTCCCGGACGACCTCCTGAAGATCAGAGGAGATCGTATTGGTGAGCCAGCAGAGGACGATATTGTTCGTCTAGATCTACTCGGGATCGTTGGGGACGGTGGGGCAAACTCGACGTGGTTGGCAAAGGCATATCTAGTCAGGGCCAGCAACATTAGATCACACCAACGGGCGTAATTGATCGACGAGGCGTCCAAAACGATGTTGACGAGGAAATGAACAGTCTAAACCGCAGCTGCCTGGATGTGGAGGTTGGAGATGATGGTCTCCACGTACGACAAAGGGTCGGTTGTGGTTCCGTAGTTGAGGAAGACGACAATAGCCTTTTTTTTGCAGAGGCCTTCTCAGCAGCAGCCGCCTGCTTCTCATGAAGGAGCTGGCAGCCAGCCAACACGGGACGACGTGCGGCGGCAGCCTTCTCTTTGGTGTCGTTGGCGGTGGCGGACAAGGTGGCAAGCCACTCCTTGATGGCGTCGATGTACGAAGGCATGGAGAATGGGGGGAAGGGAGTGCCCTTAAGGAGGTCGGTGGCCAGAAGGGGTGTGGTAACCCCTAGGTTTAGTGGAAGTCAGAGAAAATGGATCTAGGCTCTGATTACCATGTTAGAGGGATTGCCACTGAGGATTGGTGTATTGCATAGAGCCCTTGAACAATTTATATAGTACCTGACGTAGGAGATAAGACAACCCACAGATACATATGACAATCTACGAGACACAATATCTAGACTACCAAATACACAATAACCATATGATAGTCTACGAGACACAATACCTAGAGTTCTAGACTACCAAATGTACTCTAACAATTGCCACTTGACTCGCCATCTACGAATTGTTAGTCCATTGGATGGGACAACCTAAAGAGGAGGCTACTTGGATGGATGTTATTGTGCATCAGCGGGCTTATCCAAATTTCCAACTTGTGGACAAGCAAGCCTAGTGTCGAGGGGGGAGTATTGTTATGGCTCCAAAATAGATTATGTTTGACACCGTCTAGGTTCAGGGTTAGCAAATCAATAACCTTATCTTTCTATCTTTAGAATTTCTATATTTTCCTTTGGAAGGTTGAGTCAGTTCCATCTAGGTCCAGGGTTAGCAGATCCATAATCTTATGTAATAGGTCAGTTATGGGTTATAAATAAAGGATTCAAGGAAGAGCAATGCATGCTTGATCGACAACAATTCTATTAGTAGGCACTGCCAATGACAACTGGTCAATGGCATCGTATAGCCATTACCGATGATAGGTCATCGTCGATTTCTGGTGGCCGCCTCCACCGATTTCATTCTAGCTTGCGTCCAGGCACGCGATTGTTCGCTAAAGAACAACCGTACCAACTTGCCAGCCTTTGCGCACCCTTCTTAGGTTTTTGAACTTTGCAGTCAAGTTCTTGGCCTTATTCGTCTGAAAAGTAGGTAGGGACCAACCATGTTGTACTACTCGTAGGCAATGTTCATGCTCCATTAAGTAGTTATCAAACATATATACTTTTCCTCTCGGGGTGTCAATAGTAATTGTGATGACACATAGGATGTGATCTGAGGTCTCCGTTATTAAAGTAGAGACAAAGGTGTTTGGGTAGTTAAGAGTCCTGAGTTGGAGGTGAAAAACCAACCAAGTCGTTCCAGTAGTGGAGGATGTTGCTTATTGGTCCATGTGTACTTTTTCCATTAAGAGGTAGCTCCACCAAACCTAAAGAACTAATGACCTCATTAAAGAGTAGCATCTTATTGACATCACCACCTGGACGGTTTCTATCCTCCTATTTTCTGATGAGAATCTTGTTCCTCGGGCATTTGAATGTTTTTGAACCAATGCAAGAAGTCCCTTTTGCCTTCACAAGTACAAGGCCGATAAATATTGGTTAGTATCCAATGTTCTCCATTAGGGATTTAAAGTCTAGTGACATTGTGAAACCATTTTGGGATATCAATTCTCCTTCAAATAGAACTCCTTTCCATGCGACCAACATTCCTCCTAAAGCTCCAATTGAGGGCAAAAACTCAAATGTGTCAAAGGTTGTCTAGCAAAATTTCCTGATGAAGTGGTTACTGAAGTTACTCCTTTTGATTTCTTGTAGGCAAACTATATCACAACGGCTCTCAATAATTTTATCTTTGATGGAATCCCATTTTTTATCAGAGTTAATCCCTCTCACGCTCCAGCAAAGGACTTTCCAAGGTCTAAACATAACATGAGCATCTATGAAAAACATTGAGGTTTGCAAATAACTAAATCTTAATACAACATGCACAGCATGTGTATTTAGAACCACAACAGAAGCTAAGGGTAGATAGAGAATTGCATTAGTGCTTCATTGTCATCTTTTTTGCTTAGTTGACTGCATTTCCATATTCCTTGCTTTTCACTTTAAGGATCTTTGTTGAGTACAAGAAGATAAAATGAAGTATTGCACTCCTGGTCTATCAGTACCAAAGAACTCCCAAGCTTTAGAGGTGAGAAAGTTTTTTGCTCAGAGAAAATGTGATGGTGACAGAAGAAGCACTGTCAAGAAGTCTGTCCAGGCTTGAGGAATATCCACATTGATGCTAGTCAAGGGGGCGAAGTGTTTGCAGTAGAAACTTGGTACTGCTCCATTCCCACAAAAAATATCTGCTAAAACTTAAAAGCAGGCTGTGGAAACTTGTAAAAACATTTCAGCGCCAGAGTGACAACATTTCATCATTTTTTAGATATATTAGGCATGTTATTGCAAACAACGCACACAAAAACAAGTTTTTCTACAAACAAGGCACACAAAAACAAGTTCTTTTTTACAAACAAGGCAACCAAAAGTTTCATAAGTCTGATAAAAAAATAAAGATATAGATTGTAAACAAGAATCCTGAGTTCAGACAGATGAGTTAGGAATAAATACTGGAGCCCACAAATGCCACACACCACTCAGAAGTCATGACTGGAAACGTGCAAGGTTTAACCACTATGTTATCAATCAATGAACATCGGAAGTATAGTACCAATGTACCATGGTAATTACGAGCTTGACATGTAATTCCAATTTCAGAGTATTTGATGGCATAAGCTTTTAGTTAACTTAAATAGGTAGATGTTTAGATTTTTAGTATAACTGTCTCAGAATAAACCATCTAGTATGATTACGCCATTTTGAAACCCACATTAATTCCAACAAGGTATCAAAGGACACTAAGATACAAGACCATCACCTGGCTGATACGCCACCCAGAGCGGTTTAGGGCTTTCATAACATCATTAATTAGATTTATATTGCCTGAGACCATGAAAGATTTAGCAAACTTCTCCAAAGAAGAAGGAGATATCAGATCAGCATTGTCCTGTCAATTTGATGTGCTTAGTGCGGACACAGAAAACAAACAAAAGAGATTGCAATAGCAAATGTAAAAGCAGTAGAATTTTATTACCTTAACAACTATATAAGCAGCTTTGAGAAGTTCTGCTGCAACTAAGATGCCTAAGACCTTCTCATGAAGAGATTTGTGAACTGTTCTTTTACTATATCTCAACATATTATACACAGAAAATGCTTCAGAAGGGAAACCTGCCTTTCCTAGCTGTACCATTACATGAGAACAAAGCTCCTGGAAAAGATATACAGATTTTTTTTATCAACTACATACAAGTTTTCTGCATAAAAGGTTAACTTAAAAGTATATTCTAGGAAGTTGGGAATTATCACTCACTCACCCTTCTATAGGAGTGTCATAACTCAAAACAATAGGCACACTCATTTTGACTTAATGGTTCAGTCAGCAATGGGAAATTGTCAGACATGCCATAACATGGAACTATTCGACAAGCTCAAGCTATACTATGATGACAACAAAATTAACCAATCAAACTACAAAAACCATATAAACTACCATTTTCTTGGATAACCACCTGCCTGATCTGACCGATAAAATAGGAACTATAATCCCAAGTGGAATACAATATGAGAAAACCAAAATAATATAAAGAAAATAAACAAAGTTATGATTCTAATCAAGGATGGAGAGAGTAGCAAGGATTTGATAGCTGAGGTTTGATCCATGATAGAATTCGGAAATGATTTGCATGAACTAAATACCTCATTTAATTGATGACCCTTTGCATGCATATCTTCAACTGTTTTGTATGCTAGGTGACAAACCTTTGCATTGCAGAAGTACCTTATCAAGGTATTAAATGTAATGTTATCAGGTGATATGTTCAATTCATCCATTTTCTTTAGCATCGTCATTACGCTCTCCATGTCATTTGTGCTGCAGTAAGTGCGCAGTGATGTATTAAGCATAACCAGATCATATGATGCATTCTCAGACTCAAATTCTTTGGCAAGCTGTTTCGATTCTTGGTGATGACCACCTCTGTGCAATGCTGAAATCATGATGCTAAATGCATAACCATCTGTGGAAATAAGGTAAGGACCTCAGAAAATGTCAACAAGACACAAATAGTTGATAGTAGAATGGTATGACCAGTAATACATAGTAAGAGCAAGGTTAATAATATTGCCTATAGTGGGCTTTATGGTGTTGTCATGTCATATATAGCCAACTAAAAGACTAGTCATATACTAATACAAGTTGTATAATTAATACTTGGTTCTTCTCTTCCTCTCACAAACTGTGTTGGAATCCATGAGAAGCCCGCTTTCAATTGACTATTCGTGAGCAGCTCTCTTTCCTTCTCTTTCCATTTCTCTTTCTTCCACATCACCATAAATCTGACATGGCATGTCTTACAGCCTGCCTACATCAGCTTATTATACTTGTTCTAACAAGACATTTGCATGTGACTGCATGGGAAAGCTCTAGAGAATTAATACTTCCTCTAATTCCACATGTAGGTTGTTTAGGACGGCGATAGTCTCCAATGTGAAACTTTGACTTGCATTTTTTGTTAAAATATACCATTCTAGATAGTAAAAGGTATATATATTATAAAAGTATTTTCCATGATGAAAGGGTAATATCAACCATGTGTTGTAAATCTAAGTAACTTTCCATATATCGATGGTCCAAGTAAAAAAATTGTTTCAATGGACAAAAAAATCCTGAAAGGGCCCAAATTTGGAATCAGAAGTATTATGACACACTACGCCACATAGGACTCAACACAACATGAGGCCAAAAAGCTAGATGACTCTAAATAGGAGCATGAGATCAACACAACAATGTAGTAAGATTTTCTAAGAGAACTTAAATAAATTTCAATGTGCTTATTTGCATCTAGTCAAGTAATTATAGCCTAAAAGATTTCAGTATGAAGAACATGTCAGTACATTTGCAACTGAAAACTAGAAAAGAGAGATAGTTTAATCTGTTATCCAGCTACATCCCATACCAGATTTGACTCCTTTTTCTTTCATTTCATTAAATAGAATCTTTGCTTCCTGTATCTTTCCACCTTTGACAAGGGCATCAATCAATATGCAGTATGGCATCTGGACACAGTACAAAGGATTATGGAATCATGATAGCATGTAATGTCGGTTAATTTCAAGGGACCATGCAACTATGCACATTAAGTACTTCTATGTGTGAGACCACATGTTTTACCTCATCCTGTGCAAAACCTGAGGCTTCCAGTTCAGTTAGCAGTCCATTAGCCTTCTCAAAGAGACCACATTTAGAATACACCTTTAACAAAGTGGTCAACATAACCTGCAAGTGCAATTTAATTTAGAAGGTACTCCTTCACTTCAAAAGGACAGGAAGTACTTGTTTTGAAGGAAAAAATCAAACTCTTCATGTTTTGATCAATAATTAATCAAGTTGTAAGTATGTTCAGTGTATATACTATACAATTAGATCCATATGTCAAAGTTCTTCTGCACTAAATTGGTTTTGTAGCTACAAACAATATATTTTGTGAGAAACCAATGATCAAAGTCGGACTTTCAAAATAAAATAAACCTTCAAACACAGTAGAACCGCTTATCATTGCCTTAACAGAAGAAAGAAGCCATACAAGAAAGACCTCGCAAACCTAGACAGACATATATACAAGGTAAACACTAAACACCTTGAGTACAAGTATAGCCGCAACGCATAGGACTTCAGGAAAGAAGCAAAAGTTAATTGCAAAGTGAAGAGTCTATGATAGAAATATTTAGAAGCACCGAGCATCATTTCTCTCAATAACACTATAATCCAGGCTATACATGTGTATCTAGGTTGTTGAAACATTCAGGAGCACCAAGCACCAGTGCTCTCCATGACACTAATGGGGGCTCATCCAAGTATCGTTCAACAAATTATGTATCATGCAGAAAATTATGGCTGTAGCTAGATGGGGTTTGCAGGCACTTCCACTACTTAATGTAAGAATATCCTTTGGCATATTATGAAAGAATATACATTCAAGCTAATTAATAAAGGACCAACAAACAAGAACAGGAAAATGACCTTATTTGGTGTTAATCCAGAGGACCTCAGATCTTTCATCAATAGCTCAGCTTTTCCATAATCAGAATTTTCTGAATATGCATTCAACAGGGAGCTGTAATGGAACAGATTAGGACTATGGCCTTCATCTTTCATTTTCTGAAAGTATACTTCAGCCTCCTCACAGTAGTTATGGGATGCACATATTGCCAAAAGAGTGCCATATATTACAATATCCATCTGAAGACCACGAGATTTCATCTCATTGATCAATCCCATTGCCTTGGTATAACCTTGCTTCAACTTCATACACCCTGCTAACAGCTAGACGACACAAGAGAGCTATTTCAATAATCATGCCCTCCTGGCCGAACAAAGAGAATCGATGTCACAATGTTAACAGGTAAAGGGAAAGGGTCAAAGTTCCATACGGTGCTGTAGGTGAATGGATCAGGAGATAGACCTTCCCGTATCATCTCGTCATAGAGCTTGAAGCTGCTGTCCAACCTCCCATTCTTCACCAAGCACCCGAGAACCGAATTACAGACGGAGACATGGACCCTCAATGTTCGGTCTTTGATGGCACCGTACACTTGAAGCACCCTCGCAGGGTCACGGCTCAGTCCAAGGTACTTGAAGTAGCTGCTATAAGATGCAGCGTTGGTCATCTCGCGCTCCTGCATCCACTCAAAGACCTGAAACACACTGAGTTCAGTAGCTTGCAGTTTGTCTGTCTATGGCAAGGCAACTCTCCTAGCTAGTCCAACAGCACCAATTCACAAGAGAATGCAAAGGTCCCAGGCAGGCAGACACTACCTTAGAGAGGTCATCCCAACGCCTAGTGTCCCCGCAGTGGCGCAGAATTATGTTGCAGTCTTGTGTCTGCAGTACCTCCTCAAACCTGCATACGGAGGGCGTAATTTGCAGGGTTCGGCTTCAGTTGAAATCCATGAGCACTGAACTACTGACCGCATCCTAACATCCTTCATATCTGCCAATGGAAGCAGAGTGCCAGAGCCAGCAACAAATTACCTGTTGAGGGCGGCGATGGGGTCAAGGGCCCCCTTGACCTCAGCGACGGCGCTGCGCCTGGGGGACGGCCGCGGCGGTTTGGGCGCCTCCGGCGCTTCCAGCGTCTGCGTGGCCACGCGGACGGAAGGAGCGGTCCGCTGGGGGCATGTTGGCGCCAGCAGCGGCGACAGGGACAGGAAGCGGGAGGCAGCGAGCATCGGCAAGGGCGAGAGTTCCATCGCGGCGACGCGGGATGCTATCTGTTTGCGTTCACGACTCGCATTGGAGCCGGAGGAGGCCGATATAGGAACGGGCTCTTAATTTTTTTCCCATCTTTGTAATATTTTTTTTGAGGAATAAGGAAGCAAAAGGATATTTTTATATCTCGAGCGGTTAAAAAATAACGATCAAATGATTCAGTTTACTCTATGTGGTGTGAAAAGTTTCATATGCTTGTTGTACCCAAAAATGATGGTCTGAAGCTATCTTCTTCTGCTGAAGTTCTCGTCATACTATAAGAGGTCGAATGATTTGATGAAGATATAAAACTTGAGCCTTATGACATCCTCACCTCTAATGCACGTAAGTTCGAGTTGATGATGGCACTCCCAAAGAAAAGGAGAAAGAGGTGGCTTATAATGCAGCTAAGGAAGTGAAACAACTTATGTGTGAACTTATTATGTGTGAACTTGTCTTTGTGGAACTGTTGTGTGCGAATTTGTTGACTTTTGTAAAATTGTTTTGTGCGAACTTGATGGCTTTGTGAAACTCTTTTATGTGCGAACTTGATGTCTTTGTGAAATTGTTATATGCGAACTTGATGACTTTATGAAACTGTTACATATGACTTGTCATTGTGGAACTGTTACGTGTGACTTGTTATTGTGGAACTGTTATGTGTAAACTTAATAGTTTGTGACAGTTATAAATTGTTCACCCCACTTTTTAAAAGCAGATGCAAAGTTCATAGATCCTTGTTTATATTAAAATTATGTATGCAAAGTATCAAACAATATTTAGAATTTAACTCTAGAAATTAAATTGCTTATAGAGACAAACAAAAATAATGGAATTCAATCACTTTGTAGTTGATTGAATTCTAAATAATTCATTTCTTGGCATTTATTTCTTGTAAAATGTTTAATTTCTAGGCATCCAAACCGGGTGTAATTGTAGAAGATTGTCCGAACGAGCCCACACTGGATCTTATGACAACCTTGATCTTTTATTCAATAGAAAACATGGCGAAATAACAGTCTCGCCCATGAAAAGCACTAGGAGACAACTTTATTCATTAATAAAATAAGACCCTCACAAATAGGGGCGGATACAAAGGAGGGCTGTCAGGGCTACAACCCCACCCGACAGTGGGTTAAAAGAGTAGGCGGGTCTTTAAAGTAGCTCAAATGTCTCATTCTACAACATATCATGCATCAACTACATCCGTATATGACATGATAATCTAATCTTTTGTCATCTTTACAAGATGGATGTCGCACAAAATACTGTACTAATGACCCAATTGTCAGTGACTGGTAATTTAGTGCCATCCATAAAGATGACAAAAGATTAAATGTCATCATCTAACACGCGCACCATGACACTGTCCCAGTCTGCGGCCTAACCCTAGCCACCTGATGTCTGGCACTCACACTCTGTGTCATTAAAACTACATTTAAACGACGTGTTGGTGCCTTTTTGGTCACCAAACACTATAATAAACCGCTTGGTGGTACTTGGCACCTTTAGATGATGTAGGGCCAAATAAAGTGGTTATCCTAAATATGGGGCAACACCTCTATGATGGTCACCACCTATTTGGGACCAAATAGCAACGAACCCTATGACCTTCTCGTGATGAGCAATACCTTGGGTTCGGCTCCGCGAGGTGAACAGTGGTGGCGGCCTGTGACAGGTCGCTGGGTTGCCTGATAGTGCCCTCTGCGGCGGCGCGGACGGTCCGCGGCCTAGGGCCGGACGGTCCGCGACCTGGGCGCAGGAGCGGTGTCTTCTCTGCGTCACACCGGACGGTCCGCAGCTCTGGGCCGGACGGTCCGCGGCCTGGCGATAGGGTCGTCTTTCTCCTCCTTGCTGGAATCTAGATCTCGTCCCTTGGGGGAAAAGATCTTAAGATGCTCCGGGTCGACAGGTCACCCGGGGCGTCCCCAGACGACGTGGAGTCGTCTAGGAATTAAGAGATCAATTCGAGGAAGAGGTCTCGAGTGAACAACTAGATCTTGCCCCCCGGGAGGGGTGAGATCCTAGGGTCGTCTTGGGATCGGCAGGCCACCCAAGACGGATCTAGACGACGTAGAGTCGAATAGGGGTGGAGGTGGATATGCGGAAGGCTACAACTAGAACTATGCTACATCTACTCCTAGGGCAGGAAAAGTAAATAAGGTAATTGGTTCGATTGGAATGTGTTCGGGGGTTCTCAATCGGCCGTACCCCTTTATATTTATAGGGGAGGAGGTCTGGACCTTTTCCTAAGAGATAGCCAACAAACTCCCGCGTGATTAGATGGATAACCACGCACGAGATAAGGATAAACATTCGAGTTTAATCTAATCTCGGGATACGCGGACCGTCCGGGCCCAAAGGCCGGACCGTCCGCTCATTTTGGTGTCCAACATATGCCCCCTGCCTTTTGGTGGAGCTTGGCGAACCAAAAGCATCAGTGAAAACTTCGGAAACAATTGATCTCATAAGCTTTTGTTCCCGAAGTAAGGACTCAGCTCGATGCAAGTCATCGGCTCTTGCGATCAGATAATATAAATAATTGATGGAACTTTAATGCACAGAGGCCGTTTCGGATCGCATCCTCTTCGGCCATGTCTACCTGATCAACCTGTCAATAGGCAAAAACTTATGGTGCCCCCCAGCCCAAATAAGCAAACAGATTGGGCCAGTAATATGAATTCATCGCCGTACCACCCCACACATGAGCAGGACAACACATCGGTGATGGATAGAACGGGACGCACCATGCTATCCCCGGAGGAGGATGACAAGGCGATCTTGGTTGTGCTACCTTTTGGGTCCGTTTAGTCGGCTTTTGCTTTCGCACAGATCGCCCTTTTGACTTCGTCTGCTTTATTGGCCGGTTGTGTGGAACGGCCTTCTTCGTATATTTGGCAAGCAACTGACCAAAAGTAGGGCCGACTCTACTGAGTCGTCCAGACGTCTTAGTAGTATTTTGTTTCCTAACACTTGTTTTGGAGCCTTGTGGTCCGGTGGTCTGAGTTTGCTGCTTCTGACTGTCTGCGGACCGTCCGACCATTATAGCCGGACCGTCCGCTCCTGTCTCGAACTGTTCGGCCTTAGTACCCGGATCGTCCGGCGTATGCAGGACAGGTGACCGTGATCGGGTGTCCGATCGTGCTTGCCCCCCGGTGCCTCTGGTCTTTCTTTTGTCCGGAGTCTTCTGAGTAACCATTCTACGTGACATATTTGGTGTGCGGGGATCACCAATGACGATATTTTTATCTTTGCTTTTATCGGCCGCACAGGGCCGAACTATGACTTTTGTACTTGTCGGCTCTAATGTGGTGGCAGGGACAGGTGGCCTGTCAATCCTCACCTCCTTTTGAAACCTCAATCGGCCTTCGTTTATAGCCGATTGTATTTGTCGACGAAAGACAGCACAATCATTGGTGTTATGAAGAAACGAGCCATGCCATTTACAATATATACGCCCTTTTAATTCTTCAACCGGAGGAATTATATGTGATAATTTAATATTACCATGTTTAAGCAACTCATCAAATATTTTATCACACTTAGTAATATTAAATGTGAACTTAACCTTTTCCTTTTGTGTCGAGTGTGAGTGAGAGCGAACAGAAGGTTTGGCCTTAGTGGGCCAAACAAGCTCAGAGATATGTGACTTTTTTGGTTCTTGGGGCTTAGGTGGCCGGTTATATTTATGTCGGCCTTCCGTACTAGGCAGATCACAGGTGACTTCTGGTGCTCCGGACGGTTCGACCTGCACAGTCGGACGGTCTGCGGGTGGATTGGACGGTCCGGTACTATCCTCGGACTGTCTGGTCACGTCAGGCAACACATGTGACCCTTGTGGTGGGCTCTGTGTAACTCCGGACTGTCCGGCGTAGGGTGCCGGACGGTCTGACGGAGGGCCGGACGGTCCGCGATTGTGTGCGGACGGTCCGACCGTGCTCAGAGTTGACTCACCATTTAGCGAAGATGGTGATGACGGTCGTCCTGGATATGAGTCCATCGGCATACCAGAATATGGCTGGGGAAACCCATTTGTTGCCGATGTGTTTGGCGCAATTGTTTTGGCGCCTAATTTTTGTGATAAAAAACTAGGCATGTGAGTTTTTCCTAATGCATGCGCCATCCTTTCTATATCCTCTGTGATACTTTTAATCCGATTATCAAAAGAAATTTTAATAGATGGAATATCATCGACTGACCTGGCATCACCTATCGTGGGGAGCTGTTGCAGCACGGATGACATGTAATCGGCGTCTATTTCCCTCTCCTTTACGACCTTCTGGTGGCGATCTACCTTGAAGTGCGAGAGGTACCACTTTTTCGCCACCTTGAGCATCTGATCTTGTTGTCGTTGGATCTCCTCATCCATCTTCTTCATGTCATCTTTTAAGTTTTCATGCTCTGCGGCCGATAAATTAGTCAGCCTTGTGTCGCTGTTTGGAGAAGCACTGTTGAGATCCTTAGAATCGGCCATGTAAGCCTGATTTTGTAGATCTGCAACCTCGTTCCCCAGCGGAGTCGCCAAAAAGTATGTTGACACCTTTTTGGAGGTGCCAATCACTCAACAAGAACCGGCGGCGGTGCTCTCTGGTCAGGCGCGGACGGTCCGCGGCACAGGGCCGGACGGTCCGCGACCTGGGCGCAGGAGCGGTGTCTTCTCTGCGTCACGCCGGACGGTCCGCAGCCCTGGGCCGGACAGCCCGCGACCTGGCGACAGGGTGTTGCCTTCCTCCTCCTTGCTGGAATCTAGATCTCGTCCCCTGGGGGGAAGAGATCTTAATGGTGCTCCGGGTCGACAGGTCACCCGGGGCGTCCCCAGACGACGTGGAGTCGCCTAGGAATTAAGAGATCAATTCGAGGAAGAGGTCTTGAATGGACAACTAGATCTTGCCCCCGGGAGGGGTGAGATCCTAGGGTCGTCTTGGGATCGGCAGGCCACCCAAGACGGATCTAGACGACGTAGAGTCGAATAGGGGTGGAGGTGGATATGCGGAAGGCTACAACTAGAACTATGCTACATCTACTCCTAGGGCAGGAAAAGTAAATAAGGTAATTGGTTCGATTGGAATGTGTTCGGGGGTTCTCAATCGGCCGTACCCCTTTATATTTATAGGGGAGGAGGTCCGGACCTTTTCCTAAGAGATAGCCAACAAACTCCCGCGTGATTAGATGGATAACCACGCACGAGATAAGGATAAACATTCGAGTTTAATCTAATCTCGGGATACGCGGACCGTCCGGGCCCAAAGGCCGGACCGTCCGCTCATTTTGGTGTCCAACACGACGTTTAAACGTCAAAACTCTAATTATAGGTTGAAACCGCGTTTTAGCATTCTAAACTGTAAAACACAGTGTTTCATGCGTTTTAGATCATTAGCTAATTTTGGGCTCAGCTTGTTAATTACTTTTGGGGTCCAATCTGGCTCATGGGTGAAGTTTTCGTAAGCCACTAACCTCTCGGTTTTGGTATTTAACTTCATGTTATTGTCTAAAATTATAATTTATTAGTATTTTTCCTTTGTTGTTTAAAATTACATTAGTTTAAACTTTATTTAAACATTTAAAAATCAAAACTTACCCATGAGCGTTTTAAGGTTTTATCGTTTTAATAATCTTGCCCGTGCTACCCGTTAGTCATCGGCTCATAGTTGTCTGTCTGATGATACCCTTATCTCTTTCATGGAACTCTATGGTCGACAGGCACCTGCACCCACGTCTAGGCTCTATATCGTCAAAAGCCAGGTTGCCCACTACAAGGTACCGGTCGCCTGCCCGTTGTTTTAGTTGGCCAACTTACTAACCCCTCCTTTGGTATATTCTGTTTACAGATGAAACGAAATTAATTGAACAAACAGATTGAATGAAACAAATTGAATAAACTAGAATTAAACTTTCAACTAAATCTAAGTAAAAGCTTATTAAAATTAATGAGCCACCGCGGATCTGGAGGTTCACACCATCTTTTGTTCACGCCTTTGATGGGAAAGTATTACCCAAACTTACTTTCAATGCGTTGCAATCCTTGACAAAAAAGAAAAATTAGTGGCGCAATCTTAAGTTGGTTTGTTTTAAAGCTGCTCGTTCTTGTACTAGTTTCAAATTCAAATGCATCAAATATTACGTGGCTCACATCGACGTCACATGTTCCGCTAATTTAAGTGAAAGCCCAAGTACAGGCACAAACACGATACGGTGGGCACTAGATGGTTGTTCAGGTAGATTATTTAAATAAACGGCCACTCCTATGGTTGCCTTTGCCTATGCCTTAGCACTTGAATTGGATTTCAGTACCTTCTGGCGTCCGCAAGAGTTTGCATGATCACACTGGAGAAATATCTACGATGAGCGCTTCAGGAAAATGGAATAAAGCTACCAGACATAAGATAACACAAGAGACCAACTCTGATGATAGAGCATTAGCAAACCAGTCACAGCGTCCACGGGTACAGAGTTATGTGCTCAAAAGTCAAGCTAAAAGTCTAGCAGATGGGATTTATCTTATTGATCGACGAAGCGAGGTTCAAATTTGCTTTCAGGCAACGCAGTACCCAGCTTCCGCTTCTCTAGCTCTGCTGTGGATCCATACCCAACTATGAGAAAACAAACAGAAATGAGAAAAAGAAGGCAAGCTAGAATAATCAGCAGAGAAATTCAGCCTGTATGCTTTGGAACGGCAGATATGCCTCACCTTGTATGATGCCTACTCGACATGCGAGAAACCTCCTCCAGTCTCAGATTTTGTTCTGCACGGGAGAGAGAAATCGGATCACACCTGGCCTCAGTTGCCAGCACGACAAGCTAAAGTGTTATCACTTGTTAACGATGAGTGAAGCAAATCATTCCTTTTCAATACAATATCCTTATCGCTAGCATTCAGCACTTGTACGATGGGTCATTGATGATCATTTATCCCTTTGTAAACTCCCAGTTTAAATGTTACTCCCTCCATTAAGTGGAACATCTCTAACTTCGGTAAATACTTCGAAAATATTGTTTAAGTTCAAACACATACACGTGGAGAATTTAAGGGACTGTTCAGTAGAGCTTCATTTGATTCTGATTCTCTATGGAAGTTGATTTTCTGAGACAGTGGTTTTGTGGCTAAAAATGATTCTCTTTGATTCTTTAGCATGAACTCTCAAAATCACGATGGACAATCACTTCACACAATCAGGAGAGCTACTTTTTTCAACTCCCAGCCTCTTAATTCATTTCAGAGAATCGTTTCACACAATCAGCAAATAATCGCTTCCCTCTGAAAAACTGTTTGGCAGAGCTCCTGCTGGATTCAGCAGAGAATCAGCTCTAAAAGAGCTCTAGCAAATAAGGCCCAAAGAAACAAAATTGATGTTATAGATGGTGTATTTTTTTATAACTCGGTCAAAGTTTTTTAAAAAATGATTTAGGACAAAAGCTGAAGTGAGATATAATTTGGAATTGAAGTAGCATAGCAAATGATGCGGGTTGTTGATTTAATAATATGGAAATTAGGATTAGAAAGGAACCAGCAGACCCCACCTACCACCTAGAGGCGTGCTTGCAGAAGGATATGATTTTAAGCCTGCTGGAAGACTGGAACAATTTTTGGACTAGTTTGGCAACCTCATTTTCCCAAGGGGTTTTCATTTTCCCAATGGAAATTAGTTCATTTTCTCTTGGGAAAATGGAAATCTCTTGGAAAAATGGGGTTCCCAAACTAGCCCTTATAGGACCTAAGAACCTTCTCTTCCTATTCTGAGGCACATTAGCAAAATCACTAACTTGAACACTTCCTTAAGCTAAAGAGATATTTGGCTCTGGAGAAACTATTTAGGTCATACAGCTTTATAAAATTTCCCTTGTGCAACTGTACTACTAGTAGACTTGATGTGAAACATTAAGTAGCTCAATTATAACAAAGCTTACTTGTGATCGGAAGGATTGGGCATGACTTCATATACAATTGTTGCAACTACATCCCTTTTGTTCTGGGACAAGCAGCACGAAGCAATAAGAATCAGTATGGCCTTCCACTATGTTTTTTTTCTTTATTATGCATAAATAGCAAAACAAAACTTAAGTACCTGAGTGGCTTCACCACGTAGTCCAATGTAATAAATTTTAGTTGTATCACCACCAAAGTTGTCAGAGAAATGCAGAGTTAGGTTAGCCACACCTTGGAACCTTGAATATCTGAGAAACAGGGGAGAAAGGTATGAAGAGCAAATGAGAAATTATTCCATGTACAAACTACAAAGAGAACTTAAGAGCATACTACTACCTCCGTTTTCTTATATGTCACATTAGCTATGTCGTAAGTCAAACATTACTAACTTTGACTATCTATTTCAAAAAAATCTTCTAGTTTCATAAAATACAAATTATATATTATGGAAGTATTCTCATAGTGAATACAAAAACATAAAACTTATTCATGAACCTATATTTTTTTTTTGAAATCGATGGTCAAAGATACAAATGTTTGACTTAGGACAAAGCTAATAAGGCATGCAATAAAAAACAGAGGGAGTAGTTACAATCCATTCAGTAGACAGAAAAAACAAAAGTGTCCTAGAGTAGTCCAGTACCTACATGCAAAATGTTTATTAATTTGCACAGGATCAGGGAAAACATTTAATGAATTTGAGTCTATCAGAAGCTTTATGAGTGTTTACCAAATGGAACATGTGTTCAGAAAGACATTTGAAGCTCTACGAACGTGATTAACAGAAAATATTTATCTGTTACTAAAATCAAAGGGCACTGGAAGGAAACGAACATACCTTGTTTGGTACTCAAGAGCTCCTTGCAGGTTCTCTGCTAATTCCCATTCCTAGGAGAAATGTACATCATTTAAGTGGAGTTTCCACTTATGACACGGATAAGAAAAAAAAGAAATTGAACACTTACCTGCACTGGCTGCATGTTTTGAGCATCTGAAAAGTCAATACCTTCTCTATTGATAAACCTGGATTATGTCAAGGTAAAATTTCATAAATATCATGCCATGACAAAGAGAAGGACAAGGAAAAGAAAAGCTATATCTCTAAAACTAACGCTCTCATTCTTGACGGGCTTGTTCCATCAGCACCACCAACAACAGAAATGCTCTTGATCTTAACATCTGATGTGAACCTACAACCAACAGGAAGACAGGATTACACATGTTTAACATTTTTTGGATAAGAACTATAGACAAAAATAGGGGAAGGTATTTCTTAGCTCTGAAACCAAATAAAGATAATATTCCACCAAAAGTGAAATATCAACATACAGAAATTCATGGAGGTTGGAGGTAATGAATTCAATGCAAGTATACGTACAGACTGAAGAAGTAACTTCTGCAAGGGCATGCGATATCAACTCAACATAGTGCCGGATACACACTAAAAAGAAACATTCTCATTTCCTTAGGAATTAGGATATTTCACAAAATTGATGGAAGGATGTGCAAAAAGGGAATGTCATATGTTCTGCAGACATCATTTCAACGAATTATTTCTGGGTATGTGGGTTTTAAACCTCTAAAAGAAGTATTACTTTACTAGTGTTAATGTTGAGTACCAAATCACCAAAAGACTAAGGGCCTGTTTGGTATGGCATACTATGGCTCCAGAGCAAAACTCCAAGGAGGAGCTGGCCGGAGCATATCAAACACCCTAACTCCAGAGTTGTAAACTTTATGGAGTTTTTTAAGCTGCAGTACAATTTTTTAGAGTACCTCTTTTGCTGCTCCGAAAACTCCAAAAAAATAACCTACTCATAGAGTTTTGAGTTATTTACCCGCCACTGTCACCGGTTATAAGAAACAATCTAAACTCTGGAGCAGACCTGCTCCACGCAGAGTTTTGGAGTAGAGCTGCTCTGGGGTGGACCAGAGTCATGCCAAACACGCCCTAAATATCAATAACTACAACCTGTTCGAGCACTGCCCTGGAGTGAACTGTTGTCTGTTGAGAACAATCACAAAACAAAAAGGAAAAAACGATAACCTATTCCATATAATAAATATACTTCTCCTGAAACACCACATAGTTCATAAACTGAATACCTCAGGCAATCTTATGTTTGAGGAAATTAGTTAAAGAACACTTCATCACGTTGCTATACTTCAACTAGAAGTCATGAAGCAAATTAGAATTAATCTTTCAAAATAAAATAAAGGAAAACAAGTAACAACTGGGGGAGCACATGAACATACATTAAACGAGCAAGTGACTTCAGCTACTTACGGGATGAAAATAAGTAGCTCAGGGTCACCCTCATTACTCTCCAGAAAACCCTGGTGCAGCAAAAATGCTCATGAGAATGCAGATTTTACCAGTGATGAGGAACTTAAAGAACAGGATCTGAGCTGAAAATCACTAATTATATAAATACAAAACGGAAACTTGCTTGTATAACAATTTTTCTGAACTGTTTTGAAGGCCCACTTTACTATTTAGCACTGTTTAGTTACTTAATTTTCCTATGTGACACCACACTCCTTTCCTTCCTTCTTCCTCTACAGCTTAGTCCACCACTCCCACAGCAATTAAACCAAGCCCCAAGTTCCTACCTTCACTTCAACAACAGATGCATTCTCGACAAAGGAAGAAACAAGGTCATTACAAATTTATTACTCCTAAGTCCTAATATAATAAGAAAAGGACAACTGTTCTTACTAGTGGTTACTGAACTAGATGTACACATTCCGCATCTCCTAACTGAGCCGGTGAACCCTAGCTTCCATTAAAAATAAACTAAGGCAACGTGGACATGAGGAGGCATTGGTACATACTCCCGAAGTGTCAAGGCGCTGCTCCCAGGGCTTGAAGACGGACTTGACACTCCCGGGCACCGATTCGTTGAGAGCCACCACCTGCGCGCACGAGATCGTGTCAGCCGCCGCCCTAAATCCATGTTCACCGCCTATTGTACTGTATACTGTCGCACAATCCGATGCGCCGCGTGGTACCAACAGAACCTTACGAAGCCGTCGAAAACAAAGGCACAGTAAGGAGGGAGGTGGGGCAGCGGATCAATCTGGCAACTGGTGAGAGGGAGTGGGGGGGATTACAGGACCTTGGGAACGTCGATGTGGTTGTAGAGCGACCAGTCGGCGGCGCAGTTGTGATCCTCGCAGCTGTGGTCGTGCAGGCAGGCCATGGCTCCTCGTGCTCCTCTCCCGACCGAATGCGGCCACCAGCAGCCGTGTCCTCCTTCGATTTGCTATCGTCTTGTCGGTTTCCGGAGTCCGGACTCCTTGCGGCTCCTCCTACTCTCCTACTGGGCGGGGCGCGTATATAGGTGGGGGATTGCTTTGCTTCCCTGCCTCCGCACCGTTGCTGCGGCCTCGCGCAGGTTGCAGAGAAGTCTAGAGGGATTCTTTCTCCGTACTCAGCCGTGGCGTGGGGACGCCTGCCGTGGTAATTGTCTCTGATTCGTACCAGAGCCAACAAAGAATAGATCAGCCTGTGTTCCAACTCACAACAGCCTGAAGCCCATTAAATACAGAGGAATCATATAAGAAGTTTATATGAATCAATATTTTTTTACTGAAAAACATAGAAAAAGTACCAAATTCAAAAGGGGACCTCACTATTAATCTTCTATTTTAAAAGCTACTCTATAAAATATAAACAATGAAGTAGTCTTTATGCAAAATAATGTTTTATATGACTATATGTATGGTTCTTTGGCAGCTGAATCTGACAGCTCTGGTGTTAGGATGACAAATATGTCTAGGTTTACGCTTTTACTGTTCTAAATTTGAGCCAAGACAAATTGCAATCATCCAAAGTGCACGGTACTCAAGCTGTCCAGTGTCCGATTTGCCTCGATTTGTGTCCTCTTTAGAAAAGGTGACACCAAAGAGGTGACACGTGGGAACAGCACGAGCCCTCACATACAAGTTTTTGGATAAAGGAGTAGGAGTAGGGTCTTGGGCTATCTGACAAGTAGCACCGACCAAATCACATGAAACTACCGAGACATATTTAAAAATAAAATTTTAGTATTTAATGATCTATATAATTATTTAGAATAATATTCTTTACTAGAGTATTTAGTTATAGTTCAAACAATACACCGTGGACTTAGATAAAGACAAAAAAGAATATTTGAAAGTTCAACATCTTAAAAGACATTAAAGATCTAAGAAAACATGTAAGTGTACAAAATATAATATAGAATTAAATCAAACAAAAAGATCACAAAGAAACCAAGCAAGAGAATGATTTGAAGAGCGTGAGACCATCACTAGGGAGCATCGAACTATGCTCTAGAAGCTAACCCTGGTGTCTTGGGCTTCAAAGAAACAAAACTCAGTAGCTCTATCCACCGCCGAAGCTGAGTATATTACTGCATGACACTGTTGTGCACAATTACTCTGTATAAGACAAACTCTTAGTGACTATGGCTACAAGTTGAGCAAAGTTCCTCTCCTATGTGATAATGAGAGTGTAATTCGCATGGCAGATAATCTAGTTGAACACAGCCGCACTAAGCACATAAACATCCGGTATCACTTTTCCAGAGATCACCAACAAAAGGGGATATCGAAATTGCTTATGTTAGCACCCACAACCAATTAGTTGATATCTTTACCAAGCCCCTAGATGAAAAGACTTTTAGCAAGCTTAGGAATGAGCTAAACATCTTAGATTCTCGGACTTTGATTGAAACATTGCACACATTGCTTACTGACATACCTTGATCATATCTCTTTTATTTGGTACAAATGCATATTTATTATTATTCTTGTGCCAAAAGCTAAGACTAATTGAAAGCTCTCTTGTGGGTTTTGGTGTTTGGATGACAACCCAATTAAAAGACTAACAAGTGTGCTAAGTGTTGAACAGGTGCTTAATGCAAAGCTAATAGGATTCAACACAAGTGAACAAGTGTGATGATCCAAAGACTGAATTATCTATAGATAATGAACACTGCTTAAGTGAAACTCGGCGTGCGTAACTCATAGACAACCGATCAAGCCAACGATGGAGGCAAGAAGAGCTTCGAGGTACCGAGTGCATGGGAGAAGGTCAAGGAGACCAGGAACCCAAAGCCAGGAGTGAAGAAGTGAAAGGGAAATAGGGTCAAACCTTTTTCTATATGAATTTTGGTGGTTGAATTGCCCAACACAAATTATCGGACTAACTAGTTTGCTCTAGATTATGAGTTCTATAGGTACCAAAGGTTCACAACAAAATAATACAAAGTCAAAAGAAAGGGTTCAAAACAAAGGAGCAAAGTATATCGAAGGCAGCCCTGGTCTGGCGCACCGGACTGTCCGGTGTGCCACCGGACAGTGTCCGGTGTACCAGGGAGATCGACGCTGAACTTGCCAACTTCGGGAATTTGGGAGGCCGCTCCGCTATAATTCACTGGACTGTCCGGTGTAACACCGGAATGTCCGGTGTGCCAGCGGAGCAACGGCTACTTCGCGCCAATGGTCGTCTGCAGAAGACATTAAATGCGCTACAGTGCGCGCCTGCGCGTGTAGGAGTCAGAGCAGGCGCCAGAAGGCGCACCGGACAGTCTACAGGACCTGTCCGGTGGTCCCAATTGTCAGAGCTCCAACGGTCGGAACCCAACGGCCTGGTGACGTGACTGGCGCACCGGACAGTGTCCGGTGGCGCACCGGACTGTCCGGTGCGCCATACGACAGAAGCCTTCACCAACGGCCATATTGGTGGTTGGGGCTATAAATACCCCCAACCACCACTCTTCAAGTCATCCAAGCATTCATTATATCTCATTCAATACAAGAGCAATACACAACACTCCAAGACACAAATCAAAGCCTCCGATCGAATCAAAGTCCCCAATTCAACTCTAGTTCTTAGGACTTGTGAGGAGATCGACTTGTGTTCTTTTGTTGCTCTTGTTGCTTGGTTTGCTTTCTTCTTTCTCTCATTCTTACTCTCAAAACCTTGTAAGCGAAGCAAGAGACACCAATTGTGTGGTGGTCCTTGCGGGGTCTAAGTGACCCGGGAAATCAAGGAAGGAAGCTCACTCGGTCTAAGTGACCGTTTGAGAGAGGGAAGGGGTTGAAAGAGACTCGGTCTTTGTGACTGAAAGGGAATTAGGCTTACACCTAGTCCCTAAATAATTTTGGTGGTTAAATTGCCCAACACAAATATTGGACTAACTAGTTTGCTCTAGTGTATAAGTTATACAGGTGCAAAAGGTTCACACTCAGCAAATAAAAAGATCAAGTTTTGGATTCAACAAAGGAGCAAAGAGGCAACCGAAGGCACCTCTGGTCTGGAGGCACCGGACTGTCCGGTGTACACCGGACAGTGTCCGGTGCGCCACCGGACAGTGTCCGGTGCACCAGAGGACTCCAACTCGAACTCGCCACCTTCGGGAATTTCTCAGGCCGCTCCGCTATAATTCACCGGACTGTCCGGTGTACACCGGACAGTGTCCGGTGCTCCAAGGAAGCGCGGCCTCCGCAACTCGCCAGCCTCGGGATCGCGCAGCAGCCGCTCCGCTATAATTCACCGGACATGTCCAGTGTGCACCGGACTGTCCGGTGTATCCACGGAGCAACGGCTATTTCGGCGCCAACGGCTACCTGCGGCGCATTCAATGCGCGCTCTACGCGCGCAGAAGTCATACGCGCCCATACTGGCGCACCGGACAATGAACAGGTGATGTCCGGTGTGCACCGGACATCCAGGCGGGCCCAGAAGTCAGAAGCTCCAACGGTCAGAATCCAACGGCATTGATGACGTGGCGGGAGCACCGGACATGTCCGGTGTGCACCGGACTGTCCGGTGCACCATACGACAGACAGCCTCCACCAACGGTCAAGTTTGGTGGTTGGGGCTATAAATACCCCAACCACCCCACCATTCATTGCATCCAAGTTTTCCAACTTTCAACCACTATACAAGAGCTAGCATTCATTGCAAAGCACACCAAAAGTGATCAAATCCTCTCCCAACTCCACACAAAGCCCTAGTGACTAGAGAGAGTGATTTGTTGTGTTCATTTGAGCTCTTGCGCTTGGATCGCTTCTTTTTCTTTGGCATTCTTTCTTGTGATCAAACACTCACTTGTAATTGAGGCAAGAGACACCAATTGTGTGGTGGTCCTTGTGGGAAGTTTGATTCCCAAGTGATTTGAGAAAGAGAAGCTCACTCGGTCCGAGGGACCGTTTGAGAGAGGGAAGGGTTGAAAGAGACCCGGCCTTTGTGGCCTCCTCAACGGGGAGTAGGTTTGAGGGAACCGAACCTCGGTAAAACAAATCCGCGTGTCTCACTTCATTATTCGCTTGCGATTTGTTTTGCGCTCTCCCTCACGGACTCTATTATATTTCTAACGCTAACCCGGCTTGTAGTTGTGATTATTTTTGAGATTTTCAGTTTCGCCCTATTCACCCCCCTCTAGGCGACTTTCAATTGGTATCAGAGCCCGGTGCTTCATTAGAGCCTAACCGCTCGAAGTGATGTCAGGAGATCACACCAAGAGGGAGATGGAGACCGGCGACAAGCCCACTACAAGCCAAGGGAGCACTTCATCGGAAGAGTCCCGCACCAAGAGGAGGGAGAAGAAGAAGGACTCCTCCAAACGGAAGGAGAAAAGATCTTCCTCTTCTCACCACAAAGAGAAGAAGGAAAAATCTTCTTCTCACAAGTCGCATCGGAAAGGCGACAAGCAAAAGAGGATGAGGAAGGTGGTCTACTACGAGACCGACACTTCATCAACATCCACCTCCGACTCCGATGCACCGTCCGTAACTTCTAAGCGCCAAGAGCGCAAGAAGTTTAGTAAGATCCCCTTACACTATCCCCGTACATCTAGACATACTCCATTACTTTCCGTTCCATTAGGCAAACCGCCAACTTTTGATGGCGAAGATTATGCTAGGTGGAGTGATTTAATGAAATTTCATCTAACCTCACTCCACAAAAGTATATGGAATGTTGTTGAGTTTGGAGCACAGGTACCTTCTGTAGGGGATGAGGATTATGATACGGACGAAGTGGCCCAAATCGAGCACTTCAACTCCCAAGCCACAACCATACTCCTTGCCTCTTTAAGCAAGGAGGAATACAACAAAGTGCAAGGGTTGAAGAATGCAAAGGAGATTTGGGACCTACTCAAGACCGCGCACGAGGGTGATGAACTCACCAAAATCACCAAGCGGGAAACGATCGAGGGGGAGCTCGGTCGCTTCCGTCTTCGCCAAGGGGAGGAGCCACAAGATATGTACAATCGGCTCAAGACCTTGGTGAACCAAGTGCGCAACCTCGGGAGCAAAAAGTGGGATGACCACGAGGTGGTTAAGGTTATTTTAAGAGCTCTTATTTTCCTTAACCCCACTCAAGTTCAATTAATTCGTGGTAATCCTAGATATCCACTAATGACCCCCGAGGAAGCTATCGGGAATTTTGTGAGCTTTGAATGCATGATTAAGGGCTCAAAGAAGATCAACGAGCTTGACGAACCTTCCACATCCGAGGCGCAACCGGTGGCCTTCAAGGCAACGGAGGAGAAGAAGGAGGAGTCTACACCAAGTAGACAACCAATTGACGCCTCCAAGCTCGACAATGAGGAGATGGCCCTAATCATCAAAAGCTTTCGGCAAATCCTCAAGCAATGGAAGGGGAAGGATTACAAATCCCGTTCCAAGAAGGTTTGCTACAAATGTGGTAAGCCCGGTCATTTTATTGCAAAATGTCCTATGTCTAGTGACAGTAACAGGGGCGACGACAAGAAGGGAAAGAGGAGAGAAAAGAAGAAGTACTACAAGAAGAAGGGCGGCGATGCCCATGTTTGCCGGGAATGGGACTCCGACGAGAGCTCCACCGAGTCCTCCTCCGACGAGGACGCCGCCAACATCGCCGTCACCAAGGGACTCCTCTTCCCCAACGTCGGTCACAAGTGCCTCATGGCAAAGGACGGCAAAAGGAAGAAGGTTAAATCTAAATCCTCCACTAAATATGAATCTTCTAGTGATGATAATGCTAGTGGTGAGGAAGACAATTTGCATAACCTTTTTGCCAACCTTAACATGGAACAAAAAGAAAAATTAAATGAGCTAATTAGTGCTATCCATGAAAAGGATGATCTCTTGGACTCCCAAGAGGATTTCCTAATCAAGGAAAACAAGAAACATGTTAAGGTTAAAAACGCTTATGCTCTAGAAGTAGAAAAATGTGAAAAATTGTCTAGTGAGCTAAGCACTTGCCATGAGACCATTAACAACCTTAGAAATGAAAATGCTAGATTAATTGCTAAGGTTGATTCTCATGTTTGTATTGATTCAATTCCCAATCTTAGAAATGATAATAATGATTTGCTTGCTAAGATTAAGGAATTGAATGATTCTCTTGCTAGCCTTAGAGTAGAAAATGAAAATTTGATTGGTAAGGCTAAAAATTTTGATGTTTGCAATACTATTGTTTCCGACCTTAGAACTAAGAATGATATGTTACATGCTAAGGTTGTAGAACTAAAATCTTGCAAACCCTCTACATCTAATGTTGAGCATGTTTCTATTTGTACTAGATGCAGAGATGTTGATATCAATGCTATTCATGATCACATGGCTTTAATTAAACAACAAAATGATCATATAGCATTATTGGACGCTAAAATTGCCGAGCATAACTTAGAAAATGAAAAGTTTAAATTTGCTAGAAGTATGCTCTATAATGGGAGACGCCCTGGCATCAAGGATGGCATTGGCTTCCAAAGGGGAGACAATGTCAAACTTAATGCTGAAAGGAAAATGTGCCCTTGGGCCATTTCTATGTATTTTGGTGATTTAGTGCCCAACACAAGTGCCTAATTGTAAAATGGTGGACAAAGTACAAATCAAGGATAAAGGTATGTTTCTCAGACTTAGTACATTATTTTATGGACTAATGTATTGTGTCTAAGTACTGGAAACAGAAAAAATCGAGTTGGAGAAGAAATGGCTCGAGCAGCCAAAGTCTGCCCAGTCTGGGTACACCGGACTGTCCGGTGTGCACCGGACATGTCCGGTGCGCCAGGCTGGCTCGGCGCGAAAGTGGCTGCTCTCGGGAATTCGCCGACGCCGTACGGCTAAAATTCACCGGACTGTCCGGTGTGCACCGGACTGTCCGGTGAGCCAACGGTCGGCCGGGCCAACGGTCGGCCGCGCAATCTGCGCGGGACACGTGGCCGAGCCAACGGCTAGAAGACGACACCGGACTGTCCGGTGTGCACCGGACATGTCCGGTGCGCCAACGGCTCCCAGATCTGCAACAGTCTACAACGGTCGTCAGCGCTGTTTAAGGAAAGAAATCGGGCACCGGACTGTCCGGTGCACCCGACGACAGAAGGCAAGGATAGCCTTCCAGATTTGCTCTCAACGGCTCCTAGCTGCCTTGGGGCTATAAAAGGGACCCCTAGGCGCATGAAGGACAACACCAAGCAACCTTAGAGCATTCTTGATCATCCACACTCATTCTTTGCGCATTCGTTTGTGATTCTAAGTGATTCGAGCTCCGTTCTAGTGAGAACTTTGAGATAGTCATTCGAGCTCGATTCTTGGCCGTGTGTGTGCGCATTTGGCTATGGATTTGTGTGTGTTGCTTCCCTCCCTTACTCTGTGCTTCTTTGTGATCATATACTTGTAAGGGCAAGAGACTCCAATTTGTGGAGATTCCTTGCAAACGGGATAAAGAAAAGAAAACAAAACACCGTGGTATTCAAGTGGGTCTTTGGACCGCTTGAGAGGGGTTGATTGCAACCCTCGTCCGTTGGGACGCCACAACGTGGAGTAGGCAAGCGTTGGTCTTGGCCGAACCACGGGATAAACCACTGTGTCATATCTGTGATTGATCTTCTGTGGTTTCTGTGTTTTGTTGAGACTCCTCTCTAGCCACTTGGCATTATTTGTGCTAACACTTAACCAAGTTTTGTGGCTTAAGTTTGAAGTTTTACAGGATCACCTATTCACCCCCCCCTCTAGGTGCTCTCAATTGGTATCAGAGCCGTTCTCTTCAAGAGGGGACTAATCGCCCGAAGAGATGGATCCTAAGGGAAAGGGGATGGTGGTCAACAACAACGAGAAGGAGTCTATCTTCAACGAGCCGAGGGATGACAAGCCTACCGACTCGGGCTCGGGCCACAAGCGCAGGGATGGGAAGAAGAAGAAGACAAGGCGCATCAAGGAGATCATCTACTACGACGATAGTGATGAGTCTACTTCTTCCCAAAAGGACGACGACAACGACTACAAAAAGACGGTCAATTCGAACTTTTCATTTGATTATTCTCGTATTCAACATAGTTCGAATTCACATTTGCTTTCCATTCCTCTTGGCAAACCTCCACACTTCGATGGGGAGGACTACGGATTTTGGAGTCACAAAATGCGTAGTCACTTATTCTCTCTTCATCCAAGCATATGGGAGATTGTAGAGAATGGAATGAAGTTTGATAGCTCGGATAATTCCATGCATATAAATGAACAAATTCATAGAAATGCACAAGCTACTACTGTTCTCTTAGCGTCTTTGTGCAGGGAAGAGTATAACAAGGTGAGCGGCTTGGACAATGCCAAGCAAATATGGGACACCCTCAAGATCTCACACGAGGGGAATGACATCACCATGCTCACCAAAATGGAGTTGGTGGAGGGCGAGCTTGGACGATTCGCCATGATAAGGGGAGAGGAGCCAACTCAAACGTACAACCGGCTCAAGACCCTTATCAACAAAATAAGGAGCTACGGAAGCACGCGTTGGACGGATCACGACGTCGTCCGCCTAATGCTCAGGTCCTTCACTGTTCTTGATCCTCATCTCGTGAACAATATTCGTGAGAATCCCAGGTACACGATGATGACGCCCGAGGAAGTACTTGGAAAATTCGTAAGCGGGCGGATGATGATCAAGGAGGCAAGATACATCGACGAAGCGTTGAACGGTCCAATCCACGAGCCTCAACCCATTGCTCTCAAGGCAACAAGGAGCAAGGAGTCGCTACCTAGCAAGGTGGCGCAAGTTGAGGCGGCCGGGCTAAATAACGAGGAGATGGCCCTCATCATTAAGCGCTTCAAGACGGCGCTTAAGGGTCGCAAGGGACAGCCAAGCAAGACCAAGACAAAGGAGAAGCGCTCGTGCTTCAAATGTGGTAAGATTGGTCATTTCATTGCTAACTGTCCCGATAATGAAAGTGACCAGGAAAAGGGGAACAAGAGGGAGAAGAAGAAGGCATACAAGAAGACAAAGGGCGAGGCACATCTAGGAAAGGAGTGGGACTCGGATTGCTCTTCGTCCGACTCCGACGACGAAGGACTCGCCGCCACTGCCTTCAACAAATCGGCTCTCTTCCCAAACGAGCATCACACTTGCCTCATGGAAAGGGAGAAGAAGGTAATCACTAGTAATGCTAATACTTATGATTCTTCTAGTGATGATGAGTCTAGTGAGGATGAAATAGATTATTCTAGTTTATTCAAGGGATTGGATAGAACTAAGATAGCTAAGATTAATGAATTGATTGATGCCTTGAATGAAAAGGATAGAATCTTAGAGAAACAAGAAGATCTTTTATATGAAGAGCATGATAAATTTGTTAGTGCACAAAATTCACTTGCTCTAGAAGTTAAAAGAAATGGAATGCTTTCTTGTGAACTTTCTACTTGTAATGAAACCATTTCCTCTCTAAAAGGTGAAATTAATGATTTAAATGCGAAACTAGAAGTAGCAAGTAAATCTAACTCTTGTGTTGAACATGTTGAAATTTGCACTAGGTGTAAGGATGTTGATATTAATGCTTGTTGTGAACACCTAGTTTTAATTTCCAAACTAAATGATGAATTGGCTAGTCTTAATGCCCAACTTAAGACTAGCAAAAGTGAATTCAATAAGCTAAAATTTGCAAGGGATGCCTACACAATTGGTAGACACCCCTCAATTAAGGATGGACTTGGCTACAAGAGGGAAGCCAAGAACTTGACAAGCCATAAGACTCCCATCTCCGCCAAGGAGAAAGGGAAGGCCCCTATGGCTAGTAGTGTGCAAAAGAACCATGCCTTTATGTATCATAATAGGAGACATGTTAGAAATGCTTATAATGCTTTTGATTCACATGTTTATGATTCTCATGCCATGTTTGCTTTGAGTTCTTCCTATGAGCATGGTAGAGATATGCCTAGGAAAAATATTCATCATGTGCCTAGGAAGAATACTGTTCATGTTCCTAGAAAAGTTATGAATGGTCCCTCTATCATTTATTATGCTTGCAATGCTCCCTTTGCTATTTGTAGAAAGGGTAAGAAGGTAATTGCTAGGAAGTTAGGGGCAAGATGCAAGGGAGACAAATCTTGCATTTGGGTCCCTAAAGATGTATGTGCTAACCTTGTAGGACCCAACATGAGTTGGGTACCTAAGACCCAAGCCTGAATTTGCCTTGCAGGTTTATGCATCCGGGGGTTCAAGCTGGATAATCGACAGCGGATGCACAAACCATATGACTGGGGAGAAGAAAATGTTCACCTCCTACGTCAAAAACAAGGATTCCCAAGATTCAATTATATTCGGTGATGGGAATCAAGGCAAGGTAAAAGGGTTAGGTAAAATTGCAATTTCTAATGAGCACTCAATCTCAAATGTGTTTTTAGTTGAGTCTCTTGGTTACAATTTTCTATCTGTTAGTCAACTGTGCAATATGGGATATAATTGTCTTTTTACAAATGTAGATGTGTCTGTCATTAGAAGAAGTGATGGTTCACTAGCCTTTAAGGGTGTACTAGACGGCAAGCTTTACTTAGTTGATTTTGCAAAAGAAGAGGCCGGTCTAGATGCATGCTTAATGGCTAAGACTTGCATGGGCTGGCTGTGGCATCGCCGCTTAGCACATGTGGGGATGAAGAACCTCCACAAGCTTCTAAAGAGAGAACACGTGATAGGATTGACTAACGTACAATTCGAAAAAGATAGACCTTGTGCAGCTTGTCAGGCAGGTAAACAGGTGGGAGGAGCGCATCACAGCAAGAATGTGATGACCACATCAAGACCCCTGGAGCTGCTACATATGGACCTCTTCGGACCCGTCGCCTATTGAAAGGGAATTAGGCTTAGACCTAGTCCCTAAATAATTTTGGTGGTTGAATTGCCCAACACAAATATTGGACTAACTAGTTTGCTCTAGTGCATAAGTTATACAGGTGCAAAAGGTTCACATTTAGCCAATAAAAAGACCAAGTGTTGGATTCAACAAAGGAGCAGCAAGGCAACCGAGGGCACCTCTGGCTGGAGGCACCGGACTGTCCGGTGTGCACCGGACATGTCCGGTGCGGCCAGAGGACTTCCACTCAAACTCTTCGCTCTCGGGATTTCTCGGTGGACAGCGCGCTATAATTCACCGGACTGTCCGGTGTGCACCGGACATGTCCGGTGCTCCAAGGAAACGCCGTCCACGGAACTCGCCAGCCTCGGGTTCGCTCGGCAGCCGCTCCTCTAAAATTCACCGGACTGTCCGGTGTGCACCGGACTGTCCGGTGTGCCAGCGGAGCAACGGCTCTCTGCGGCGCCAACGGCTCCCTGCGCTGCATTAAATGCGCGCGCAGCGCGCGCAGTCGTCAGGCCGACCCATACCGGTGCACCGGACATCAAACAGTGCATGTCCGGTGTGCACCGGACACCCAGGAGGGCCCACAAGTCAGAAGCTCCAACGGTCAGAATCCAACGGCAACTGTGACGTGGCAGGGGCACCGGACTGTCCGGTGTGCACCGGACTGTCCGGTGCGCCATCGAACAGAGGACTCCAGCCAACGGTCACTTGTGGTGGTTGGGGCTATAAATACCCCAACCACCCCACATTCATGGCCATCCAAGTTTTCCAACTCTCAACCACTTACAAGAGCTAGGCATTCAATTCTAGACACATACAAAGAGATCAAATCCTCTCCAATTCCACTCAAACCCTTAGTGACTAGCGAGAGAGATTTGTCGTGTTCTTTTGAGCTCTTGCACTTGGATTGCTTTCTTTCTTTCTCACTTGTTCTTGAGATCATCACTCAATTGTAACCAAGGCAAGAGGCACCAATTGTGTGGTGGCCCTTGCGGGGAAGTTTTGTTCCCGGTTGATTGAGAAGAAGAGAAAGCTCACTCGATCCGTGGGATCGTTTGAGAGAGGGAAGGGTTGAAAGAGACCCGGCCTTTGTGGCCTCCTCAACGGGGAGTAGGTTTGCGAGAACCGAACCTCGGTAAAACAAATCCTTGTGTCACACTCTTATTTGCTTGCGATTTGTTTTGCGCCCTCTCTCGCGGACTCGTTTCTTTATTACTAACGCTAACCCGGCTTGTAGTTGTGATTATTTTTGTAAATTTCAGTTTCGCCCTATTCACCCCCCCCTCTAGGCGACTATCAATTGGTATCAAAGCCCGGTGCTTCATTAGAGCCTAACCGCTCGAAGTGATGTCGGGAGATCACACCAAGAGGGAGATGGAGACCGGCGACGACAAGCCCACTACAAGCCAAGGGAGCACTTCATCTTCATCGGAAGAGTCCCGCACCAAGAGAAGAGAGAAGAAGAAGAAATCCTCCAAGCGGAAGGAGAAAAGATCTTCCTCTTCTCACCACAAAGAGAAGAAGGAAAAATCTTCTTCTCACAAGCCGCATCGGAGTGGGGACAAGCACAAGAGGATGAGGAAGGTGGTCTACTACGAGACCGACACCTCATCAACATCTACCTCCGGCTCCGACGCGGCGTCCGTCACTTCTAAACGCCAAGAGCGTAAGAAGTATAGTAAGATCCCCCTACGCTACCCTCGCATTCCTAAACATACACCTTTACTTTCCGTCCCATTAGGCAAACCACCAACTTTTAATGGTGAAGATTATGCTATGTGGAGTAATTTGATGCGATTTCATCTAACCTCTCTCCACAAAAGATTATGGGATGTTGTTGAGTATGGTGTACAGGTACCATCCGTAGGGGATGAGGACTATGACACGGACGAAGTTGCCCAAATCGAGCACTTCAACTCTCAAGCCACAACCATTCTCCTTGCCTCTCTAAGCAAGGAGGAATACAACAAAGTACAAGGGTTGAAGAACGCCAAGGAGATTTGGGACCTACTCAAGACGGCGCACGAGGGTGATGAACTCACAAAGATCACCAAGCGGGAAACGATCGAGGGGGAGCTCGGTCGCTTCCGTCTTCACCAAGGGGAGGAGCCACAAGACATGTACAACCGGCTCAAGACCTTGGTGAACCAAGTGCGCAACCTCGGGAGCGCAAAATGGGATGACCACGAAGTGGTTAAGGTTATTCTAAGAGCCCTTATTTTCCTTAACCCTACTCAAGTACAATTAATTCGTGGCAATCCTAGATATACACAAATGACTCCCGAGGAAGTCATCGGGAATTTTGTTAGTTTTGAATGTATGATTAAGGGCTCCAAGAAGATCAACGAGCTTGATGAACCCTCCACATCCGAGGCGCAACCGGTGGCCTTCAAGGCAACGGAGGAGAAGAAGGAGGAGTCTACACCAAGTAGACAACCAATTGACGCCTCCAAGCTCGACAACGAGGAGATGGCCCTAATCATCAAAAGCTTCCGGCAAATCCTCAAGCAACGGAAGGGGAAGGACTACAAATCCCGTTCCAAGAAGGTTTGCTACAAGTGTGGTAAGCCCGGTCACTTTATTGCTAAATGTCCATTATCAAGTGATAGTGACAGGGACAACGACAAGAAGGGCAAGAGGAAGGAGAAGAAGAAGTACTACAAGAAGAAGGGCGGCGATGCCCATGTTTGTCGGGAGTGGGACTCCGACGAAAGCTCAAGCGACTCCTCCGACGACGAGGACGCCGCCAACATCGCCGTCACCAAGGGCCTCCTCTTCCCCAACGTCGGCCACAAGTGCCTCATGGCCAAGGACGGCAAAAAGAAGGTAAAATCAAAGTCCTCCACTAAATATGAAACATCTAGTGATGAGGATGATGATAAAAATGAAGAGGATAATTTGCGTATTCTTTTTGCCAACCTTAACATGGAACAAAAGGAAAAATTAAATGAACTAATTAGTGCCATCCATGAAAAGGATGATCTCTTGGACTCCCAAGAGGACTTCCTAATCAAGGAAAACAAGAAACATGTTAAGGTTAAAAATGCTTATGCTCTAGAAAGAGAAAAATGTGAAAAATTGTCTAGTGAGCTAAGTATTTGCCATGAGACTTTAGACAACCTTAGAAATGAAAATGCAAATTTGTTAGCTAAGGTTGATTCTCATGTTTGCATTGATCCTAGAAATGATAATGTTGATTTGCTTGCTAGGATTGATGAGTTAAATGTTTTCATTGCTAGCCTTAGAAATGAAAATGAGAAATTAATTGCTAAGGCTAAGGATTTTGATGTTTGCAATGCTACTATTTCCGACCTTAGAACTAAAAATGATATGTTGCATGCTAAGGTTGTTGAACTTAAAACTTGCAAACCCTCTACATCGAATGTTGAGCATGTTTCCATTTGTACTAGATGTAGAGATATTAATGTTGATGCTATCCATGATCACCTAGTTCTAATTAAGAAACAAAATGATCACATAGCACAACTTAATGCTAAGATTAGAGAGCATGACTTAGAAAATGAAAAATTTAAACTTGCTAGAAGCATGCTCTATAATGGGAGACGCCCGGGCATTAAGGACGGCATTGGCTTCCAAAAGGGAGACAATGTCAAAATTAATGCCCCTCCTAAGAACTTGTCTAACTTTGTTAAGGGCAAGGCTCCCATGCCTCAGGATAACGAGGGTTACATTTTGTACCCTGCCGGCTATCCTGAGAGCAAGATTAGGAAAATTCACTCTAGGAAGTCTCACTCTGGCCCTAATTATGCTTTTATGTATAAGGGTGAGACATCTAGATCTAGGCAACCAACCCATGCCAAGTTGCCTAGAAAGAAAACTATTAATGCATCAAATGATCATGCCATTTCATTTAAAACTTTTGATGCATCTTATGTTTTGACTAGCAAATCCGGCAAGGTAGTTGCCAAAATTGTTGGGGGCAAACACAAGGGCTCCAAGACTTGTGTTTGGGTACCCAAAGTTCTTGTATCTAATGCCAAAGGACCCAAAACCGTTTGGGTACCTAAAACAAAGAACTAAACTTGTTTTGTAGGTTTATGCATCCGGGGGCACAAGTTGGATACTCGACAGCGGGTGCACAAACCACATGACAGGGGAGAAAAGAATGTTCTCCTCATATGAGAAAAACCAAGATCCCCAACGAGCTATCACATTCGGGGATGGAAATCAAGGTTTGGTCAAAGGTTTGGGTAAAATTGCTATATCTCCTGACCATTCTATTTCCAATGTTTTTCTTGTAGATTCATTAGATTACAATTTGCTTTCCGTATCCCAATTATGTCAAATGGGCTACAACTGTCTTTTTACTGATACAGGTGTTACTGTCTTTAGAAGGAGTGATGATTCAATAGCATTTAAGGGTGTGTTAGAGGGTCAGCTATACTTAGTAGATTTTGAAAGAGCTGAACTCGACACATGCTTAATTGCTAAGACTAACTTGGGTTGGCTATGGCACCGTCGACTAGCCCATGTTGGAATGAAGAATCTTCACAAACTTCTAAAGGGGGAACACATTTTGGGACTAACCGATGTTCATTTTGAGAAAGACAGGATTTGTAGCGCTTGCCAAGCCGGGAAGCAAGTTGGTGTCCATCATCCACACAAAAACATCATGACTACCGACAGGCCACTGGAGCTCCTTCACATGGATTTGTTCGACCCGATCGCTTACATAAGCATCGGCGGTAGTAAGTATTGCCTTGTAATTGTGGATGACTATTCTCGCTTCACTTGGGTATTCTTTTTGCAGGAAAAATCACAAACCCAAGAGACCTTAAAGGGATTCTTGAGACGGGCTCAAAATGAGTTCGGCTTAAGGATCAAGAAAATTAGAAGCGACAATGGGACGGAGTTCAAAAATTCCCAAATTGAAGACTTTCTTGAGGAGGAGGGCATCAAGCATGAGTTCTCTTCTCCCTACACTCCACAACAAAATGGTGTAGTGGAGAGGAAGAATCGAACTCTATTGGACATGGCAAGAACCATGCTTGATGAGTACAAGACACCGGATCGGTTTTGGGCCGAGGCGGTCAACACCGCCTGCTACGCCATCAACCGATTATATCTTCATCGAATCCTCAAGAAGACATCCTATGAACTCCTAACCGGTAAAAAGCCCAATATTTCATATTTTAGAGTTTTTGGTAGCAAATGTTTTATACTTGTTAAAAGAGGTAGAAAATCTAAATTTGCTCCTAAAACTGTAGAAGGCTTTTTACTAGGATATGACTCAAACACAAGGGCATATAGAGTCTTTAACAAGTCCTCAGGACTTGTTGAAGTTTCTTGTGACGTTGTGTTTGATGAGACTAACGGCTCTCAAGTAGAGCAAGTTGATCTTGATGATGTAGGTGAAGAACAGGCTCCATGCATAGCGCTAAGGAACATGTCCATCGGGGATGTGTGTCCTAAGGAATCCGAAGAGCCTCCAAATGCACAAGATCAACCATCCTCCTCCATGCAAGCATCTCCACCAACTCAAGTTGAGGATGAGGCTCAAGATGTTGAACAAGAAAATCAAGAAGATGAGCCACCTCAAAATGACGGCAACGATCAAGGGGGAGATTCAAATGATGAAGACAAGGAGGATGAACAACCAAGGCCGCCACACCCAAGAGTCCACCAAGCAATACAACGAGATCACCCCGTCGACACTATCCTTGGCGATATTCATAAGGGGGTAACTACTCGATCTCGTGTTGCTCATTTTTGTGAACATTACTCGTTTGTTTCCTCTATTGAGCCAACCAGGGTAGAGGAAGCACTACAAGATTCGGATTGGGTGATGGCGATGCAAGAGGAGCTCAACAATTTCACAAGGAACGAGGTATGGCACTTAGTTCCACGTCCTAATCAAAATGTTGTAGGAACCAAGTGGGTCTTCCGCAACAAGCAAGACGAGCATGGTGTGGTGACAAGGAACAAAGCTCGACTCGTGGCCAAAGGGTATTCACAAGTCGAAGGTTTGGATTTTGGAGAAACCTATGCACCCGTAGCTAGGCTTGAGTCAATTCGTATATTATTAGCCTATGCTACTTACCATGGCTTCAAGCTTTATCAAATGGACGTGAAGAGTGCCTTCCTCAATGGACCAATCAAGGAGGAGGTCTATGTTGAGCAACCTCCCGGCTTTGAAGACAGTGAGTATCCTAACCATGTTTATAGGCTCTCTAAGGCGCTTTATGGGCTCAAGCAAGCCCCAAGAGCATGGTATGAATGCCTTAGAGATTTCCTTATTGCAAATGGCTTCAAAGTCGGCAAGGCCGATCCTACTTTGTTCACTAAAACTCTTGACAATGATTTGTTTGTATGCCAAATTTATGTTGATGATATTATATTTGGGTCTACTAACAAATCCACTTGTGAAGAATTTAGTAGGATCATGACACAGAAATTCGAGATGTCGATGATGGGGGAGTTGAAGTATTTCCTAGGATTCCAAGTCAAGCAACTCCAAGAGGGCACCTTCATTTGCCAAACAAAGTATACTCAAGATATCCTAAGCAAGTTTGGAATGAAGGATGCCAAGCCCATCAAGACACCCATGGGAACAAATGGGCATCTCGACCTCGACACGGGAGGTAAGTCCGTGGATCAAAAGGTATACCGGTCGATGATTGGATCATTACTTTATTTATGTGCATCTCGACCGGACATTATGCTTTCCGTTTGCATGTGTGCAAGATTCCAAGCCGACCCTAAGGAATCACACCTTACGGCCGTGAAACGAATCTTGAGATATTTGGCTTTTACTCCTAAGTTTGGGCTTTGGTACCCTCGGGGATCCACTTTTGATTTGATTGGTTATTCGGATGCCGATTGGGCGGGGTGTAGGATTAATAGGAAGAGCACATCGGGGACTTGCCAGTTCTTGGGAAGATCCTTGGTGTCATGGGCTTCAAAGAAGCAAAATTCGGTCGCTCTTTCTACCGCCGAAGCCGAGTATATTGCCGCAGGCCATTGTTGCGCGCAATTACTTTGGATGAGGCAAACCCTGCGGGACTACGGTTACAAATTAACCAAAGTCCCTTTGCTATGTGACAATGAGAGTGCAATCAAAATGGCCGACAATCCCGTCGAGCATAGCCGCACTAAGCACATAGCCATTCGGTATCATTTTCTTCGAGATCACCAACAAAAGGGGGATATCGAGATTTCTTATATTAATACTAAAGATCAATTAGCCGATATCTTTACCAAACCACTTGATGAACAATCTTTTACCCGACTTAGGCATGAACTTAATATTCTTGATTCTAGGAATTTCTTTTGCTAAGTCTTGCACACATAGCTCATAAATATACCTTTGATCATGTCTCTTTTATATACTATGACTAATGTGTTTTCGAGTGTATTTCAACCAAGTCATAGGTATATTGAAAGGGAATAGGAGTCTTCGGCGAAGACAAGGCTTCCACTTCCACTCCACTCTACTACTCATCCTTCGCCGTCGCTCCACTTCACCTCTCCAACTTTGGTATAACCTTCACTCATTTATTTCATGACCAAAGGGGGAGAATGTACTTCATTGGGCTCTAATGATTCCGTTTTTGGCGATTCATGCCAAAGGGGGAGAAAATATGAGCCCAAAGCAAAAGGACCGCACCACCACCTAATTTATAAATTTGATAATTTTATTGGTAAATTTCAAAATTGGTATCTCTTTGTGTTCTAAAGGGGGAGCAACTAGTATTTTCAAAATTGATGTCTTAAAACCCTCTTGAACACTAAGAGGAGACCTTATTTGAGGGGGAGTTTTGCTTAGTCAAAGGAAAAGCATTGGAAATAGGGGGAGAAAATTCCATATCTTGAAAATGCTTTGCAAAATCTTTTTCATTTACCCTTGACTATCTTGCAAAAGTACTTTGAAAAGAATTTACAAAAACAAAACTCGTGGTGCAAATATGGTCCAATATGTCAAAAACAAAGAAACCATCCATGCGCATCTTATAAGCTTATATTGGCTCAATTCCAAGCAACCTTTGCACTTACATTATGTAAACTAGTTCAATTATGCACTTCTATATTTGCTTTGGTTCGTGTTGGCATCAATCACCAAAAAGGGGGAGATTGAAAGGGAATTAGGCTTAGACCTAGTCCCTAAATAATTTTGGTGGTTGAATTGCCCAACACAAATATTGGACTAACTAGTTTGCTCTAGTGCATAAGTTATACAGGTGCAAAAGGTTCACATTTAGCCAATAAAAAGACCAAGTGTTGGATTCAACAAAGGAGCAGCAAGGCAACCGAGGGCACCTCTGGCTGGAGGCACCGGACTGTCCGGTGTGCACCGGACATGTCCGGTGCGGCCAGAGGACTTCCACTCAAACTCTTCGCTCTCGGGATTTCTCGGTGGACAGCGCGCTATAATTCACCGGACTGTCCGGTGTGCACCGGACATGTCCGGTGCTCCAAGGAAACGCCGTCCACGGAACTCGCCAGCCTCGGGTTCGCTCGGCAGCCGCTCCTCTAAAATTCACCGGACTGTCCGGTGTGCACCGGACTGTCCGGTGTGCCAGCGGAGCAACGGCTCTCTGCGGCGCCAACGGCTCCCTGCGGTGCATTAAATGCGCGCGCAGCGCGCGCAGTCGTCAGGCCGACCCATACCGGTGCACCGGACATCAAACAGTGCATGTCCGGTGTGCACCGGACACCCAGGAGGGCCCACAAGTCAGAAGCTCCAACGGTCAGAATCCAACGGCAACTGTGACGTGGCAGGGGCACCGGACTGTCCGGTGTGCACCGGACTGTCCGGTGCGCCATCGAACAGAGGACTCCAGCCAACGGTCACTTGTGGTGGTTGGGGCTATAAATACCCCAACCACCCCACATTCATGGCCATCCAAGTTTTCCAACTCTCAACCACTTACAAGAGCTAGGCATTCAATTCTAGACACATACAAAGAGATCAAATCCTCTCCAATTCCACTCAAACCCTTAGTGACTAGCGAGAGAGATTTGCCGTGTTCTTTTGAGCTCTTGCGCTTGGATTGCTTTCTTTCTTTCTCACTTGTTCTTGAGATCATCACTCAATTGTAACCAAGGCAAGAGGCACCAATTGTGTGGTGGCCCTTGCGGGGAAGTTTTGTTCCCGGTTGATTGAGAAGAAGAGAAAGCTCACTCGATCCGTGGGATCGTTTGAGAGAGGGAAGGGTTGAAAGAGACCCGGCCTTTGTGGCCTCCTCAACGGGGAGTAGGTTTGCGAGAACCGAACCTCGGTAAAACAAATCCTTGTGTCACACTCTTATTTGCTTGCGATTTGTTTTGCGCCCTCTCTCGCGGACTCGTTTCTTTATTACTAACGCTAACCCGGCTTGTAGTTGTGATTATTTTTGTAAATTTCAGTTTCGCCCTATTCACCCCCCCCTCTAGGCGACTATCACCTATCTAAGCATAGGAGGAAGTAAGTATGGTTTAGTTATTGTTGATGACTTTTCCCGCTTCACTTGGGTATTCTTTTTGCAGGATAAGTCTGAAACCCAAGGGACCCTCAAGCGCTTCCTAAAGAGAGCTCAAAATGAGTTTGAGCTCAAGGTAAAGAAGATAAGGAGCGACAACGGGTCCGAATTCAAGAACCTTCAAGTGGAGGAGTTTCTTGAGGAGGAAGGGATCAAGCACGAGTTGTCCGCTCCCTACACACCTCAGCAAAATGGTGTGGTAGAGAGGAAGAACAGGACGCTCATAGATATGGCGAGGACTATGCTTGGAGAATTCAAGACCCCTGAGTGCTTTTGGTCGGAAGCCGTGAACACGGCTTGCCACGCCATCAACAGGGTCTACCTTCACCGCCTCCTCAAGAAGACGTCGTATGAGCTACTAACCGGTAACAAACCCAATGTATCTTACTTTCGTGTATTTGGGAGCAGGTGCTACATTCTAGTGAAGAAGGGTAGAAATTCTAAATTTGCTCCCAAAGCTGTAGAAGGGTTTTTGTTAGGTTATGATTCAAATACAAAGGCGTATAGGGTCTTCAACAAATCATCGGGTTTGGTTGAAGTCTCTAGCGACGTTGTATTTGATGAGACTAATGGCTCTCCAAGAGAGCAAGTTGTTGATTGTGATGATGTAGATGAAGAAGATGTTCCGACGGCCGCTATACGAACCATGGCGATTGGAGAAGTGCGGCCACAGGAACAAGATGAGCGAGATCAACCTTCTTCCTCAACAACGGTGCATCCCCCAACTCAAGACGATGAACAGGTTCATCAAAAGGAGGCGTGTGATCAAGGGGGAGCACAAGATGATCACGTGATGGAGGAAGAAGCGCAACCGGCACCTCCAACCCAAGTTCGAGCGATGATTCAAAGGGATCATCCCGTCGACCAAATTCTGGGTGACATTAGCAAGGGAGTAACTACTCGGTCTCGACTAGTTAATTTTTGTGAGCATTACTCCTTTGTCTCTTCTATTGAGCCTTTCAGGGTAGAGGAGGCCTTGCTAGATCCGGATTGGGTATTGGCCATGCAGGAGGAACTCAACAACTTCAAGCGCAATGAAGTTTGGACACTGGTGCCTCGTCCCAAGCAAAATGTTGTGGGAACCAAGTGGGTGTTCCGCAACAAACAGGACGAGCACGGGGTGGTGATGAGGAACAAGGCTCGACTTGTGGCAAAAGGTTATGCCCAAGTCGCAGGTTTGGACTTTGAGGAGACGTTTGCTCCTATGGCTAGGCTAGAATCAATTCGTATCTTGCTAGCATATGCCGCTCACCATTCTTTCAGGTTATACCAAATGGATGTGAAGAGCGCTTTCCTCAATGGGCCAATCAAGGAGGAGGTGTACGTGGAGCAACCCCCTGGCTTCGAGGATGAACGGTACCCCGACCATGTGTGTAAGCTCTCTAAGGCGCTCTATGGACTTAAGCAAGCCCCAAGAGCATGGTATGAATGCCTTAGAGACTTTTTAATTGCTAATGCTTTCAAGGTTGGGAAAGCCGATCCAACTCTTTTTACTAAGACTTGCGATGGTGATCTTTTTGTGTGCCAAATTTATGTCGACGACATAATATTTGGTTCTACTAACCAAAAGTCTTGTGAAGAGTTTAGCAGGGTTATGATGCAGAAATTCGAGATGTCGATGATGGGCGAGTTGACCTACTTCCTTGGGTTCCAAGTGAAGCAACTCAAGGACGGCACCTTCATCTCCCAAACGAAGTACACACAAGATTTGCTAAAGAGGTTTGGGATGAAGGACGCCAAGCCCGCAAAGACGCCGATGGGGACCGACGGACACACCGACCTCAACAAAGGAGGTAAGTCCGTTGATCAAAAAGCATACCAGTCAATGATAGGGTCTTTACTTTATTTATGTGCTAGTAGACCGGATATTATGCTTAGCGTATGCATGTGTGCCAGATTTCAATCCGATCCTAAGGAGTGTCACTTAGTGGCAGTGAAGCGAATTCTTAGATATTTGGTTGCTACGCCTTGCCTCGGACTCTGGTATCCAAAGGGGTCTACCTTTGACTTGGTTGGATACTCAGACTCCGACTATGCTGGATGTAAGGTCGATAGGAAGAGTACATCAGGGACGTGCCAATTCTTAGGAAGGTCCCTGGTGTCATGGAACTCTAAGAAACAAACCTCCGTTGCCCTATCGACCGCTGAGGCCGAGTACGTTGCCGCAGGACAGTGTTGTGCGCAACTACTTTGGATGAGGCAAACCCTCAGGGACTTTGGCTACAATCTGAGCAAAGTCCCACTCCTATGTGACAATGAGAGTGCTATCCGAATAGCGGAAAATCCTGTTGAGCACAGCCGCACAAAGCACATTGACATCCGGCATCACTTTTTGAGAGATCACCAGCAAAAGGGAGATATCGAAGTGTTTCATGTTAGCACCGAGAACCAGCTAGCCGATATCTTTACCAAGCCTCTAGATGAGAAGACCTTTTGCAGGTTGCGTAGTGAGCTCAATATCTTAGATTCGCGGAACTTGGATTGAAATGTAGCATACATGTGTTTATGCTTTTGATCATGTTCCTTTTTGCATTTTGTTGTTAAGTATGGTGCTCAAGTTGTACAAACACTCCCTGGACCTCACAAGTCCGTTGCAAAGTGATGCACAGTTTTAGGGGGAGATGTGTTACAACTTGACCCTTTGAGACTAACCATATGCTTGAGTTTGCTTGTCTTAGTCTCGAAGGAGAATTGAAAGGGAAAATGTGGACTTGGACCATAAAAGACTTCCACTGCACTCCGATGAGAGGGTAACTTATTCCAAGTCCATCTCATGAACTCTTATTGCCATTTGCTCTAAATTGAAGATTTTGGTGAGGCAATGGGGTTAAAGGGCCAAAATTGCTCCCGTTTTGGTGCTTGATGCCAAAGGGGGAGAAAATAAAGGCCAAAGCGATAAATGGATCAGCTACCACTTGAGAGATTTTGAAAATAGTAGAATAGAGCTTTTGGTTTGTCAAAACTCTTTTGTTGTCTCTCTTATCAAAAGTTGGCTTCTTGTGGGGAGAAGTAGTGATTATGGGAAAAAGGGGGAGTTTTTGAAATCTTTGATCAATCTCTTTTGGAATGACTCTCTTTATGTTTCAACATGTGTGTTTGACTTAGAAATAGAGATTTGAGTTTGATTTGCAAAAACAAACCAAGTGGTGGCATAGAGTGATCCATATATGTCAAAATTAAATCAAAATAATTTGAGTTCTTATTTGAAGTGTTTTTGTACTTGTTCTACTTGCTTTATGTTGTGTTGGCATAAATCACCAAAAAGGGGGAGATTGAAAGGAAAATGTGCCCTTGGGCCATTTCTATGTATTTTGGTGATTTAGTGCCCAACACAAGTGCCTAATTGTAAAATGGTGGACAAAGTACAAATCAAGGATAAAGGTATGTTTCTCAGACTTAGTACATTGTTTTATGGACTAATGTATTGTGTCTAAGTACTGGAAACAGAAAAAATCGAGTTGGAGAAGAAATGGCTCGAGCAGCCAAAGTCTGCCCAGTCTGGGTACACCGGACTGTCCGGTGTGCACCGGACATGTCCGGTGCGCCAGGCTGGCTCGGCGCGAAAGTGGCTGCTCTCGGGAATTCGCCGACGGCGTACGGCTAAAATTCACCGGACTGTCCGGTGTGCACCGGACTGTCCGGTGAGCCAACGGTCGGCCGGGCCAACGGTCGGCCGCGCAATCTGCGCGGGACACGTGGCCGAGCCAACGGCTAGAAGACGGCACCGGACTGTCCGGTGTGCACCGGACATGTCCGGTGCGCCAACGGCTCCCAGATCTGCAACAGTCTACAACGGTCGTCAGCGCTGTTTAAGGAAAGAAATCGGGCACCGGACAGTGTCCGGTGTGCACCGGACTGTCCGGTGCACCCGACGACAGAAGGCAAGGATAGCCTTCCAGATTTGCTCTCAACGGCTCCTAGCTGCCTTGGGGCTATAAAAGGGACCCCTAGGCGCATGAAGGACAACACCAAACAACCTTAGAGCATTCTTGATCATCCACACTCATTCTTTGCGCATTCGTTTGTGATTCTAAGTGATTCGAGCTCCGTTCTAGTGAGAACTTTGAGATAGTCATTCGAGCTCGATTCTTGGCCGTGTGTGTGCGCATTTGGCTGTGGATTTGTGTGTGTTGCTTCCCTCCCTTACTCTGTGCTTCTTTGTGATCATATACTTGTAAGGGCAAGAGACTCCAATTTGTGGAGATTCCTTGCAAACGGGATAAAGAAAAGAAAACAAAACATCGTGGTATTCAAGTGGATCTTTGGACCGCTTGAGAGGGGTTGATTGCAACCCTCGTCCGTTGGGACGCCACAACGTGGAGTAGGCAAGCGTTGGTCTTGGCCGAACCACGGGATAAACCACTGTGTCATATCTGTGATTGATCTTCTGTGGTTTCTGTGTTTTGTTGAGACTCCTCTCTAGCCACTTGGCATTATTTGTGCTAACACTTAACCAAGTTTTGTGGCTTAAGTTTGAAGTTTTACAGGATCACCTATTCACCCCCCTCTAGGTGCTCTCAAATGCCCCTCCAAAGAATTTATCTAACTTTGTTAAGGGCAAGGCTCCCATGCCTCAGGATAACGAGGGTTACATTTTGTACCCTGCCGGCTATCCTGAGAGCAAAATTAGGAGAACTCATTCTAGGAAGTCTCACTCTGGCCCTAACCATGCTTTTATGTATAAGGGTGAGACATCTAGCTCTAGGCAACCAACCCGTGCCAAGTTGCCTAAAAGGAAAATTCCTAATGCATCAAATGATCATGCTATTTCATTCAAAACTTTTGATGCATCATATGTTTTAACTAACAAATCCGGCAAGGTAGTTGCCAAGATTGTTGGGGGCAAACACAAGGGCTCCAAGACTTGTGTTTGGGTACCCAAAGTTCTTGTTTCTAATGCCAAAGGACCCAAAACCGTTTGGGTACCTAAAGTCAAGAACTAAAATTGTTTTGTAGGTTTATGCATCCGGGGGCTCAAGTTGGATACTCGACAGTGGGTGCACAAACCACATGACAGGGAAGAAAAAGATGTTCTCCTCATATGAGAAAAACCAAGATTCCCAACGAGCTATCACATTCGGGGATGGAAATCAAGGTTTGGTCAAAGGTTTGGGTAAAATTGCTATATCACCTGACCATACTATTTCCAATGTTTTTCTTGTAGATTCTTTAGATTACAATTTGCTTTCCGTATCCCAATTATGTCAAATGGGCTACAACTGTCTATTTACTGATATAGGTGTTACTGTCTTTAGAAGAAGTGATGATTCAATAGCATTTAAGGGAGTGTTAGAGGGTCAGCTATACTTGGTAGATTTTGATAGAGCTGAACTCGACACTTGCTTGGTTGCTAAGACTAACTTGGGTTGGCTCTGGCACCGCCGACTAGCCCATGTCGGAATGAAGAATCTTCACAAGCTTCTAAAGGGAGAACACATTTTAGGACTAACCAATGTTCATTTTGAGAAAGACAGGATTTGTAGCGCATGCCAAGCCGGGAAGCAAGTTGGCACTCATCATCCACACAAGAACATCATGACTAGTGACAGGCCACTGGAGCTCCTACACATGGACCTATTCGGCCCGATCGCTTATATAAGCATCGGCGGGAGTAAGTACTGTCTAGTTATTGTGGATGATTATTCTCGCTTCACTTGGGTGTTCTTTTTGCAGGACAAATCTCATACCCAAGAGACCTTAAAGGGATTCTTGAGACGGGCTCAAAATGAGTTCGGCTTAAGGATCAAGAAAATTAGAAGCGACAATGGGACGGAGTTCAAGAACTCTCAAATTGAAGGCTTCCTTGAGGAGGAGGGCATCAAGCATGAATTCTCTTCTCCCTACACTCCACAACAAAATGGTGTAGTGGAGAGGAAGAATCGAACTCTATTGGGCATGGCAAGAACCATGCTTGATGAGTACAAGACACCGGATCGGTTTTGGGGCGAAGCGGTTAACACCGCTTGCTACGCCATCAACCGGTTATATCTTCACCGAATCCTCAAGAAGACATCCTATGAACTCCTAACCGGTAAAAAGCCAAATATTTCATATTTTAGAGTTTTTGGTAGCAAATGTTTTATTCTTGTCAAAAGAGGTAGAAAATCTAAATTTGCTCCTAAAACTGTAGAAGGCTTTTTACTAGGATATGACTCAAACACAAGGGCATATAGAGTCTTTAACAAGTCCTCAGGACTTGTTGAAGTTTCTTGTGACGTTGTGTTTGATGAGACTAACGGCTCTCAAGTAGAGCAAGTTGATCTTGATGAGATAGGTGAAGAACAGGCTCCATGCATAGCGCTAAGGAACATGTCCATTGGGGATGTGTGTCCTAAGGAATCCGAAGAGCCTCCACATGCACAAGATCAACCATCCTCCTCCATGCAAGCCTCTCCACCAACTCAAACTGAGGATGAGGCTCAAGATGTTGAACAAGAAGATCAAGAAGATGAGCCACCTCAAAATGACGGCAACGATCAAGGGGGAGATGCAAATGATGAAGACAAAGAGGATGAACAACCAAGGCCGCCACACCCAAGAGTCCACCAAGCAATACAACGAGATCACCCCGTCGACACCATCCTCGGCGACATTCATAAGGGGGTAACTACTCGATCTCGTATTGCACATTTTTGTGAACATTACTCTTTTGTTTCCTCTATTGAGCCACACAGGGTAGAGGAAGCACTTCAAGATTCGGATTGGGTGATGGCAATGCAAGAGGAGCTCAACAATTTCACAAGGAATGAGGTATGGCATTTAGTTCCACGTCCTAACCAAAATGTTGTAGGAACCAAGTGGGTCTTCCGCAACAAGCAAGATGAGCATGGTGTGGTGACTAGGAACAAAGCTCGACTTGTGGCCAAGGGGTATTCACAAGTCGAAGGTTTGGATTTTGGTGAAACCTATGCACCCGTAGCTAGGCTTGAGTCAATTCGCATATTATTAGCCTATGCTACTTACCATGGCTTCAAGCTTTATCAAATGGACGTGAAGAGTGCCTTCCTCAATGGACCAATCAAGGAGGAGGTCTATGTTGAGCAACCTCCCGGCTTTGAAGACAGTGAGTACCCTAACCATGTTTATAGGCTCTCTAAGGCGCTTTATGGGCTCAAGCAAGCCCCAAGAGCATGGTATGAATGCCTTAGAGATTTCCTTATTGCAAATGGCTTCAAAGTTGGCAAAGCCGATCCTACTCTATTCACCAAAACACTTGATAATGATTTGTTTGTATGCCAAATTTATGTTGATGATATTATATTTGGGTCTACTAACAAATCTACATGTGAAGAATTTAGTAGGATCATGACACAGAAATTCGAGATGTCTATGATGGGGGAGTTGAAGTATTTTCTAGGATTTCAAGTCAAACAACTCCAAGAGGGCACATTCATTTGCCAAACAAAGTATACTCAAGACATTCTAAGCAAGTTTGGAATGAAGGATGCCAAGCCCATCAAGACTCCCATGGGAACAAATGGGCATCTCGACCTCGACACGGGAGGTAAGTCCGTGGATCAAAAGGTATATCGGTCGATGATTGGTTCATTGCTTTATTTATGTGCATCTCGACCGGACATTATGCTTTCCGTATGCATGTGTGCAAGATTCCAAGCCGACCCTAAGGAATCACACCTTACGGCCGTAAAACGAATCTTGAGATATTTGGCTTATACTCCTAAGTTTGGGCTTTGGTACCCTCGGGGATCCACTTTTGATTAGATTGGTTATTCGGATGCCGATTGGGCGGGGTGTAAGATTAATAGGAAGAGCACATCGGGGACTTGCCAGTTCTTGGGAAGATCCTTGGTGTCATGGGCTTCAAAGAAGCAAAATTCGGTCGCTCTTTCTACTGCCGAAGCCGAGTATATTGCCGCAGGCCACTGTTGCGCGCAATTGCTTTGGATGAGGCAAACCCTGCGGGACTACGGTTACAAATTAACCAAAGTTCCTCTTCTATGTGATAATGAGAGTGCAATTCGCATGGCGGATAATCCCGTTGAGCATAGCCGCACTAAACACATAGCCATTCGGTATCATTTTCTTCGGGATCACCAACAAAAGGGGGATATCGAGATTTCATACATTAACACTAAAGATCAATTAGCCGATATCTTTACCAAGCCACTTGATGAACAATCGTTTACCAGACTTAGGCATGAGCTTAATATTCTTGATTCTAGGAATTTCTTTTGCTAAACTTGCACACATAGCTCATAAGAATACCTTTGATCATGTCTCTTTTATATGCTATGACTAATGTGTTTTCAAGTGTATTCCAAACCAAGTCATAGGTATATTGAAAGGGAATTGGAGTCTTCGGCGAAGACAAAGGCTTCCACTCCACTCTACTACTCATCCTTCGCCGTCGCTCCGCATCACTCTCCAACGTTGGTATAATCTTCACTCATTTATTTTATGACCAAAGGAGGAGAAAGTACTTCTAAGGGCCTATATTTCATTCTAAGTATCCGTTTTTTGGCGATTCATGCCAAAGGGGGAGAAAGTATTGGCCCAAAGCAAAAGGACCTGTTGGGGGCCTTCGTCCTCCGAAGGTCCTCAAAAACATGATTTGACAATGTTTTCCAAGTGGATTATGTGAACAGGTATCTTCGGACTCAGAATTATGAACATGAAGTACGGTCAGGACGAAGCCTGAACCAGACGAAGGGGGATTAAAATGGAGGACGGGCTGATTACCAAGCTCCACGAAGGATGGTGCACAGCTGAAGCTGTGCGCACGGAAGCTTCGTCACGATAGCAGAGAGGGGAACCGACTTAAAGATGAAAAGACTACTTGGGCCTTGACAGATTTCCATAAGTCATTGGCAAATGTAATGGACATGAATGTAATTTTACGAGGGCTGCGTCCCGCGTCTATAAATAGGTGAACAGTACTCCCGTACTGTTCACGCTGACTGGGCATTCGCTTTTGCGTCACACTTGTACTTTTTACCTTCTCTCAGGACCGAAGGTACATTTGTAATTTGAAATCATTTCTATTTTTCCGTGTTGGTAAAACAGAGATGATTCTATGATGATGTCTATATTATATTTCATGCTTTATATGAATCCTTCGTCATTACTTGTTATATTTACGAAGGTATGTCTCTTATGACCTTCGTCCGAAACTCATTATTTCCCGAAGGGGGATAATGTTTCGAAGGACGAAGGACTTTAACACTTAACACTTTTTATGTTGCCTTATTCTTAACTCTTAGCATTTGAGAACAAGTCCCCAACAGGACCGGACCGCACCACCACCCATTTTAAAATTAATGGTTTTCAATCGGAAAATTTCAAATTGGTATCTCTTTGTGTTCCAAAGGGGGAGCAAATAGTATTTTCAAAATTGATATCTTAAAACCCTCTTGAACACTAAGAGGAGACTTTATTTGAGGGGGAGTTTTGTTTAGTCAAAGGGAAAGCATTTGGAACAAAGGAAGAAAATTTCAAAACTTGAAAATGCTTTGTAAAATCTCATTCATTTACCTTTGACTTTCTTGCAAAAAAGACTTTGAAAAGAATTTACAAAAGAGTTTGCAAAAACAAAACTTTTGGTGCAAATTTGGTCCAATATGTCAAAAACAAAGAAAAATATCCATGCGCATCATGTAAGCATTTATATTGGCTCAATTCCAAGCAACCTTTGCACTTACATTATGCAAACTAGTTCAAGTATGCACTTCTATATTTGCTTTGGTTTGTGTTGGCATCAATCACCAAAAAGGGGGAGATTGAAAGGGAATTAGGCTTACACCTAGTCCCTAAATAATTTTGGTGGTTAAATTGCCCAACACAAATATTGGACTAACTAGTTTGCTCTAGTGTATAAGTTATACAGGTGCAAAAGGTTCACACTCAGCAAATAAAAAGATCAAGTTTTGGATTCAACAAAGGAGCAAAGAGGCAACCGAAGGCACCTCTGGTCTGGAGGCACCGGACTGTCCGGTGTACACCGGACAGTGTCCGGTGCGCCACCGGACAGTGTCCGGTGCACCAGAGGACTCCAACTCGAACTCGCCACCTTCGGGAATTTCTCAGGCCGCTCCGCTATAATTCACCGGACTGTCCGGTGTACACCGGACAGTGTCCGGTGCTCCAAGGAAGCGCGGCCTCCGCAACTCGCCAGCCTCGGGATCGCGCAGCAGCCGCTCCGCTATAATTCACCGGACATGTCCGGTGTGCACCGGACTGTCCGGTGTATCCACGGAGCAACGGCTATTTCGGCGCCAACGGCTACCTGCGGCGCATTCAATGCGCGCTCTGCGCGCGCAGAAGTCAGGCGCGCCCATACTGACGCACCGGACAATGAACAGGTGATATCCGGTGTGCACCGGACATCCAGGCGGGCCCAGAAGTCAGAAGCTCCAACGGTCAGAATCCAACGGCATTGATGACGTGGCGGGAGCACCGGACATGTCCGGTGTGCACCGGACTGTCCGGTGCACCATACGACAGACAGCCTCCACCAACGGTCAAGTTTGGTGGTTGGGGCTATAAATACCCCAACCACCCCACCATTCATTGCATCCAAGTTTTCCAACTTTCAACCACTATACAAGAGCTAGCATTCATTGCAAAGCACACCAAAAGTGATCAAATCCTCTCCCAACTCCACACAAAGCCCTAGTGACTAGAGAGAGTGATTTGTTGTGTTCATTTGAGCTCTTGCGCTTGGATCGCTTCTTTTTCTTTGGCATTCTTTCTTGTGATCAAACACTCACTTGTAATTGAGGCAAGAGACACCAATTGTGTGGTGGTCCTTGTGGGAAGTTTGATTCCCAAGTGATTTGAGAAAGAGAAGCTCACTCGGTCCGAGGGACCGTTTGAGAGAGGGAAGGGTTGAAAGAGACCCGGCCTTTGTGGCCTCCTCAACGGGGAGTAGGTTTGAGAGAACCGAACCTCGGTAAAACAAATCCGCGTGTCTCACTTCATTATTCGCTTGCGATTTGTTTTGCGCTCTCCCTCGCGGACTCTATTATATTTCTAACGCTAACCCGGCTTGTAGTTGTGATTATTTTTGAGATTTTCAGTTTCGCCCTATTCACCCCCCTCTAGGCGACTTTCAGTGACCACCTCAACGGGAAGTAGGTTTTCAAGAACCGAACCTTGGTAAAACAAATCACCATGTCTTCCATTCTTATTTGCTTGTGATTTGTTTTTCGCCCTCTCTTTCGGACTCGTTTATATTTCTAACGCTAACCCCGGCTTGTAGTTGTGCTTAAGTTTACAATTTTCAGATTCCGCCTATTCACCCCCCCTCTATGCGACTTTCAATTGGTATTGAAGCTCAGTGCTTCATTAGAGCCTAACCGCTTGAAGTGATGTCGGGAGATCACACCAAGAAGGAGATGGTGACCGGCTATTAATCTTCTATTTTAAAAGGTACTATATAAAATATAAACAATGAAGTAGTCTACGTGTGAAATAATGTTTTATATAACTATATACATGGTTCCTTGGCAGCTGAATCTGACAGCTCTGGTGTTAGGATGGCAAACATGTCTAGGTTTACGCTTTTATTGTTCTAAATTTGAGCCAAAACTAAAATGCAATCATCCAAAGTACTCGAGCTGTCCAGTGTCCCATTTGCCCCTATTTGTGTCCTCTTTGGAAAAGGTGACATCAAGGAGGTGACATGTAGGAACAGCACGAGCCCTCACATACAAGTTTTGGATAAAGGAGTAGGAGTAGGGACTTGGACTATCTGACAAGTAGCATCGACCAAATCACATGAAACTACCGAGACATATTTAAAAATATAATTTTAGTATTTAATGATCTATATAATTATTTAGAATAATATTCTTTACTAGAGTATTTAGTTATAGTCCAAACAATACACCGTGGACTTAGATAAAGACAAAAAAATATTTGAAAGTTCAACATCTTAAAAAGACATTAAAGGTCTAAGACAGCATGTAAGTGTACAAAAGATAATAAAGAATTAAATCAAACAAAAAGATCACAAAGAAAACAAGAAGAGAATGATTTGAAGAGCGTGAGACCATCACTAGGGAGCATTGGACTATGCTCTAGAAGCTAACTCAGGTGTCTTGGGCTTCAAAAAAATAAAACTCAGTAGCTCTATCCATCGCGAAGCTAAGTATATTACTACAGGACACTGTTGTGCACAATTACTCTGGATGAGACAAACTCTTAGGGACTATGGCTATAAGTTGAGCAAAGTTCCTCTCCTATGTGATAATGAGAGTGCAATCTGCATGGCGGATAATCCCGTTGAACACAGCCGCACTAAGCACATAGACATCCGGTATCATTTTTTAGAGATC